>JAQIUQ010001576.1:42500-320094 GCA_030378365.1 Hybognathus amarus
TGCTGCTGCCTGCTGCCTGTGTGGCCGTTGTGCGCTTCATTAATCTGTCACAGTAAATTAATTTATGCAGATTTTCTCCATTAGTTCGGCTGGAGGCCAACAGTGCGTCATAAACCCAGCAGAAGTCAGAATATCAGTTTAGCAAGCAGCGACTGTGTGGAAAGATTTTAAATGTAATCAACCATCAACATAAGGGCTGATTTATGT
The DNA here is from genome assembly GCA_030378365.1 of Hybognathus amarus. Taxonomy (NCBI): domain Eukaryota; kingdom Metazoa; phylum Chordata; class Actinopteri; order Cypriniformes; family Leuciscidae; genus Hybognathus; species Hybognathus amarus. Next base: position 42,708 of record JAQIUQ010001576.1, read on the forward strand.
TTTCCACTATGGGTGTCTCAATGGGTGCACACCCTTTAAAAAAAAAAAATTTAAAAAAAAGTAACGTTAGGCAAAAAATGTTTGCATTTCAGAACCGAACGAGAAGCGCAGCATAGCGTTGACAAACTCCAGGCCTATCGCACATCTCGTACGCAACACTTTATCAGTTTATGGCCAGCAATATTGTAATGTTATGTTGAAGGACATTATCGAATTAAGATAATATCTGTACTATGTTATGATTGTACTGTACAGTTAAATACAACCGTTGCAAGGTCTGAAACGGCGCTGCGCTCTCGTCGGTGTGCGACCCCTTTAGGAAATGGACAGGCACCGACACGAACACACACACCTATTTGCTTGATAATAAATCCGCAATGTAGGCTATCTTTCAGGCTAACTCAGGGCCATAGCTCATAGCGCCACTTCTCACAAATACAGACAGGATTGGAGATGAAAAGTTTAACTGACACGTAACCACAATCATAGACTGTAAGAGAGCTGAAACCAATGCATACTGAAAAGACGCAGAACACAGAAGGTTGTGCTATAAATGCATTAGTCGCCTAGATCAGGGGTTCTCAACTCCAGTCCTCGCGACCCACTGCTCTGCATATTGTGTATGTCTCCCTTATTTAACACACCTGATTCAGATCCTCAGCTCGTTAGGATAGACTCTAATGTTAGGATAGGATAGACTCTAATGTAATTATGGTAAATACCAAAATCCAACATGGAAAATGCACATGAACACCCCCTCATGTGGTGTTTACCTCAACCATGACAACTAATTTTCGAGTTCCCGTCTGACTGATTTATCCACGGTGAAGTTGAAAACAACAGTTCCCATCATTCCGCGTTCCTCCACGTCGTCATCAAGCAAAGTCGCTGTTGCTGTTTTGAATGTAGCGCCCTCTAGCGACATGAAATCTTAGGTATTGCAGCTTTAAGGTCTTTTGCCTTTGTAGGGCAGTAAAGTTATTCACTGTCAAAGTGACGCCAAAATGAATGGGAGTTCATTCATGTGAATTCATCATTCATTCATTCTAACAGCATGTGAAGGCTTGCTAACCAATGGCGGCCCCCAGGGTAGCTTCAGTTCCCAGCTGATGGATTACCCCCTTGTATTTGGCACGACAATTGTGTCAGAATCACGACTGAACGCTTTCACTGCTGATCAAACAGCGAACACGGCGGCCAACGCAATGTCTCGTTCCAGCCTCTCAGGGAACCGAGGTTACGACAGTAACCGGAGACGGTCTCTATAGGTTTTTTTTCTTTGCAATTGTATTATTACAGTGCACTACCATATGTCACGTCTCCAAAGTAGCGTCCAAAGTTTGAAATGTTCCCAAAAACTCAGATCAATCTGAAGTTTGAGAGTAAATTGGAGATTCACTCAGAGATTAAACTCACCAAACACAGTTCGGGCCGGAACAGACTCTCGTGTTGAGCCAGAAGGACACCTGGGATAGGATGACGGTCATGATGCACGGCAGGTACGTCTGAATCACAAAATAACCGATCTTCCTCTTCAGGTGGAAGTGGGCCGTCATCACAGTGTACTCTCCTGTGGGGAAAAACAGAGACTTATGGGAAACTTTCCAAAATAACATTCAAATAGGCTTTTTTGACTGAAATAAAAAACACTGGAGGGCATCAGATTCACAACATAATACAAGAATCGTAATATAAATACTACGCGATTAAAATCAGACGTACAAGTGGTTACTTGAAAAAACGCTCAGTGACGGTCACATGACATTTAATTTAAATCAGTGGAAAATTCATTCATCAAATGTTTATCAGGAAACCAGAATTTTTTTACAAAAATAAATTGGATCAATTTACATTACATTAAAAAAAGATATCATCCTCTTAAATACTATATTTATGCAGTCAAAGGATTGGCAATTATTTAACTCCAGTTTCAAAGCTTCGTAAACAAGTAAATATGAAGATCAGGATCATGATGGATCTCAATTTTAAGTTTCACAGAGAATGCACGTTAATGCACAATCCAGCAAAGAGCCAAATATGCAAGTAAAAACAATCAGTAAGAATTTTATGATCAGTAAGAAATATTTAAGGCTGATTCCCCAATCCAGTCACCATCAGCAAGAGTTACACAATAATTTAATAGTCCACTTTAGACATTCTATAAGTAACTTTGCAACTACTACAGTAATTCTCATTAGACTGTTATGCCTGGTTCAGATTACACCATTTTTTTGTCTGTTACGATAGTCATTGTGTCAGATTACGCGATTTTGACTCCTAAAATCTTGTCGTGTCATGGACAAGACACATGTCAGACTACACATTGCTTCCTGACCAGTCATCGCATGCCGTCTTTAACGCGCGCGTGATGTCATCGAGAAGGCCAAACTAGTAGCGAACTCGTAAACGAACGTAAACAAACAATGGATGAAGTGGTGAGTGTTGTATTGGCTGTCCTGTGTTTAGAAAAAAGTAAAAAAAGAAAGAAAACCCGACAATGGACACGTTTTTGGATTGCTCGAAGAGGAAAGTATGGGCTGTCAATCCTCCAAAGAGAACTTGAGGTAAAATATTGTTTTCTTATATTTTTACTTTTAGTAACGTTAGCACCATCGTCACTCTTTCGTTTCGGCATTTTTGAAAGTTGTGTATGGAAAGCTTCTGTGCTCCTATTGGTCAACCTCATACATGGGACGGAATCGTCGTGACGACCATTAAAAAATCAATCATGCTAGTCTTTTTGTCGCGATGTCGTGAAGACATCGCAGACGTGACATAGGTTGTCGGCCACTGATGACACACTATACGAGATTATACGATTCGAATCTTGCGTCCGGCGCCGTCTGCCGTTACGTATCTCCGCGACACCTACGTCAAACGAATCGGGCCAAAATCAGGCTAAAATCGTGTAATCTGAATCAGGCATTAGGTTAGTATAATAAGTTGACTTGTACTTGCACAAGTGACTTATAGTCAGTATAAAGTCTGTTGGGGGAGCATCACAATAAAGTGTTAGCAGATATTAAACACACAGTCCACTAATACTCTAATGAGAGTAAGCTGACATGTAGTTACTTATAGAATGTTTTAAGTGCACAATCAAAAGAAAGTGTTCGCAAATCTAATTTTGGAAATCATAAGAAAAGATTAAGTAAAAAGGGGCCAGGTGAGGAAGAGGCACTTTATAAATAGGACATCAAAGAACAGATTATGAGACGCATATTACAATGCATATAATATAAACTGAAACGGCTGATGCTGGGGATGGAAAGATTATTATTAATTATAAGCAAAGCTTTTGAGGGAAGCCAAAATTACACCTCATCTCAAACGATCAGGTCAGTCTGAACCGACTCTACGGAGATAGTTTGTTACCGAGCAAAATGACAAAGAAAGAAAATCTCTCGACATCTTCATGAGGTTTTTAACCTCATTATCACATAGCATTATTCCCACCGCTCGCAGAGACACAGAAATGTGGCAAACCACCTGGAAACAGAGAATCTCCGCCGGCAAGTGGCCCACGAGACAGAGAGAGAGAGGGAGAGGGAAGGCATAACCCAAGGATGGAGGAAGACATTGGTTGCCCATGGCAACAGAAGAGAGAAATCTATCTGGTGCCTTTGGATGTTGGTGGAGGATGCTGGTGCCATTTGGCATAGGGGGGAAACTCCTCGTCCTTTCTGCAGAGGAAGAACTGACAGATTTTAGCCAGCTATAATCCTGTAAATCTCATTCTTTCCTTTCCTTGTTGAACTGCACACGGCATCCTCTCGGAGACGGTTCCTGCTTTCACAAGCACCGGTTATCTCAGCATGGAGATGCGCTGGGGAAAATAAGCACGGATGAGGATGAGCAGCGTCTGCTTTTATTCAATTAACAGCAGTCCACTAGAAAAACAGCAAGAGGAAATGCAAATGTGCACGAGAGTTCAGGCGCGTGTGTGTCTTTGTGAGAGAATGCGTCTCGACTGAATAAAAAGATTTATAAGGAAAATAAGAACGTATGTGGAGAAAGACGACAGCTCTCTTTCAGCTCCCTATACCTAGGCTGGATTATAAATGACTGGAAAATAAATAAAACGAAAAAAAAATAAAATAACTGGAAATAAATTATATATATATATATATATATATATATATATATGTTTTTTTATATATATATATATATATATATATATATATATATATATATATATATATATATATATATATATATATAAATAAATAAAAAGCATTAAAAGAAAATGATAAAATTACAAAATGAATCTGAAATGAAAATGAAAAAAGCTGAAAAAAAATAAATAAAATTAAAATGAAAGTTAAAAATATAAATAAATTATATACCATAAGTAAATAAAAAATATTAGATAGAATTTTTTTATTAAATTTACACTAAATAAAAATTACAAATATTAGCCTTGGAAACTAACTGAACTAAGTTGAAGAATTACAATAACTTACAGGAAATATATTAATAAAAAAGCTTAAACAAACCTATAATATATATATATATATATATATATATATATATATATATATATATATATATATATTAAAACTGAAAATAAAAAAAATCAAATAAAAAAAAATAAAACTATAATAATATATACATAATGCTAAAACAACATTCCAGCAAGGAGACATAAATCCCAGAATGCATTTCAACAAGTTTACAATCTGAGATGGTGGATGTGTTGAAAGAAATATATTTAATTCAGTAAAAATATAAACATGATAAAAATATGAAAACTGCGCTGTTTTTGCAAAAGGCATTGTGCTTTAGTGTTTGTTGTCGACATAGCAACATGCTAATGTCAATATCTATTGGAATCAATTGTGAGTTCAAGTAAGTAGCACTATTTGTGTTTAACTGTATAAAGTTCTAAATCAGTTTTTTAAGACGTTCTATTTTAGTTCCAAATTTGCCTTTAAAGATAACAGCCTATGTGGACAGCAAGGAGCTCACACTAGGAATTGGACATTAACGTGCACGCTTGTGTGTGTGTTCGTAGCCACTCAGAGCCGCCGTCTGTGCACCGTGAAGATGTTAATTAAAGCGTGAAGATGTCTGATCGGTCACAGGAGATGGCATGCTTCTCTCTGGAAAGCAGAGATTCCAGAACACACACCGGCTCTGGTCGCAAACCCGTTTTATAAAACAGCATCCAAATCGAAAGCAAACCCCAACAGTGGCTGAACTAAACTTCTCTACAAATACAGCAAGTCCATTAATGCTCAGGCATGCCACACAAATAGAGCGAAGTTGAATCCACCTTATTCCCATGACGCTTTGCGCAAACTATGGGTGTAAATTCCGTACAGCACTTTGTCAATGTCAATCAGTGACATTAATTGACTAAATAAAATGCAAAAGTTTAAAAGAATCAACAGGTACTTTCCACAGACCAAAAATAGCCCCATAAGCGTGAGTCTTTGGTCACATATAACTGTAATAGGCAAATATCTGTTAACATTGCCTTAATCAAAAATGTTCATTAACTTCAGCATTACTAGACACTATATCAAAGTGATTTCCGTCATTTTGACAGATTATAAATTGCATTTACCTGCGAAAAACAAACCTGTAAAGAGATGTGAGGATTTGAGGAGAATGACGAGAGATTCTTCATGCATTCCAGTGAATTATTGGAATATCGTCAATTAAATTTGGGAGAACAGACCACAAATGTGCCGTATATGTTGTCCTTTTTCATACTTTTACACCGGATTGCAAATGAAAAAATAAAAATCATCATGAGGAAAAGAAGCAGCGACTTAAAAGAGCTCATATTCTTATTATAACATGTCACGTTAAAATACCATAACGTTATTCTCATGATGTCTGACAATAAATCACTAAGGAAAATTGACGTTTCATCCAGTCAATCAAACTGACGGATCAGCTTTATTTGTAGGGCAACCTTATGATTTGAAATGATTCAGTTTTAGCCTTTTTGAATGGAATTTCCACCCATAAGGTGGATAAAATAGAATAGAATACAATAGAATAGGGCATGCCTAAAAATGTTGCCAAGGAGGGCATCTCCCTGAGGGTTTGGAACGGAGCTGATGTATTACAGCAACACTACACTTGACACAAGGATTCTCATTAAGGAGCCTGACCTGACGCTGACCTGAAGACCAATGCAGGTAATAACAGGGGAAGACTATCGTTTTTTTCACACATCATTTAATGAAGGCAAATAAATAGCCCTCTGACAGCTATATTAGGGGTCTTCTGAACTGAAGGTTGATGCAGCAATAAAACTTCATTTAAAATGCTGAAATGGCACAATGTTATCTTCCAGCTTCTTACACAAACTGCATTTAATGAATGGGACATGCACTGTAAAAAAAAGACAAACAATATTTTTCAGTATTTTTGTCTGTTTTTACAGATAGCATTGAGAAGATTCCTTAAGATATTAATGTTTTCTGAAAAAAAAATCAAAATTAAGTGAGTTGCAATGGGGTTAGAAAAAATGATCTTATTTCATTTGTAATATTTGTGCACTTCGCTGAGATATATTTTCTTGTTTTTAGGCATAAACTCAATTTAGATATTTTTTTTTTTTCACGATTTAAGACTGTGTTTCTCAAGTAAATTCATCTCGAATATTTTAATGTTTTGATATTTGCACAGTGAAAAACAAGACACAAATACTGAAGATCTTCAGTAAACAATTAAAAGCTGAATGAAGAACCAGAGTCAATTAAAGAATAACACTACTGTTACTCTACTTCATTTTATTCTAAATTGTTTTAATTTACTGTATTTTATTTTTATTTTTCATTATTTCATATTTTTTATTCTAAACTGTTTTAATTATTCTGATTTCTTTTGATTATTTTAATTTCTTCTATGTAAAGCACTTTGAATTGCCAAAATGTGCTATATAAATAAACGTGCCTTGCCTAAAATATGAAGCCCCTGACAAAAGCATATCGTCATCTTATATAGGACCTCTTCTTCTTTCAGTGTGGAGTCCAAAGGGTTAAAACTACATGAACTGTGGTTGGTCACTTTTACCAAACAATCTCTTCATGTCTAAGTGGGATCAGATCTCAGGTCAGTGTGTGATGAGGATTGAAATGTAGGGTTATGCCGGTCTACACTACACATACACACATCCAAGTGCTGCAAACGATGACAGATCTGCACCGCTAATTACCACCAGCGAGTGTGTATCGCCCTCTCCCACTACAACCGTGATGCTGATCGCCATGGTGATGATTCCACTTCTAAGCATGATGTCACTGATAGAATACCAGCATCATTTGATCTTTCCTGTTCTTCTCTCTACATGTCTCTCGTTTTCCATCTTTCGATTGTCGCCATCAAGCATGTTCGCCAGTAATGATTTTCCAGTGTGTCAACGTTATGACGGACAGGAAAGGGTTGAATAGAACTGAGAGAGGGGTAATTTTGCAATAAAAGCAAGTTCACTCAAAAATAAGAAGAAAGAAAGCTGTCACTTTCTTACAACCGTTTAAATCACTGTCTGGGGTGCTTGTGTTTCATGTTGTACATTCGTCTACATTTTACCATAAAGATTTAAAAGGACATCAGGCTGAGTAAAGTAATAAAAGAATATCCATCCATCCATCCATCCATCCATCCATCCATCCATCCATCCATCCATCCATCCATCTATCTATCCTGTATGTAATACTATTATTTATGTGTTATTATTTATTCATTTTAATGTATTGAATTACACATATACTTAATGTGTAATACTGTAATGTGTAATACTTTTATGCCTAATTAAATCGTGAAAATAATGTCACAATGCAGCAGATCTTAAAATGAAAATGGTCGTTTCAAAACTGTATGTCTTTAGTTCTTCTGGGGAACATAAAAAAGTCTAATGGGATCCAAAAAAATAACCCTTTCTCCTTTTTAAATATATATCTGTGTGTGTGTTCCAAGGGAGAACTAAAATCATGCATTCTGACATTATTTTCATGATAATTAAGCACATTTCCCCCTCATTATTCTCAATACTGTAATGCATCTGCACAATTGTGTTTGTGTGTGTGTAAGCCTCATTCTCAATGTGCTTCTCATTAGATTCTCATTAAATGTAATACACAAAAATCTTAATGGTCCTAAAAATAGGCTTCATGGTCTTTAAGGAAAATATCATTTCAAATTTGTCTTTCTTGTGATTTTTTTTTTTTTGGTGTGTATTATATGGTCAGGAAAGAGCATTTGCTCACTGATGTACTGACTCTGAGTGTGTATCTGTTATCTTAAAGCCATTATCACAGCACTGATAAGCCAGAATAACACATGGGCGTCACAGTCCCCCGCCATCGTGTTTAAGTGCTCATCTGACACTGCGCCTCTCAACTACACTTGGTTTTTGTAAACACACCCCTTCATTGCTTCATTAATCAATGTGAAAACACACACACACAGATAGAACAGACAAACCTGAAGAGGCTTTCCTCTAAGTGGTTTCCGACCCTGTCGCCTCAAGGAAGAAAGGTATTAAAAAAATCCTTCAGGATATTGCAAAGACTCAAGTGTGCAAAATGTAGTAGTGCGCACTCAAGTGTGGCAGATGACCCAATTTTCCCTCAGACGGCATGTTCACGCTGTTGTAATGAATGATTAATATCACGTTACATGATGGAGACTTACAAGAGCCCCAGGAGAAAAGGTCCAAAAGGCTCGTGCATGTGTGCTTTAATGCACACGTTTGTGTGTGTTTGTGAGTCGCCGTTTGAGTACACTTACTAAGGGTGATGCAAACAGCACTTAACAAATGGGCCTGAACAGAAGACACGAATCCCACAGGATATGGCACAGCAGATGCCATTGCCCCAACTTGGGAATTCTGTCTTGGGAAATGAAATGGAAACAATTAACACGTATATTTCAGGAAACTAAATAGAATTAAGACTCGTCTCATTACCTTCATGTCCTTCCAACTTAAATGAAATTAAATTCAGATTCATATGTGCAACCACTTTTACGATAACTTTTATGGCTCCCAGGCCATATTCACAATAATCGTATTTACTGATCTATATGTATTATTATAATTACTATTATCATTATTAAAGTTCTACCACCACTCCTTTTATTATCATGAATTCTGTTTGTTGCCACTGTTACCGCTGCTATCGCTGACTTCTTCTTATCTTTGTTATACTTATTATTATTAATATGAATACTGCCTCTACTTCTACTAGGGGAGCGCGGGACACAACATAACGCGGGGCTAGTTGTAAAACGCTTGTTTTAAATACTTCCACACATGCTGGCATGACGAAACTTGGTGTATTTACTAGTTGCCATTTCAACACTATATAGAGAAAAAAATGCGCCAAAATTCCAAAATCTTTGTAAGATATCACTGAACATTTATTTAACCATAGCAAAAGTGCATTTCTTACTTAAGTTAATTTTTCGTCTCTATTTTTTGTGTTTATTTAAAATTAGACAAATCTGATATTATTTTAATCTCCAATCTGTTGTTTAACCGTTGATTTAGTTCTTTCATGCTTCGCTAACTAGCAGAAGACACTAGCAGGGTTTAAATCACAGTTGTGCAGTTGGGGCATGTTGTAACACTGTGTTCAAGAAATATGCTATTATATTCTATACTTTTATGAATTCTATTGAGAAAACATGAGAAACATGTAAATAAAGACTGAGAGTCAATGCTCAGAAATTATTAAGTATTATTTTGTTTTTGAATTATGCTGTATAGCTGTGTTTTCCGATGTGTTTGTTGTCAAACTCAAAAATTAGTTTATTTTTAATTATTAAAAAATGCCGTTATTTTATATGAAAAAGTTAATAATTGTATTTTATTAAGAAAATATTTTGGTTTGACTTGCATATGTTTTTGATCAGATCAGATAGCATTTTAAGCTGTCATATGGTGATGTTACAATGTGCCCCTCACATGTTACAATTTACCCCACCTATGGGGCATGTTGTCACATTTCACTTCCATTCTTTCAGGGTAAATCAAGAAAAAAGTATACACTGTATTAATAAAACAAAACCACATAATTGTGCTAGACATGTGGGAAATTAATGTGGGGGAAAAAAAACTCTAAACCCTAAGTAGATTTACACAAATTGACAAAGTCAAAAAGTGTTACTTTGTGCCTCGCTCTCCCCTACAATTCTACACATCTCAATATCTAAATCTCTAAAATATCCCTTTGCTTAAACTTACCAATGCACCTGCATACATCACTAGATCGATATATTTCTATTTAGCGATCAATATATTTCTATTCTATAGAGCATTTGAGCTAATAAAACGTAAACTTTGTTATTTATTTTAAATGAGTGATCGTTTCGCTTGATAAGACCCTTATTCATCGTCTGAAATCGTTTAAAGCCCTTTGAACTGTTTGCAGTTTGCACTGAAACTGTCTTTTGGACCTTGAACCGTTTGGTTCCCATTGAAGTCCATTATATGGAGAAAATCCTGGAATTTTTTCATCAAAAACCTTATTTTTTTTCGACTGAAGAAAGAAAGACGTGGCACGTCATCTTGGATGACATGGGGGACGAGTAAATGATCAGCGAAAGTTTTTGTTTAAAAGTGAACTACTCCTTTAATGAGTAGAAGAGAGTCCTTTCAAAAAATAAATCTTACTGGCCACAAACTTCTGAACAGTATGTATATATACAGTTATCAGTATCCATCCATATCATCTTTTAATAAGCCTGTTTTGGTTGATCGCTACTGTTGCATGAACAAAATCCAGAATGTCTTTAATTTCTTTGCAAGCAGTGACCATTTGGTACTTAAATGTGTCTTCTGTGTGTTGATGTAGTACAGTCCCTCTGGTTTCTCTGTGCTCAACTGAAGTGGAATATCTTGTATGCCCTCAGTCTCACCCCACGTCAAAAATATGTTCGCTTTACCAAGCTACCAAATGCCAACACACAGGAAATATCACAGTAACCCAAATTGTGCGAGAGAGAGAGAGGGTTTGTTGAGACTTGCCTAGAGACCGTGTTAAAGCACATAGAAGATGTAGCAGGACAGAACAAATGTGCGTTTGATGAATGATATGATAGAATGAAGGACAAATCTGCCGCTGACATCAGACAATCCTTCAAAATCATCTGCATATATCCAACATGTCGGTTCAAGTGTTTCATTTACTCACTGTCATGTTGTTTCTATGTAATATTGATTTTGGAAGAACTAACCTTATGAAAGCCCAAATAGCCAATCAAATCATTGCGCTGAGAAGTCTTGTTGTCATCCATTCCTTTGACTTGTAAACAGATGCTGTTATGGCACTTGGGTGATTCACACGAAATCCAGATTTAGAAGGTGCCCAGCATCAGAATTAAAATGCCATTTTTTTCTTTCTTTTTTCTTTAAAATGCCTATTTTCTTTTTGCACATATAAGATTAGGGTCTGAACTTACTATAACCAATATTTTTAGAAGATTAAAAACAATATTTACTATATTATTATTTACATTTTCCATAAAAAATTATCATTACCGCAACATGACATTACCTTAAATATATGGTATATGTTTCGGCTACCGCGTTTAAGGGGGCCCTAAATAGTCGTATATTGACGAATGGTCAAAATACGTCCCAAAACGTCAGTTATATGACGAATTGGATGAGACTGGCTGAGTTTCGGTAATAAGAGAACTAAAAAGTACGTGTAGGTACTATGACAAACAAAAATTTAACTTTTATCTGGAGAGAAAAATAAGAACTGCTTATCTGGTAGGCATCTTGTGTGTCACAGTCAATTATGTCCCTTCCAAAAAAAAAAATCTTGAAAATGTTAGTTCCTTGAGGACTTAAACAAAAATTGAAAATTGTTGCGGAGGATGAGATAATTGGTCTTGGACACATTTATATTCCTTATTATTGCCACTACATTTACCAATGATCACCAAATACTACATGTTTCTTTATTGTAAATATTTATAGTTTAATATGCACTGAAGTTTTTTATTTTTTATGTTTTTTAATTATAAATATTTTCATCTCAAACAACCCAAATCCAGTTATGGACACGATTGCGGTAATGAGAAATTTTCCCTTAAATGTGGAAAAAACAACAAAATTGGTATTTATGATGTCATTTGAAATCATGTGCAAAATAGTACATGATGAGATCTTTATAACTGTATCCTTTTTATTTTGATAGCATTTACTTTTATAATCAAAATGTTTCATGACACCTCATAAGTCTAATTTAACGAGAATCACCCACTTGTAATTCCAATACTAGGTGTCCAGAGTGGCTATGGAGTTTTGTTTGTTGTGGTCCCCAATTCAGCCAGACATCTCGGAAAAATGCAATCTTTGGTTAAGACTTGTCATTCTTTATGACAGTGAACTTCGTGTAATTTTGCACTTGCGTGATTCTGTGACGTTTTTCTCCATTAAATGAAAAGATTATACAGATGAAGATTGTGTGTTTGGACAGTTTTCATTAACAAGATCCAATTTGGAGTTTAATACGGCAGTGAGCTTCATCGTCAGAAAAACTGAGCAGGATATTTGGTCTATTTTTGGTCCATGAATGCATATTAGAATTAGAAAAACAGATATATGCTGAATACACTCTCCAGTTTCAATTAATGAAATTAAACTACTGACCTAAAATATCAAAATTGAAACTACTGTGGAAACAAAGACACCTACATCTTGGATGCCCTTGAGGTAAGCTAAAACATACCAAAAATGAATTTCAAAGTGAACTATCCCTTTAATGCCAATGTTATGACTTGTCTGACTTCTTGTGTAGATTTTTCCTTATTTTACTGTTTCCTCTTCTGATTTTCGGCAACGCTATTTATGCATCTTCCGTAAAGAGTATATAATCTCTGAATCATAGCACAGGCAAAAAAGGAGCAATTACAAGCTATAAAAGCATTGCTTATGCATTTTGTAGTCTTTGAAAAAAAGTTTTTGATATTTTGCATGTTCAGATATCCATAAAGCAAAATGTTGTGGGGGCCATGATAAATATTGTGAAAATGATAAAAAATGCTGGCAACTTTTTAAAAAAGCTCTTCAACTTCTTGAAGAATCTCTGCTTTTCCCCAAATAATGTAACTCTATTGTGACTAGTAAATCTCAGTGTCTAAGTTTCTGGACTCACCAGTGCTGGATCTGATGGTTTCGTTTCCCACAGTTTGTCCCAGTAGGTCATACTGGTTCAGTCTAGAGCTCTCCTCTTCCACCACCACAGAGTTGGACGCGTTCTTCGTCCAAGTGTACGTGCACCTCTGTCGTTGTGTAAGCATCTGTAGGAAGGCCACAATTAAAACTTTGCAGATGATTGTGTGAAATGTTAAATCAGTCAGTACAAGAAAGACACTCAATGATGCTTTGGTGAACAAATCCAGATGTTACTCACAGCTGCCGAATTTAAGCGGACAGGAGTGGAAGTCCATGGGGAAATCTTCAAGATGCATCGGACACTCGGCATGCACCGTCAACCTGTGATTTACATGCACAAACACAACAAAAGGAGACATTCAATACCAGGATTTAGAGGTCTACTGACCATGACCTTAATCCCGACGCTACACGAAGAACTTGCGGGTTTCGAGTCAGATTCAGGTTAAGCTGTCATGAATGTCTTTGGGTTCGTAATGAAGAAAAACTATATATCAAGGTTTTCTGGCCAAAAGAGCGCACGAGAGCAGAAGCTCATTTGTATTAGCTATAATTTATATATTAAATTATTCTTTCTTTCTTTAGTCGAAAAGAAATTAAGGTTTTTGATGAAAACATTCCATTATTTTTCTCCATATAATGGACTTCAATGGGAACCAAATGGTTCAAGGTCCAAAAGAGAGTTTCAGTGCAGCTTCAAACTGTTCAAAGGGCTTTAAACGATTCCAAATCGATGAATAAGGGTCTTATCAAGCGAAACCGATTGCTTATTTCAAAAATAAATAACAGTTTAAGTTTTATAAGCACAAATGGTCGCCTTGCTCTGTTCTGTGATGCACATTCGTGACTCTCCTGTTCAAACTCGTTCAAAATGAACAAACCTTTTTTTCGTGTCATTTGGTTCATTCAACAAATGAAATGAACAAGTTGACTCGGAAAAAGATTTATTCATTTTGATGAACGAGTTCGAATAGGAGAGTCACGAGCGCATCACAGAACAGAGCAAGGCGACCATTTGAACTTATAAAACTTAAACTGTTATTTTTTCTTTAAATGAGCAATCGTTTCGCTTATAAGACCCTTATTTATCGTCTGAAATCATTTAAAGCCCTTTGAACAGTTTGCACTGAAACTCTCATTTGGACCTTGAACCGTTTGGTTCCCATTGAAGTCCATTATATGGAGAAAAATCCTGGAATGTTTTCATCAAAAACCTTACATTTCTTTTCACCTGAAGAAAGAAAGACATGGACATCTCGGATGACATAAGGGTGAGTAAATTATCAGCAAAAGTTTGTTTTTTTTTAAAGTGAACTACTCCTTTAACTGTGAGTGTAATAAGGCAATTACAAGGCTATTATCAGAAATGTACAATAACAAATGCACATAAAATAGCATTACAATACCAATTTATAATAGTACATTGAGTTTAATTGAACTTTTAATGTGTTTAATATGATCTTTACGTCAGCGAATAAATATGTTGATATATCATATACATTATCTCTTATTTAACACAAGCGAAAAAATTGTTATAGTCATGCCTTGTTTAGATACATCCATATTCTAAAACTAGTATAATGACATGCTCTTTAGCCAATTTAATGGCCAAATAAAAAGAGCATTCAGACTGTGATATCAAAGGCATATTCTTAATATTATTGTGATTATTAAATACATCAGCCAGCCATACGAATTAATAGTGGTCTTATAAATGTAAGTTCTAGATATAAACATTCACATTCATTTCTCCTCTATTTCACTGCTTCTTCTCTTTCTCAGTTCATCTCCTTTTTCTTCCTGCGCTTCACGGCGGAGTCAGGCTCTCATTGATTTGGCATCAGAGAGGAGCATTTGTGCTGGGAGCGAAAGAGAAAAAGCAAGAGAAAATTGAGAGAGAACATGTTGGAGAGTGTCACGATGTGTTCTGGAGCAGCGTCGGGATGAACAGAGGCGAGAGTCATTATGAAAGGCCATGTTGTTTGGGGTTTGTGTACACGACACACAACAATATATCACGGCTTCTGCTCTTCCGGTTTCATCCAGAGGTAATTAGGGAGATTGACGATGATGTTTGCGGACTGCTTTACTATGAAGTTGTCTCAATGGTTTTAACAAAATCAGCTCTTACAAAAGAGAGTGTCACATTTCTGAAAAGAGATGAAGCATCTTAATGAGTGGCTAAATCGATACAGCCGCTTGCATGAGGCCTGTAGGAGTCAGTGAGGGATGAATTATTCTAATTCTCGGGAATACAAGGTGATTCAGGGATTTACATGAGGAATGACTCCATTAGCCACCCACAATATGAGCTAAATTGATCATTCACCAAATATTTAAATTCTGATAACATTATGAGAGAATCAGACCAAAATGAAAGCCATTATTCACTGGAAATTCACTGTAGGGCACGATTTTTTTTCAGTTTGGGGGTGTTTCTTACACAAAACGATCCAAGACTTCAGAAGACTTGGATTATAATTCACAAAATCATGCTTAATAGCCCAGATATGTTCTTTTGACTGGTGTAACGGACAATATGACAAAAAATCTGATATTTTTAAGTGCAATCAATGATTGTCAGACTTAAAAAAAGCCAGATTTACTGTCCTATCTTTTGTTCACTTCATGAAGCATTAAGCTTTTATTGAATTTATTGAAAAAGTTTGTTTTTAATTCAATGATTCTCATTCTTTGCTTTAAAGGAGAATTCCGATGCAAAATGAACCTTTGGTCTAAAAACACATTGGTCCCTAGTCAACCGTTCTCTGAGATTTGTTTTCATGATAATCGAATGTAAAGAGTTTTATCTCTAAAACTGTTTAGCGTATAACGCTAGTACTGGGGGCATCTGACTAAGTAAAAAGAAATCGTTAGTTTATACCACTAACAAGGCTCAAAATAGCCCCAAACTAACACAGTAACATAATGAGTGTCCATACATGCAAAACGAAGCTTTGAGAACTTTGTAAGTGTACAGACTGTTTAATAAGAAGAAACGTTATAAAGATAGTTCACTTCGCGCATACCGGTGGCGCCATCTTTGGAAAACAGTCACGACAGTTTCTCAGTTTCTCTCTGAGTCAGGTTACTAGTGTAACAGTGTAAGCTTCTGTTGTTGAATGTCACACGCATCACACACATGACAAGCGTCAGCCAATAGTGAGCCTACGTGTGACGTAGCTCTACACAATCACACTACGTTAACTGACTAGAGGCCCATAGAGAAGGAAATGATTAGTTTTATTAAAGTCATTATTTTTGTTTGTTTTTGCACACAAAAGTGTTCATGTCGCTTGATAAAGTTAAGATTGAGCCACTGTAGTCACTCGGACTATATTTTAACAATGTCTTTAACAACTTTTCAATCCCTCAAGAAGCCTATGGAGGAGTGATCCAGCTCTCAGATTTAATCAAAAATATCTTAATCTGTGAAGATGAACGAAGGTTTTACGAGGTTGGAACAACACGAGGGTGAGTAAAAACTGACAGAATTTAAATTTTTGGGTGAACTATCCCTTTAAAGCCCAGTTTAAGATCGTTTCTGATGATATAGAACGGTTAAGACTGAAATTTTTAACAAATGCTGCTGTCCTGAGAATTTTTGGTTTCTGTATTAGCACCCGTCCATCTCCACAATGGTTGTCTATGTGCACTGGAACAATCATTCATAAAACTCATTAAACTTTAGTTTACAAAGACGTGAAACTCACAGAGTGGTCTGAGGTTTTATCCGATTTTTTTAAACTACGTTCAAATTTGTCCAAATTTCAATCTTAACCGTTCTATTTAATCAGAAATGATCTTAAAA
Source organism: Hybognathus amarus (assembly GCA_030378365.1). Taxonomy (NCBI): domain Eukaryota; kingdom Metazoa; phylum Chordata; class Actinopteri; order Cypriniformes; family Leuciscidae; genus Hybognathus; species Hybognathus amarus. The sequence continues at coordinate 59,666 of JAQIUQ010001576.1, forward strand.
CAGCACTTTAAGTGTAAAATACCAAACTAACCCTTTAAATTTGTTATTGATTTAATAAATTACACACAGCAAAGCCTTTTGTTAGAAAAATGTGTAAATTAGCAAGCTAGTACATCAGTACGGAGCCCTTAAAGGGACATGGTGGTGTAAAAAATATGAGATGGGAGGACAAAATGTATTTCAAAACTTTTGCATTGCCCCGAGAAACTGCATTTGCTCGGCAAGAACTCAAAGGTTTTACGAGCGACGGTTTCTCAAAAGGTCTGCAAGAGAAGGCAAGTGTGATCACATCTAGTCTCATATATTTTTCTCCATCAAAATGTCCCTTTAGGGGCTCTGTACATTGCTTACCTCATGGTGTACAGCAGGGTGCCGTCATCTTGGATACGCAGCAGTTTGTTGGGCATGGTCATGTTGTGTGCCACAGATTTCTTCCCGTTGTGAAAGAATGTGTCTGGAGTCCAGATCTTACTGGCCATCAGGTTGTTCAAACGCAGGATGTTCATTGGTCCCTCGAACTTCAGTCGTTCATCCTTCCAGCTCTGCCTGAAGAACACGTCGATGGTGTACTCCTGCCAAAAGATGAAACCCCAACACAGTTTAGAATAACACAAGGTTGTGTGTGGTGTTTTGTGTGTGATAACTGGATGCACAATACTCTCTTACACTGATTGACTGGCTATGAATGTGCTGTATACTCACAATTGTAGCAAACCAATCAATTGGATGAGCTTATAAAAGTCTGCATCAGGGAATTGCATGCAATTTTAATTCAAGCATTTTCTTGTCCACAAAAGACTCAAAGCCTGTAGTGTAACATTTTCTTTATCCACTTATTTGTGCAGTGGTGGATAAACACAGTTTGCCAAATGATTTGCAAATGGAGATTATTGCATTTGAGACTTTGAACCCTGCTGAGGAGAGTCAATCGCTCAAACCTTTAACTAGGGCTGAGTGTGATCAGATCCCACTCTCGGCTCCCACAGAGACTTGTGCTGCTCAGAGATATCATTACAAGCCCATCACGGATGGTAGAACAGGGAAAACTTTTAAAATACTTTAGGAGTAGCTTTTGTAAAGGTGTAAAAAATTGCTGTAATTATGCAGCAGTTTGCCAGTAACTTACTGTAGATTTAAATTAATGTATATTTACTGGCAACAGTTTGTTCAAAGTTAAATGAACATTTAACATTAACAAGTCTTTGTCTTTACATTATAAAAACTATAAAATAATCTAATGCAAAGCATACTGGGAACCAGAAATCTTCATCAATCTTTTTCAGTTTTTTTCCTTCAGATTTTGGTTCCCAGAATGCTTTGCATGATGCTGTTATTTTATGTTTAATGTTAATTTAACTTTGAACAAACTGTTGCCAGTAAATAACATCAATTTAAATCTACAGTAAGTTACAGGCAAGCAACTGCCAGTTTTACTGTAATTTACTGTAATTTCTACAGATTTCTTTCTAAAAAAATCGTTCTAACCAACAAGTTTCCAGTGAAGCAGTTTGGCTACAGTAAACAAAGCCAACCAGAACGTAGTTGATGTTTAATATATTGCTATTTTGCAACCAATAAGATTTCACAGTGGACAGGACAACAAAACACTTCAACACATTGGGCCCTATTTTAACGAAGTATCAAGTAACTTTGTGGGCGGGTCTTGGGCGCTGTTGCTATTGGTTGTGGAAGAAGACAGTCGCTGCATAAGCGTCCTCTGGATTCCAATATGACTGCATGGATAAACTTTATTTTTAATGACGTTCCAGCTGATGAGGTAAAACATTGTCCGTCTGTTCGCTTTATTTCACTGAGGATTGTTTTGTAAACAAGACTGGATTTGCAGACTGATTAAGAGTAAAGAACGGTGCTGTGCCGTCTATATTGGATCGGACAGGAATTGTGCAACACACGGACTCTGGGTTCGAACATGTATGGGCGAATCATTCCAGTTGCCATTTTACAACATTGGATGTTTTCAAAACAATTTCCCACAAGTGCACTGAAAAGTGAGTTGAAACTCATTATAATATGCAAAACTGTTATCCACTCACAGTCTTCAGTGTGAGACGTCCATAAAAACCGAGCGTTTTTCAGCTAGGCTCAAAACTAGGGTACAAAATAGCCTATTACTTATTCATTTTGATGTTTTTGAATGCAAAAACTAAGCGAACGTCATAAGTTGACTTTAGACAACAATATAATACAATTTAAAAAGCCAGTTCATTACCCCTTTAAAGGGTACATATCATGCTTTTAAATCATTCATTTTTACTTATAAATCATACATTTGTGGTCTATATAAAGCATATCTGCAATGCTTGGGTCTGAATTCCTCATTATTATAGCTCCACAGGCCCCTTTTCTACCCCTTTTCTGATGTGCTTCTGTGAGCAAGTCGTTTCAATGCGGCCCCTTTAAATAAAAAGGCGTACTGTCTTCCAGGTCGCTGAGTTCACGGTCGATTCAACTCTCTGCGTTTCGGCCATTATTGTAGTTTGATAAGAGATACGATTACTATAGCTTCAAATAACATTTTTATTCACACGTTAACAAAATGTCAACAACGGAAGACTTGTCCACCAAGCCTTACATATTCGAGCCAGAGCGAGCAATTTGAAAAAGATGATGAGCGACGAACCTGCAGAGTCTTCATATGGAGGCAGGTATGTAAGTTAACTATGTTGTGTTATTAGTGAAAGTTCGACTATTTCTCTTGTTAAAACAAGCACACTGACAAGATAAATGACTGCGGTCTGATCTTACCACTAAAAATCTGTATTGATAATACGATAACTTACGTTTAGAAAGCATCAGGAAACACAGCAGCTAAATCAATGATAGAAGGAATTTACCCGATCGGCAAACCCTTCTGTATACTGGCTGAGATTGTTGAAGTGGGGATCCTTGAAGTGCTTCAGGTCACTACATCCAACAACCGAACATTTTGACTGAGCGTCCTCTGTAACTTCTGCATCATTGAGCTTGGACTACAAAATCAGAGCAAGATATAATAATGGCGGATTGCTCGAAGTGTTGGACCGGAAGTCGATGTCCTTATTTGTCAGTTCCGCTGCAAATACGGTGACGTACTTGCTCAAAAAACGTCATAGACAACAGAAAAATCTGAACAGGTTGAAAAATATGACCAAAACAGAATATAAAGATATAAACGAAGCACCTGAAGAGAATAATTTCATCTTGTTCTGTACTTATAAACACTCCAAATCTACAACAAAATGCATTTAAGGGCTAAAAAAGTGGATTTTGCATGATATGTCCCCTTTAACACCAGGTGTAAACAGGGCAGACTCAAAACAACTCTAGAATAAAAGCAAATTCAAACGACGGCATTTCAAGAATAAAAGCAGCTTGACTGGAATCAGTTCCTGATTTAAAAGCAGTGCTGGACTAACTTAAATCAATTCTCCATTGAAAGTCCCAGACTATGAGCTCTCGTTTAAAGCAGTTTCAGACTGAAGTGCTTCACTGGGCAGTTAGACAAAAGCACTGTGCCAGAAGTTGTATTACTGTTCAACAGAGTCGCAGGAGCTGGTTTTGATGGATATACAGCTCGTCCTCTGGCACGTCTCTCAGATTCGAGACGGTTCGTCCAGTCAGCACTCTGAGATGGTTACGACGGTCTAATTTCAGTCAAGAGGCTTGTGTTGTCCCAACTGAGGAGGTTTTATATGAACATCCATTAACAAGAGATGAACCAGCACCACGTGAACCCTGCACTCGCATTATTACAGATACTCCCACAACATACATGCACGCACACACGGAGTAAAGGAAATAAAGATAAGTAGGTGGTGAGGTCAGGAATGAGTGTTTATGAGATTGCCTCACAGGTGCTGAGTATGCATTTACATTGGATTATTCATAGATGCATTATTTATGAGAGTGTGTACAATACTGTTTATTAGTTTGGGGTCTATACATTTTTCTTTTAAAATAAGTCTCTAATGCTCACCCTAGCTGCATTTATTTGATCAAAAATACAGCAGAAACTAATATTGTGAAATATTCTTACAATTTAGAATAGGTGTTTTGTAATTCAATATATTTCAAAAGCTGAATTTTCAGGATCATTACCCACGTCTTAATTAAGAGATTGAAATATCGGTCAGATTTGTTCTTTCCTTAATGTTGGTTCGTTTCGTTTTGTTTGCTAAGACATTTTTGTGCTATTAAGAAATATCGGTTGGTTTCATTCTGTAAAGAGACTTAAATGTAGGTTGGTTTTGCTCAAAGTGGGAGTAAGTGATTCTCAAAAAGTATTAATGAAAATGAATGAAAATGTGAAAAATCTTTAATGTGCTGTATAAAAAAGATTTTCAACATTAAATATGGGTGCGTTTATAAGTCTTCTTGTTGAATAACAGTCTTCTTATTCAACTTAAGAGCTCTAAACTATTAATGGATTTAAGAAATGATATAAGTTAAACATTATGGAAAAGTATAGAACACTTGAATGAAGAACATAAGAAAAGTAAGCGAAAGTGGATGTATGATATAATTTTGCTTGTTGAGGATTAACTTTTTGTGCCTACATGTTATTATTTTTTTTGGTATTTTTTGGTATAAGAGAAACCGTATAATTGTGTCATCTTTAGACAGTGTTTTTGTTGTAAGGAGTTAGGCAAAAAAAGTCCTGACTTCAGCCTAAACCCATTTGGTCAGGTATTTATTAGCATAAAAAAAAATAAAAATAAAAAAATAAAATCCTAATGTTTTTATTTTTCTGATGTATTTCAATCATCTTTTCCTTTTCTATTTTGTTTCATTTTTTTTTTTGCATTGTATAATGTACAGGATTTTTTTGCATTACATATGATCTATGACATATGATCTCAAAATGACTGACCGAAGAATTAAATAAATACAATAAATAGGCTACAATACAATAAATAAGGGCAGTGAGGCAGCAGATATCAGTTTATCTGAATGTGGGCTGTCCTCGTCTCACCCCAGCGGTGTACAGAGGCTCCTGGGGCCGTAGGGCAGCACAGGGGCCCAAACAAACACTACTTCATCTCTAACCCCTCTCTCCACTTTCCTAGTTGTCCTTCCATCTCATTCGCCTCTTATTCCATACCATCTGCTCCATGGCTCAGAGGCACACTGCATTAATAGACAGGATGACCTTCTGCGCTGTTGTGTGTGTGTGTGCATCTTGGCTTTGCTTAGGCCAGATAGAGCAGCACCGGAGGCTCTGTGCAGAGCGGGTTTATCAGGATACAGAACCTCCCGTGTTTACCCTCATCCATCACGGCAGGACATCCCGTACGAGGATGATGTTGGTTTAAGATTCCCAGTGCTGCCCGCAAGTCATATCTGTCACCGCACCTGCTGACAGAAGCTAATGATTATAAAGAGGAGGCATGATAGAAAAAGAAAAAAAGAAAGAGAAATCACAAATTAAATCTCTTGACCCTATAAAGCCTACTGTATCATATTTGATACTCAAATTTATAAGGCCTCTAAATGATCAACATAATCAAAACTGTGCTGAATAACATTTTGCACATGATCAACTACATGCCTTCCGTCGTCTGAGTTTATACCTTTTTTAGCAAACGGTCAAAATAATTAATTAGTTTGAGTAGGACAAACTTAAATTAGAATTAGAACTTAAAACAGCGAATGCTATTTGTGTCACCCACCATTTAAACAGAATCACCCCGGCACTGCTTCACATACTCTAATAAACCCGCTGAACCGATGTCGACCTGACTGCAAACATCCTAACGCTCAGCAGCCACACCTACCCGACCTCTTCAGCTCATTACCCATCGAAGTCTCTTCACTCAGCTGTTTACCTGAGTGTCACATGGTTCCCAACAAGGTCAGCTCTAATGATGAGGGTTAGCATGGCCACAGGGCATAGAGAGACAGGCGTTCATTGCAAACCCACAGTGTGGAAAGCTAAATCCACAGGCTTTTCTAAACAGCTCAACGCTCTTGACGAAACAATGTGACCTCTGGCTTGAAGCGGAATTGCAAAACAACAAGTAAATGACACTGACACAGCTATTTACAAACTAAAGAATCAAACTTTTACATGTTTTATTGTAGCTGGGCCAGTTCTGCATCGTCACAAAAGTGCAAAAAGACACGAAGGAGAACTCGATCCGCTCAGAAATCTGCGTCTCAGACAGCACGTGAAAACTGAATCGAGCTCTCTTTCACGTCTTCTTGCGCTTGAACAGACATATTCAAACAAAATTGTCAAAATGCCCATCTTGGCAAGTATCCTCGTATACATAGTCAGTTATGTCGTAAGTGAACGTAAACAATGGAGAAAGAAATGCATGTGTATCAGTATATTGAACCTGTGCAGGTCTTAAAGTGACAACAGCCTAATATTCCTGCCGCTGTCTGTGTTTTTTATTTTAATCAAACAACAAAAGACAAAGAAAAATTACTCTTTTAAAAATTAAAAATTAACTTTTTTTTTTTACTTGTTGCAGGGAATTTTAGAATTGCCTTTTTTTGGAATAGACTTTGCATTAAAGAGCACCTATTATGCCCCTTTTTACAAGATGTAATATTGGTCTCGGGTGTCCCCAGAATGTATTTGTGAAGTTTCAGCTCAAAATACCCCACAGTTAATTTATTATAACCATTTGAAAATGTCATTTTTGGGGCCTGTTTAAAAATGAGCTGTTGTGGTGTATACCACCTTAAATGCAAATGAGCTGCATATCCCCGCCCTGCCTTTGGATGAGGGCGTAACTTGAAACAATGGAGGATGGTGTACAGATCACCGAGGGCGGGGTCTATGCCACAACCACACTGTCAATCAAACCCCTTTCTCAATTCTACGTCACAAAGAGCTGAATCTTAGAACAGCTCGTTCTGGGACAGTGCATATGATTTATTGAGATTGTAAAAAAACACTGGGTGGATTTTTATCAGTTTAGGTCGGTTTTGCTCACACACTGCCAACACACATTTATGTTCAAACACCATGTAAAAGTGAATTTTCCATAATAGGTGCCTTTTAAAATACTGTCTAGTAGGGCTGTATTCAACCAAAGAAATCCTCAGTCGACCAAGGTCTTGTCCTGCGCGACGATTAGTCGTCTAAAAAAAAACGGATGTTTTGATTGAACATTTTTTAAACAATTGTCATAGAGCATTTATAAAACAACAACGAAAAAACATCGAAAATAAATAAAACTATAATAATAGATACAATTCTTTGAAATTTTGTTTAACTGCAAGTGAGGAGCTCTGTCCTTGGTCTATAGTGACGGTCACAATCGCGCACCTGATCATCACCACACGCTGACAAAATAATATACCTGCTATCTGCCACTTAATGCAAAATCCTAACAAAAGCTCTCGTTCATACAGGCTGTATTCTTCTTTACTTACAAAGCTATGGGTTAACTTTTGTCCAGCCGATCTGTTAGGCGTCTTAAAACAACAGACAAAATAGCCCAAAAAACTATCTGAAATCTAGGCTGTGTTGTAAGATAGCATATAAGTTTAATTTTGTTTTGTTACATTGTTTAGGCTACTTTCAAATGAGTCAAGTGTACAGATAAAAACCTATTAAGAAAACAATCTATTGAGTCAGTATGATAAAGCCGTTAAAAGAGCTGCTCACGTCTTTTGCGTGCTGAGTTTGATTTTAAATAGGCACGCGATGTGCGCGCTCATAATGGAGCAACCGCGGTTCGCCACCGTCGCCTACCTCCACAAACATGTAGCCAGACAAAAGATTTACGATTTCTTGGACATTCTGTCGACTAAAGTAGCGTGAACTGAATGAATACAGCAAAACCACCTACCAGTACATCCCTGACTGAGCGCGAGCAGCAGCGCAGCCAGTAGGTGCGGTTCCCGAGTGTGTTATGTGTGTGCGCTAAACTGTGGCGCAGTTACAAGAAATAGCCTAAAAGCATTTAAAGTTGGGGATAAAACATAGGCTAATTATATTTAGAATACAGTAATAAATAACTGCTTTATAAAGGAATAAATATCAGGGAGTAAATCATTGAAAATGTATTTCTATTGGCAAAAAAAAAAAAAATGCGACTGGTTCGACCAATAAGAATTTCAGTTGACCAAAGATCGATATTCGACTGATTAGTCGACTAAACGACTAAAGTTGACAGCCCTACTGTCTAAGATAAGCAGGTCACTAGATTTTGGAGCAGATCTGACATTGATATGTGTGCATTTGCATGTTGAATTCACAAAGAAGGCGTAATACGTAGAACAGTTATGATTCAGTGAGGCAAAATGATTTCTTTTGAATAATTGATAGTGCAAAGATTTGTGAGCAGAATGAGGAAGGACTAACTGTTAGTACATAGAGAGTGAATCTATTTCATAAGACGTGGACAGAAAAAATGACTGTTAACTGTCAGAGCACTTGAAAAGAAAAAAAGCGAGAAGGATGGTGTGGCAGAGGAGGATGATAAGCCCCGAGGAAATGTGGAGAGGCAAAGAAATGGAACAATTTGTCTTTGAAAATGAAAAATATATATATATCAAAGACTAGGACATGCTCTCCCTCCTGCGAGACAAGGTCGGCATGCGAACGTGTGAAGGCAGAGTGCCATGCATTGTATGTTTAACACAGAAGAACGCCTACTTTACGGTGGTACATTGACTCTGAACAACACAAGAAGGAAGAGTGGATGAGCAGAAGGAGAAGCAGACAGAAAGTGAGAGATAGAGGAATGGAAAGAGGAACAGCAGAATGCTCTCTTGGGTCTGAGGAGCAGAAGGTGTAGCATCTGGGAGTAATCTCATAGACACAGGAGCTGTGAGGGTTGAGACGCTCACACTGAGACACTGGTGAGTGGACACATGGACGCACAGCACACACACAAATGTCCCATGGTTACCATAGTTTCCAACAAAATATCACAGCTACATGCCATCCTTAAAGGTATAGAGGAGGATTTTCTTTTTCCGGGTGGGTAGCCTATACTATTGGTCCACTTAAGTGCAGAGATGTATAAAGTACTAGAAACCTGGACTTGAGTAAAAGTACAAGTGCTCTACCAAAAAAGTGAATTGAGTAGAAGTTGAAGTGCTCTTTAAGCACCACACTTAAGTAGAAGTACTAAAGTCTTCAACATTTTTTGTACTTCAGTATTGCAAGTAGTTTATTTAAAAATTCACTACTTAAGTACTAAAAGTAAAAGTACAAGTATTGTGTCATGTAATTATTAAAGAAAGCAGTCAAAAGTTTAAACTAGCAATCAAATAAGGCGCTTTGGCGGGATACAAATTTGCTTTGGCGGCCGCAAAAAAAATGTCATTGCAAGAAAACGTCTCAGGTTACGACTGTAACTTATGTTCCCTGAGAACAGGGAACGAGACAATACGTCGAATGACGCAATGGAGAACGCATTGCGTCATTCGACGTATTGTTGAGTTCCCTTCGAAAGGGAACGTCTCAGGTTACGACTGTAACCTATGTTCCCTGAGAACAGGGAACGAGACAATACGTCGAATGAACGCAATGGCGTTCCCATTCCCTTCGAAAGGGAACCCCTGCATTAGTTGTCAATGTGTGTGTCAATCAATACCATTACCCTATAAAACTGGCGTGCGATTTAGGCAGCATGAAAGTCAACTGTCAACAAATGATTCGTAAAATTTTTATAATTGTAACGAGTAACTAGCAGAACATTAAAAAAATATTGAAGTAAAAGTATTAAATTCATCGAAAATATCTACTTAAGTAAAAGTATGAGAAAAAAACAATACTCTAGTAGAGTACAGATACAGCATTTTAGTACTTAAGTACAGTACTTAAGTAGTTCTACTTCGTTACTATACATCTCTGCCTAAGTGTCAATCATTCTGGTGATGTGTTTACGTAAGGCCATCGTATGTGCTCGTCCCTATGTAGTTTTCCCTTTCTGCGCATGTGCACTTTCATGTGTATTATGTCTAATGAGTTAAAATGGCTGAGGTCGAAAGAGAAAAAATGTATATGAAGTGTATGATAAGAAGAGATAGGCCACAGAATAAAGAAACAAGACCAAAGTGATTTTGGGTGAATATTTCACACGCTGGCGTGCGCTGAAAGCACAGGTCGGGCTTCCCACTAATGCCGCAGTCGCGAAGATCCTACTAAACAGGTAAAGTTTGTCATGCTATTTGGAAAAATCCATTTAAAATCACTGCTACTAAAAGTTAATGTAAGCTATGATTAGCGATGCTAGCCTCATGCACCGCGTAGACACGGTAAACATCTCAATTTGTCTAAAGTAGCCTTATGACCAAATGGTAAATGGTTTCGATAATTCCAATGCGTTAACCATAGTATGTATTACACAAATGCAACAAGTTACTTCTCAATTGCATATCATGTCTTGAGTCATCGGTCACTCAATTCGATCAGGTGCGTTTCCCGTACAACGACGTAGTTCACCGCTTCACTACCATAGTACGATGCATCATTGGAGAAATCAACTAGCTAGTCACGACTGCTTCCTGAAACCCACTGTCGCAAAGTATCGTTTAACCACATTGGTTTTGCACGTGGTGGAATAATAACTGCTTTTAATGAAACTGTTTGAGATCCAATTAACGCTAGATTTTTTATATAATTTACAAACATGTCATCTGAGGACTATTTCTAATTGTTATCAGTTGTTTTGCTTTATTACAAGACCCAATATTTGGCTCGTTCTTACACAGTAGAACACGTTCGCACATGCGCACGCTTCAAACACGGTACTTCAAATGTTTTGACAAACTAAAATTCGCAAATTCCATTTGTATGTTTTCTAAATAAAAGGCACCGGTTGTACTGAATGTCACCTTGCTTATTTTGCACAAGATAAGAATTTATTACCTCCAAATGTCATGCAATATAGAAATGCTTGGTCGAGAGCTGTCATTCAAACGACACAACTTTGCGATGCTGTTTGCGAATGTTCGTTAGAACGATTGTTTCGGGAAACACCGCCTTGTTGAACTATGCTGATAACGATGGAACTTGCGACCATAGTAGGCTAACGATGCTTTCGGGAAACGCACCCAGTATAATAAGTAAATAAAACACGGAAGAGCATTTGACGTTTTGTCTTGCATGAATGTTTTTGAGTTAGTTTGCAAAATAATTGTGTAAGGCGTAATAGGCATTCCCTCTCGGGAGCAAATAGAGTGTTGCGCATGTGCATTTTAAAAAAAAATTGAGAGGGCGGGTCTTCTCTAAAATTTGGAAAGATTCTCCGCTAAACCTTTAAAACAAGAAATTGAGACAGTTTGCAGTAAACAGTTTTAAAGTATTTACACAGTTTGACAGAGAAGTCCTAAATTCAGAAGAAATATCTTCGTAAATACATTTAAAAGTTAATTTAATGATTTTAAAGATGTCAAGTAGTGTAATCAAGTAAAAAGTAATTGCAACTTTAAAAGTAACGTGTTTCGTGCTATGAGTTACACCGTGTCCTAACTACACGCGACGCCGCGACACGCGATAAAAGGTATCTTTTCCATGTTAATCAGAGTTTTTGTCTCAACCTTGCGCGACGGCGAAACGCAAAGTTTCTAATTCAGAAACGGTTCCTATTTCTGCGACGTCGCGGCTGACAGAATGAAGAAATCACACTGGTTATGAGTACACATTGTTTATTTTTAGTTAAAAATAGGTCACTGTGCCACAAACCATAACGGATAATTTACCTCAGATTTTGAAAGCATATAATATAGCGTTCAAAATGAATTCTATGCAAACATACAGCAGTACTTCATAACAAAATTAGTCAATGAGTATATTTCATTAATGTTTTCTTTTTTAATAATGTTTTTTCTTGATTTGATTATGTCCTTACCCATTTCCAATGCGAGTGCGGGCCAGCAGTGCACTTTCACAGAGAGACTCCGCCCACACGCTGTCCTGAATGGCTGTGATTTTTGATTGACGTGTGGCGTCTCACAGTCGCATTGCATCTAGTGTGGACAGACACACTTGCTGTCGCTGGAATTTTATCGCGTCGCGTGTAGTTAGGACACGGTGTTAGAGTTCAGCGAACACCACAACCAAAACATCAGCCACCTTTTACAGTTCTTAACTGTTATTTGGAAGAGGTGGCAACCCGTGATATTACATGGTTTGTGACTCAAATTGATGTGTTTCAATGGCAAAACTATCAACGGCGAAATGAACCTGCAGCAGTCAGGTGATAAAGACGTTATGTTCTTTATTATTGTAATGTTATGTGCTTTGAAACATAAGGTAGTTTCGCGCAGTTTCTCGTCTTTGTGTTTGGAGGAGGTGTGGCTTTGGAGACGCTCTGATCTGAGAGTAGGATCTCATGCTTTCAAAGCTAACTTGCTATTGCTAGCTGCTACGGATATTGCCTAGCCTACCTAATAACAAAAAATTAGAATTACATCACTGACCTAAACACTACTGTGATATTTTACAGGTACATTTCTGCAATGGAAAGCATAAGCAAGCCAAGCCAGACTAGTGCAGCGGCTTGAGTCGATTGTTAATTTGCTTTGTTAGTTTGTTTGCAGCTGAATCAAAGGTTCATTTAATGTAATGGCTTTCGATTGAAGTTCATTTGAAGCTCCAGGGTGGGCTGTTAAGAATGTGTGTAGCGTACAATCACGTGCAAGAACAATCAGAGCGCATTGTTAGCACACAGCTAACGCGCTTCATATTCAACGCAGCTTACATGAGTCATGTCTTCTCCTCTCAAAACAAAAACCCCATTAACAAGCTCTGAATCCATTGAGAAGTGTCTGAGCGACGGTGTGAGTCAGCAGAGTCACGGATGCAGTCAGGTGACAAAGCCTTTCATTTCCTGCCTCGGTTCCGTCGGATATGAAACTCATCCGGGTCACGATGGACCACTGGTTATTGAGCACTGACCGCTTCCCCATGCGGATCCAAACAGAGCTCGCTGTCACAGATTGATATGTGTGGATATGAATGCATTAGCAGTGGCACTGTTCAGATGGCGCCCATCTGTAGGCAATAGTTAGATAAAAGAACGATCGGCTATTGTGTTATTCACATTTATGTATTTGGCAGGTGCTTTCATGCAAAGAGACTTGCATTGCATTCAAGGTGCATTCTCTGGAAATCAAACCCATGACCTGGCCATGCTCTACTGTTTGAGCTACATTATGAGCCATCGCTAGACATAAAGCAGGCTAAACCTCAGATGGCATGTCTATGCATAAAAAAGCATACAAAAAAAGAGGCACACTACTTTTGTATTAAGCAAGTATGCATTAAATTGCTCAAAAGTGATCATGAAGACATTTAAAATGCTACAAAAGGTTTATATTTCAAATAAATGCTGTTCCTTTCAATTCATCAATGAATCCTGAAGATTTTTTTTATCACCCTTTCAAATAAATATTAAGTAGCACAACTGTTTTTAAAGATGTCCCATTATGCCATTTTATGAATTCTTGATTTTGTTTTTGGAGTGTAATAGATTTTTTTTCATGCTTAATTGTTCAAAAACAGCATTATTTTTCACATATTTTACATTATTGCAGCTCCTTTCTCCCCTATCTGGCTCGAACACACCATTTTCGATGAAGCCCTTCCCTCCGAAATATGAAATGTGCTGTGATTGGTTAACTGGCCCAAAGTAATGCGATTGGCAGTGCTTGGCTCATGTTCGGGAAATGTCCCATCCCCCCATAACAGCGAGTTTTTCAAGTGTAATATTGAGGATGGCGTAAATTTCAAACTATTTCGAGCCCGATTCAGACACTGACAATGTTAACGAACAAGAGGATCATGCAGAATGAATCTTTGCAAGCATGGATTTCATGGTTGTTTCAGAGTGGTATGTTTTTTATATGATGTTATCCACCATTTATCAGATATTTGTCAGAAAACTAAGGTAATACGGACGGTAATCAATCACTAAATCATGGTTAATTTTCATAAGGAGCGGTGAACAGACTTACAAAAGTAAGCGCAACCAAAAACAAGCTGTTCTCCATAAAATGTGCAACACACAGATAAACGTTAGGGTTATAATGTTAAGGAACAGTGTTTGAAATAAATTATAACCACTGTTCATCAGTCTTAGGAAGGTCAAACAAATGAGTTTTGGAAATGTTGTGAAATAAACGCCGTCTCTTTGACATAGCGTCAACACTGTCTTCTCTAATGCCGCTCATCCAAGCTCACCTGCATATTTCGTGGGCGGGGATTATTTAAATAAGTAACATTGTGACTTCATAAGATCCCCAAAATATCGCATTGTAGTCCAAACGGAACCGTTCATTGTAGTTCTTGAAAAGGGGATTCTGTTAAATAAAATAGACTTTGAGCTTTGTAACTTCGCAGATCATTTTTATGCTCAAACAGCAACATTAAAGTTGAAAAAGTGGGAAAGCATAATAGGAGCCCTTTAACAATAGCCATGTTTCCATTGACACGTTTTTATCCGAATTAAGTGATATCGAATGAAAAATGCCTTACGGAAACAGTAAAATTTGATGAAATTTCATGAAAATCGACTCAAATGAAATGCGATCGGTCTCATTGGATTTTCTCCTGATCGATATACGGCTAATGCGGTAAAAGCTGATGGAAACGTTATTTGCCGAATAAATAATGAATTGCGATTAAGTTTTATGACCTTTTATGGTTGCAACACGTCAGAAGACGAGTTCATTTCCGGCCAGTCTGTTTGCGCACACATGGCGGATGTCAACAAAGACAGATGTAAGTGGACAAAGCAAAAAAAAAAAAAAAAAAAATGCTTCAACCAAAGGGTTATGAACCACGATCTCCTAGAACTGATGGAGTGCTGTCGTTCTCATACCACATTCACCTCCGCTGTCGTCGGGCATTTACGTGCATCGGCATCATCATGTTTAGTGTCGTTTTTTTTCTTAGGTTAGTTTTGCTTGTTTTTACGTGGCTTGGTTGAGTTCTAATGTATAATGTGGTCTGTTATTTCTGGTTAACAGACTGTGGCGCTGCTATAACACACCGTTGCCATGGACGCAGTTCAGGAGACGGAGCAGACTATTTTCTTTAGCAGAAGCAATACTCGTTTTTAAATCAATAAACGTGTTTTTAAGTCAATATTTTGTGTCAAATTATTGATTTATTTATTTATTTGGTTGATTTATATGTAATAAGCAGGATAATGTATAGCCAGCAAGGTGGTTGTTATAGCGAATACAACCCCTTCAGGCTAACAACCACCTCGCATATACATTATCCCATTCATATGTCGCTATCAGCTGGCAGTGGCACATAAGCATTATTAGGCTACAAATTGTGAAATATTGATCATTTGTAGGTAGATGGTGATCCGTTTTGTCTAACAAAACTTTGTTCGCAAAAGTTTGCTTGAATGTTGTGCGATTCAGTGCGAAAATGAATGGAAACACCTTAAAATGTCTCAAATCAATTCAATATACCAATTTGATCGCAAAACAGCATGTGACGTCATTACGTACAGGTTTTTATTCACTTTAAAGCTGTTGGATGGAAACACACTTTCACCAGCTTTATTCGCATGAGTTTTTTAAACAAACTTCAGATAATTCGATTGAAAAGTGGATGGAAACATGGCCACTGAAGACTGCAGTAAGGAGCTTTGCAACATAGGAATAAATTACATTTAAAAATATATTAAAATTGAAAATAGGTATATTAATCGGAATAATATTTAACTTTTTTTATTGTATTTTGTGATGAAATAAATGAGCAGAAGAGGCATTACAAAATCTTTCTGACCCCAAACATTTGAATGCCAGTTTACAGATTCACAAGCCCCATATACAGGTAAACAATCTGTGGTTGTGCCAGGTGGTCTCTTTATGTCTAGGTAGGTGGTTCTTGGCTCGACAAATCTGCGAAGTGCTGGTCCAAAAGGCTGACAGTGATGCTATTCATCCGCTTCAGACAAACAAATGCACAATAATGAATTCCACTCACCATATCGGTGTCTGAAACAGGGCCAAAACTGGTGACGTAGATGTCGGTCTTCACTGTGGTGACTCGATCTGGAGAAACATCAAAATGACCAGTGTTATTTTTCCAGAACGCAACAGCGACAACCCTGTCTCATCTACCTTGAAAGGGGCATCGATTATAAAACCGCAGAAATGGATGCTGAATTTCACATTTTCATTACAGTTTCACACCAGAAAGAGCATTTTCTCTCTCCAGCCCTTCAGATGAAAGTGTGCATTAGGCAGGGGGTAAATGTGCTTGCATTTACTGGCCCGGTGTTAGGGTTGGCTAGTAATCAAATCTTTATGTCGCTGCTTCAATATATTCATATTTTGTCCTCCTTTATCTGAGCCTTCTTTTTCTGTTCTCTCATTCAAAAGAGCTAGAGATATTTTCTCTGCTCGCTGCTCTATACAGGCACATGAAACACTTTTCAGTCAGATAGCGATGTATTATGTACAGAACTACTACACAGACTTTTCAAACCATTACACGGCCTTAGAAATACATGAATGTGCACATAAACTTTTGCATTTTTTCATTGAATCACATCAATTGAGCCTTTATAATTGATTTTGAAGAACAATACAATACAAATTCTGATAAAAAAAAATAAAAAATAAATGCAGAGCAACACTTTGTCCCATATTCAGATAATATCTGAATGAATGATATCTTGCAGATTCTCATGAGATCGAAGCGAGAGCCCAGGGGTTCTTCAGTGGTTCTTTAGTGCTTAAAAGCAGCGAGTGTTCTGGGCTTCGAGATGTGTTATATTAATAGCTGTCTAATGTAGGGTTGGTTTATTCAGCTCTGAGCTGGAGGAAAGATGCTCTGAGATTTTTCTGTTTTTTTTTTGTCGTTCACTTATTCTTCTGTTTCACAAATACAATTCAACCTGAAGAAAGTGCAGACTAATCACCCGATGACAACAACAATCAAACAAACAAGAAGAAATTACTGCTCATCTTACAAACAATGTCTCTCTTCTCAGTCTGTCTCGCTCACGTCTCTACAATTGCCCTAATTATACAATGTTGCATGCTCGTCTGGGCGCCATCTCAACGAGGATTAAAAAAAATGGAAAATGCATTGATTTTCATCTCTGACTAGATTTTGCTCGCAGTTCTTACACAGAATCGATAGACTGCTGCGGGAAAGTATAAAAAGACAAACAGAAAAACAGAATTTTTATGCAAAACTAGACATTTTGAGAGTGCTGTTTGTCTGTATAAAACTTGCTCATCACAACAGTGTTGTTGCTATGCAGTTGTTGGGAGTTGTTTTTAGTGCATTGCTATACAGAGTAATTAAAATAATATTGGAACACATAATGGCTTGGAAATGAGTGAAGCACAAAAGCAGCTCATTTTTCAGTGTTTTGCCATTTTACCTTTCCTACATATTTGTAATGAAAGCTTGGTTTTAGGGTTTGAATATAAATAATTTAAGACATAAGCATTGTAATTAATATATATATATATATATATATATATATATATATATATATATATATATATATATATAATATATACAGTGAAAACATAATAAAACAGTAATATTTTCCTCCAGGAAATTGTATTTATTATTAATAATAATAAATAATTATAGCATTATAATAGTAATATTAATAATAAAATTAGAGCCAGATATTATTGGCCGATAGGCATTTTCCAAACTATCGAGTATCAGCAGTTATAATGGCCGGTAAATTAATATTTCAAAATAAAATACAAACGGAATAAACACGCTTTAACCATGTCATGAGTGTTGGAGTTGTATAGTTTGTCCACCAGAGGGCACTCTACACCGTCCCTGTATTTTAGTTAAAACTCATAAATAACTACAAATAACTAATGTTAGAGAAATCTGTTAATGTTTTGTTGCGCGTTTCTGAAAAAAATTTTAATAAATATCGGCCGATATATATCGGAATATCGGATTTTAAAACCAACTAATATTTGTATCGATATCGGCCTTCAAAATCCTTTATCAGTCGGGCTCTAAATACAATCACACATTTCTTTGACCAAATTGAGCAGTCCAACAAAAAAGCACAGCAAACCTAGAACAGTAAAAAAAATTATACAAAATAAAAAAAAATCAGGTCTTTATGATATTCTGGTCTTGGTCACTACTCCAGAGTAAATGTAAGAGATTGTACTCATCCATTGACTAGCTTAAAATTGTAAAACATTTTTGATTTAGATTTTTATGCAAAATTAACTGAGCAGTTTTAGGCCCCATCCACACTACTGCGTTTTCGTTTAAAACAGAAAATTAAAACGAATACGATCTCCGTCCACATCTGCGTTTTATCTGTATGTTAGAATTGATCTCCGTCCACATTAAAACGACTGAAAACGTGGATCACGTGACCATTCAGCAACACTGGGCATGCACGTGCCGGTGTAAATGGTGGCTGACGAATCAGGGAAGGACACGTCATGACTGATGACACCCAATCATAGAGCCGAGCGTGAGCCTCTGCGTCATCGTTTCTAAAGTCCTCCGTTTTGTCCCGTCTTTACTAAAACACCCTCTGGAGATTCAAAACGCAAAACGGAGCTGCAGCGTTTCTAAACTTCTCAGTTTTAGGTCTTCATTTATTCTGTTTTAGTCTGGACATGGAGGTGCAAACGTAGCAAAAGGTCTCCGTTTTTAAACGAAAACGCAGCAGTGTGGACTTAATAAAATTTACACAAGAATGCTCACGGGTGAAAAAGTAAAAATATTTTATCGGATGTGCCTTCGTTTACACGCGACGGTGTTTTGGGGGCTTAAAAACGGAAAAAGTGAAACCACCCTCCAGAGTGGAAATCTTAAAAACGCTCCACCGCTGCGTTCCCGTCTAAAGGCTAAAAACGCAAAAGTCGGTTTGACAGTGAAGCTTGTACGCAGGTGCGCAGACTTGGTGTTGTTGTGTGGCAGTGCTCCACATCGCCACCTAGCCACCTAGAGTGCATACTACATTAAATTTCACACAGTTTTGCGTCACCATATGCACACGGATTTCCCACCCAAAACGCTCGTCTAAATGCAGAAAAAAAGTGATAACGCATCGCCACTTTTGCGTTTTATCTTCGTATAAACATAGCCTAAAACAATGACTGTTTCACTCTCTACAATTGCCCTAATTACTCAATGCCACACGCTGCTTTCAAGGATAAAAGGGGGAAAATAGAAATCTGTGACGGAGCTAAAAGACTGCTGGGAAGGCATACAATAAAGCTTTTATAAACCGCAGCTCCTATTGAGCATGGCTATCAGGTGCCATTATTCTGTGAGGTTAGACGGTTGTGTTGTTAGCGGTCTGTGTGTCTGAGTGAATGTAAAGTGGCTCAGCCGGGTCTCAGAGGGACGGGGAAGGGTCGAGAGTCTGTGTGAAATGAGACTGGGGGAGGTTTATAAAGAAGCGCTCTTATATACATGAGATTATTCACATATGCAGCAGAGCGATTCGCAACCCGGGCAGCGTCTGAGGGAATGCCCTCTTTATTTGACTTCACCTCCCTCTCTGTCCTTCAGCTTTTCACTCATCCTGTGAGACCAAATCCTAGTGCACTACTGGGTGTTTATTGTCTACATCGGCAGATGCCTTCTGAGGAAAGGAATGATTTGGAACGCTGCACACGTCAAAAATAAAGTGACGCTGGAAACTCAATTCACAATATTTTTCAGTTGGGTGTTAGCATGTAGCTAAGCTAACAGTGTGACGTCTTTTAAACACAAAGATTTTAATCTTCTCGACCACAAATCATTGGTCAGGCAATTAGCTAAATTTAGCAAACGCATTACTTAAAAATCCATCGCTTCAGAGTGGTTCAGCAAAGTTGTGTGCAGCGATTAATCACAATGAAGCACGAGTTGGTGATGCTTCAGAGCGGTGTCTAGAAGACATGGTGATAAATATAATAATAAATGCATCACTATCACAGTGAAGCATGGAGGAAGAGTGTCATTGTTGACTGCTGGTGTTGGTGAGCTACTTCACTGTGGAAAGTCATTTAATGCTTTGCAGTAGAGGAGAATATTGCAGAATGGCTTCCTACAGAGGGAAAGTTGTAATCGAGGAATGATCAGATGTTATTTTTCAATAAGACGCTCCTGCCCAAAGATCAAGTCCATCAAGCTCATGTTCTGACCTGATCAGACTCCACATTTGAACCTTATAGTGAATATTTGGTCTCACATTAAACTCAAACCAACTGCAAGTCAGTGGTACTGCCAGAACTGGAGACCGGATGAATGGATTCAACAACGGTAAAACTCAACAGTTTAACTCTGGGGGAGTTGTAAAATGAGCCTATTTCCAAAAAAACATGGAGTATCCCTTTAAGTAAAACCACAGTCTAACAAGACAGCATAATGATGCCTTAAAATGCCGCCTATATGGACTGTAGGCCGCTCACTAGGTTTTGGAACAGAGCTTAAATGTCTTTTGTTTACCTAAAAAAAGACTACCTATTGCTTTTCAATCTTTATATAAACCTTGAATCAGAAATAGCAAACATTCTAACAGCATGCATGAAAACACTCGCAATGGCAATAACAACACTGTAAACTCACCTTGAACTAAATCAATAGCCTCTCGAGGACAAAGTGATTACCCAAGTCTAGTTTATGCACCTTCTAAATGGTCCATTTATGAGGTCATTATATCCTCATTCCAACAGCGTTAATCTCCTCTACACAAAGTCAGAGATGCTCTTTGATTTGCTTACAAAAGTTAATAAGCCATAAACATGAATGGAATAACACACATTCAGGCATTCTGAGATAGACTGACTGACTGCCGTATTGGATGGAGGAACAGGGGGGTTGTGGGAGTTTGGCCTGAGGAATGATGAGTAGCCTTTATCGACCGCCCTCACTGTTTTCCCCAGAGTCTTGGTGCTGTGAACGGATTGGCGTAGCGGTGGACAAAAAAAAACAAAAAAACAAAACATTTACGTAAACAAACACGTTTCACTGGATTAACCGTTTTACACAAACACAAATCAGATTCAAAAGATGTCAAACATTTAGTGGAGTAATTTAAAAAGAGACCATCACAACATTATTTTGATACTTATATATATATATATATATATATATATATATATATAATATAAATAGAGTATTATGGTGTTACCAATATTATAGTGTTATAGCATCACCAGGCAACCCGTGTTTTATATAAAGTATATAAATATAATATATATATATATATATATATATATATATATATATTTTTTTTTTTTTTTAACAGACAAAAAAAAATGTCTGTTAGAGTGCATTAACCAACGTTAACATATGCAACATTTGATTTTATGAATGTATTAGTAAAGGCTGAGATTAACACATGTATTGATCATTGTTATTTATTGTTAGTTAATGGATTAACCAATTTACATTACGTTACGTCAGTAATGGATTACCCAACATTAACTTATTATTTTTAAAGAGTTTTATATTCTTTTCTCACAAAGTAATTAATTAAAATGAAGAGAATTTGTTGAAATGATTTATATGAATAAAGTGACTCACAAAATAATATCATATTTAATAAGTCATGGAAACATGTTTTTCCATTACTTTTAACTAGGGCTGTCAAACATATTAATTGCAATTAATCGCATCCAAAATAAAAGTTTGTGTTTACATAATATATCTGGGTGCACTGTGTATAATTATTTTATACATATAAATACACACACATGCATGTATATATTTAAGGAATATTTTAATGTAAATGCTGTATATATATTACATATTACATATAAATATTCTATATATAAATACATTTTTTTTCTTAAATATACAAGCATGTGTGTGTGTGTTTATATGTATAAAATAATTATACACAGTGCACCCATATATATTATGTAAACACAAACTTTTATTTTTGGATGTGATTAATCACGAATTAATTGTTTCAACAGCCCTACTTTTAACCCATTCAAATATTTTTACCAATTTCAAATTCACTTTTTTAGCTGTACAAGCCAATTTGATTACCTCTAGCATCGAGCGTCATCTCACTAATGACGCAAGACTGTTCACTCGGGTCACATAAACAAGCCCAACCTCTGATCCCAGGATTAATGAGCCGTTCTGGCTGAGCCTGGGGTCAAAGTTCATGGGTTAAAACTGAGCCCAAATGTAAAAAGGGAACATGGAAAATGACACCAAGATGTAAATACAGGAGCGTTGTGGCATCCAAAACAATGTTTATTAAAGCGGATGTGCAAAATGTGCAAAATAATATGGTTAATAAAATAGGTTATCAATCACAACAGTCTAAATGTATTCTTATTGAAGCTACTATTCCATCAATAACGGTGATTGATTTCCTGTTTTTCAGTGAAAAATCCTGGAACGTTTTCATCAAAAACCTTAAAGGGGGGTTGACTGCGAATTCACTTTTTTCATTTTAAATAGTGTGTAATGTTGCTGTTGGTGCATGAACAGTATCTGCAAAATTGCAGCACTGAAAGTTTAGTGTAAGCAGAGATATCGTCTTTTAAAAATCAGGAAGTTTAATTGCCTACAAAAACGACTCCAATTGGGACTACAGCTGGGTTATGGTACGTCACTAACCTACACATTTGCATCAACCCCTCCCTCAGAATATGCAGAAAATGGCATGCGCAATGTGCATATTTCTGAGGCACGTCGACTCGTTAAGTGTGTTCACGCAGCTGTCAGGTCTTCTGTGTTCAGACTTCCCATGGACGCTATTCTTCCTCAACAATGGATACAATTTATGTTTGATTATGTTCCTGAAAATGACGATCGTAATCTAGCGAGTTCAACACCGGATTCAACAAGAAACTGTTACTAAAACATGAAGCAGTTCCAACTTTAAAACCAGAGGCAGCAGTTGTTGGGCCACAACCTGTAAGTAGGCTAAGACTTCATCATTTTAAATGTATTTGCATGTATAATTCAAGACGTAGCCTTGTGTTTTATTTTTTTTTTCAAATGCCAGCGCCTTTATAGCCACTACTAGTTAGACCAGTGTTTCTCAACCAGTGGGTCGGGACCCACTAGTGGGTCGTTGTTCGTTCTATAGGGGGTCGCGAGACTTTCTCTGTGTTAATCGGCACAGCCAAAAATTGGGCTTCACAAAAAGCTCATTGCAACAGGCTCCATTTACATGCACCCAAATCCAAATAATGCGTTACTAAACGGCTCAATCGGACTAAAAAGCCTTCATGTAAACACCTGCGATCCAAATATAATTTAAATTGGATTGAAAGGAAATTAATATTTCACAACTCGCAGATTGTGCAACAAAGTTTTCTTGCCATTTAGCACTATCTTTGTGAGTCGGGATTTTCAACAGTGATTGCAATGAAAACAAAAAAGCAGGAATTTGGCTGACAACAGTTATTTGTGTGCGACAATATGAGTCACACTTTTCCAAAATTCACCGCGTCTGGATATGATCATTTCAGAGCGACAGTGTCAAGTAGGTAGGCTATCACAATAACGTGAGTAAAAAAAAAAATGTTTGCCTCATAGTCTGCCTAATTATTGAAAATGTTTGTGTTTTCGTGATTATCATTGATTATAATAAGCATAGGCCTACGGTGTAGCCTAAATCATGAGGAATTTCATTTATTGATTTATTTCCCACCTTAGTGGGTCATATGACTGGCATACAAAAAAAGTGGGTCGCAGTAGGTAAAAGGTTGAGAAACCATGAGTTAGACTATGCTATTTACATCTGGACCGGAGCTCATGATGTGCCCGTTTCGCCCGTAAAGGTAATGCGCGTTAATCTGCCGGACAACGTGAGCGACAGTTTAGCCAATCACAACACACCGGGCCAAACTAACCAATCTGAGCTCACGACGCGTTTCTGAGGGAGTGTTTTCATAGACTCAGGAAGTGAACCGCTCGTTCAGGGGACAGAGGAGAGCGCGGCTGACAATAAAGGTGAAGTTTATGAAAAATAAGACTTTTAAAAAAGAAAAAAACACGCATACATGTTATATTGCACCCCATAAATACAATCATGCAAAGAAAAAAGCAGTCAACCCCCCCTTTAATTTCTTTTCAACTGAGTAATTTATCAGCAAAAGTTGTTTTAAAAGTGAACTACTCCTTTAAGGCAATTCCCACTCAGATAAAACACAAATATACAAAAATAGTACATTTTAGTACAAATATACATAAATATTATAAATGCAGAAGAACAAAAACAGAGACGGAGGAAAAGTTCAAGGTCTCTCTGCGAGAGAGCCGAGCTGAGAAGAGCAGAAGACGATTGAGATTCGACATGTGTGGAGAATAAACGCTCATTCAGCCGTGATGTTAAAAATGGTTCAAAGGATGTGAAGAGATGAATGGATTCAGCCCTCCTCTATCCTGAAAACATGCTCCTTGTCTTTGAGTGTCTGAAATATTATTACTTATTCATTCTGCTTTGTCTTTTCAAGCTCTCGCATCATCACTTAAGTGTCCACGGCTGGTGAGTTTTATAGCGGCTGGATCTTTATACGTTAAGAACAGCGTGAACGTCCTTTCAGCTCTAATCACAATATCGAGAAGAACCGTACCTGCCTAGAAGGATACTTTATTGCTCAGAAGTCATGACATTTAATTCTCAGCCAAGCTTCATTTAGGTATCAACATTGTTGGGGAACACTAAAATGATTGATGCTAAAAACTAAATCACATTTTCAGTAGTTTGACAGAAGCTAATTTTTTTCTAAAGCTAAAGTCTCCTCTCTCTCATGTAGCCCTGAGAAGTAAGTGGGATTCTAAAATGTCTAGTTTATAAGTTGAACGAATCATTTTGGTGAACCAAATCAAATGATTCAAATTAATCAAGTGATTCAATTGAATCAAGTAGGTTAATTTGAGATACCAAATGCCAAAAATAGACGAGTACAGTCTGGGGAGGAGTGAAATAAAGATGGGCAGTGCTTTGTTGTGGTATATTGAATAAAATTTAAATTCTGTTGCTTTTATATGAAAATAAATATGATGAACAAGACACCCAAATTACCAGTTATTTAATTTCCCCTATTTTCAGTTTAACAAAGACATGTATTTTTTTTTTGTTAATGTCAAGGATCTGTCCCATATAGAGATCACACTGTCAATGTTTAAATCAAATATTTTAGAAGAGAGTAAAACATCACGGTTGATTAAACCATGAGCATTCAGCTGTGTCGTCAGAAAGTCGTTTCCCAGCATGCCTTTTGTCAGCGCAGTGAGGGGGAAACATATGCGCCCGACTGCGCCATCTGGCACATTTTTTTGCATACGTCAGTATGACATCAGAGCAAGTTGGACCACACTTAGACACATTTCTAACCAGCACACATCTTTTAATGATCACCGAAATTGGTTTTGAATCAATTTTGCAAATCTTGAATGAGCCTAGGGATTCAAATGAATCAAATTGCAATTAACCAAACTACTGGGATGAATCAGTATCATTTAGAATTGGAAGAATTTGATGAGAAATGTTTGAGTCCATATTGAGACCGCTGACCTTTGACCTCAGACTTTGGTAACATCTAAACACAGTTTGAGGCATTTCTTCTAATATCCTAGATCAGGCAAAAGTGAGATCACTGGGCTGTTGCTCTCAGAAAAAAATAACAAGCTTCTACAAAAGTATTGATTTTATTATTGATCAACTAGCGGACTGTGGGACGTAATTCTGCCATTCTACCATTTCTACAGTTTAAAGGAATAGTTCACTTTGAAATTAATTTTTGGCATTTTTTAGCTTACCTCAAGGGCATCCAAGATGTAGGTGTCTTTGTTTCCGCAGTAGTTTCAATTTTGATATTTTTAGGTCAAACCGTTCTTGTCTGTCAGTCATATAATGGAGGTCTATGGTCACCACCTCAAAGAGCATGCACAGAGAAGTCCAAATTAAACATGATTTAATGACTCGTAAATGTAAGTACATATTGATGGCCTAAGATCACGAAATGAGCGGTTTGTGTGCGAAAACGAACAGTAATTATATATTTTGTACCTCTTGTTGAGGTGGTGACCATAGACCTGCATTATATGACAACAGACAAGAACGGTTTGACCTAAAAATATCCAAATTAAAACTACTGCGGAAACAAAGACACCTACAAGTGAGCAGCATGTCAAAACAATGTGGTTCACACCACAAGCGCTCAGGGCATTTATAGAAATGATCGTTCAGCGCAACATTTCGCTTGATAAGACCCTTATTCATTCGTCTGGAATACGTTTAAAGCCCTTTGAACAATTTGCAGTTTGCACCGAAACTGTATTTTGGACCTTGAACCATTTGGTTCCTATTGAAGTCCATTATGTGGAGAAAAATCCTGGAATGTTTTCATCAAAAACCTTAATTTCTTTTCGACTGAAGAAAGAATGACGTGGATATCTTGGATGACATGGGGGTGAGTAAATTATCAGCAAAAGTTTTTTTTTTAAAAGTGAACTATTCCTTTAAGTTATTGTGAAGACAGCTGTCCGTCACCGTTTATGGCCCCCCTGGAAACATTTTCATTGTGTCTTTGCAGTTTGCTTCCCTATTTGGTTGTGCTGCGAATATTTGCAGCATACGTGATGTGAAATCGACAAAGATGTTTTTTTTTTTATGTAGTCGTGGCGTTTATATGTTTTCTGTATTTGGAGGTGTTTTCTGAATATGTAGTTATTATGGCGTTTGTATGTGTTATGACCCTTCTCGGCCACCACAAAATATAGAGAGCGGACATCTTTAATTGAATACCCATGTTCTCAGGAGAAACTTCTGAGATACTCGTTTCTGATTTTTCTTTTCTGTGAGCTCACAGCTCTACGCCTATTAAAGGATGAACAACTACAGCGACAGACAAATCCATAAGGTTCAGTGAAATCCTGCACGCTGTTCACAGCCTTTGTTAGCTAAACTAATCTGCTAATGGAAAAATGTCAGTGACACTTAAGCAGTGACAAAACATTTGAAAAATGTATTTCATGTCAGCCAATGGAGAGCTGCTTCATAATAGCACAATGTACATTACCACACAAATCAATAAAAACAGGTGCTCGGTATCTCTCTTTAATCCGGGCTAATGCACTTCTGTTGTCACCGTAAGCACCATAATGTGCTCCTGGCTTCATCATCATAACATCAGATACAAACTAACTATGCTGATGAAACTGCTGGATATATTCTAGATGTGAATGCACTTAAGGGTGAAGAGTTAGTCCCAAGCTTTGTTCAAATCCATTACTCTACAGGCAAAGATAAACTCGACTCTGGAGAAGAGCAAGGATCATTTCAGCATTCATAACTGGCCCTTGTGGCATCTTGCATCTTTAAGTGGATATTAAAAGCAATTTAATTCAGACTTTAACTCACCTCCGAGCCCGGGTCTCAGCCGGTTGTCGTAGCCGTCCAGCAGGCGGTCCAGGATGCGTGTGAAGAGTGTGATGTTGTTTTTGAAGGCATCTGTTGTGGCATCTGCAGACACTGACCTACAAGACAAAAGCGTAAACGTCAAGAGTACGTGGAACTTGATAGTCTCATCATGAGCAGGATGGGAAAGACTTTAAATATATGTAAAAATGAAGGCAATGAAACTACTGGCAGGCTGGTTTGAGGAATTACCCAATCTCCAAAATGCTCTTAGGACTTTAATTATGCTAGTTTCACTGCTAAGTTACAGCTTAGATGTTCTGAGAACCATTGTACTGGATTCAAATTACATTTTAAATCATATATGCAGACTTGGGAAAGCTTTTTGAAGACAGCCTTATGCTTAAGCTAGACTTTAAAAAGTAGTAAGCCGCAGTAACATTTATTTAAAGGGAAACTCCACCTAAAAATGTCATGTCATTAACTGTTTGGTTCCAATCATTCTTCAAAATATCTTCCTTTGTGTTCATCAGAGTATTCAATTCATTCAGGTTTGCAACAACTTGAGGGTGAGTAAATGATGACAGAATTTTAAATTTTGGGTGAGTATCTCTTTAAAGAAGCAAGATATTGTAGATAACAATCAGGTTGTATAGACCTTATGTAGCCCCGCCCCTTTTCAGTGCTGCGCTCGTTGTCTTTTGCCTTCCGGTCTGTATTTTGACAGCGATCTTGCATAGGTATGAATGAACTGCTCGTAAAAAAATTCCCAGTCGACATTTGTTAAGACATCCGCTTTCGACAATGCTTATGATAAACATTACAATGCTCATGATAACTTTTGTTAACTCTACAATAAGTAAATCCACTTCACCAGCTAATTATTCCTTGACAGCAATGTTCATAGAAATATACAGAGCGACCGCGAAACCGGAAGTTCAAAGACAATATTCTAAAGATGACGGTGCCCATGTTTCTCTGGTGCATAAGGTCTATAATGAAACTATTTTTTATACTAAAACCATGAGTATATCAATTAATATGCCAGCCACCCATTTACAACATGTCATGTTTTTCTCTCCAAAATTTTCAGTAGAAATCCCACCCTGTAGCTTATTACACTAAAATAGAGCTGAAAAAAAAACACTAAACATATCATAATGAAAGAAAATATTAACAAATAATTAATTTAACAACCAACTAAGCACCCAACGCAAGCAACCAACCAAGCAACCAAGTAACCAAATAACCAACCAAGCAATCAAGCAACCAATCAACCAACCAACCAAACAACCAACCAACCAACCAACCAACCAACCAACCAATCAAGCAACCAACCAACCAATCAACCAAGCAACCAACCAACCAATCAAGCAACCAACCAATCAATCAAGCAACCAACCAACCAACCAACCAACCAACCAACCAACCAACCAACCAACCAAGCAACCAACCAAATTACCAACCAAGCAACCAAGCCAATTAAGCAACCAACCAAGCAAGCAACCAAGCAACCAACCAATCAACCAAGTAATCAACCAATCAACCAACCAGAACCAATCAAGCAACGCAACCAACCAAATAAATAAATAAATAAACAAAGATAATGCAGGCAATTTTATTGTTGTATAAAATAATTATTTTTAACCACTTCATA
The DNA here is from genome assembly GCA_030378365.1 of Hybognathus amarus. Classification (NCBI taxonomy): domain Eukaryota; kingdom Metazoa; phylum Chordata; class Actinopteri; order Cypriniformes; family Leuciscidae; genus Hybognathus; species Hybognathus amarus. The sequence goes on from JAQIUQ010001576.1 coordinate 88,598, forward strand.
ATAAAACACTGAACCAAAAGCTTATAATAAACTTTGTCCTTTAACATAATATTTATTTATTTGAATGAAAGAATGAATCACATGTATTTTTGACTTTTCTAAGTAATGTTTTTCAACCACTTATTAATTCAAAAAAATCTATGTTATAATTTAAACATCATAATATATATATATATATGTGTGTGTGTGTGTGTGTGTGTGTGTGTGTGTGTGTGTGTGTGTGTGTGTGTGTGTGTGTGTGTGTGTGTGTGTGTGTGTGTGTGTGTGTGTGTGTGTGTGTGTGTGTGTGTGTGTGTATATATTACAAAATAAAATCAAAATGAAATAAAATAAAACATGTCAAATTGTGCTAGAGATAAATTTTTAGCCAGGCTGTCATACAAAGAAATTACGAACATGCAAAAACAAAGAGAAAACCAAATAAATAATAATAACTGATAATGCTGTAGTCAATGTTTGTAAGCCTTTTGTTTTTCTATTATAGTGCATAGTAAAATAAAACCTGTACACTGTATTTTAATACAAAACAATTTCGTCAGTTAAATACCTGATGACAATATTCTTATACAACTTCTTTGATTGACAATTGCCTAAACAAACAGTATTGCTGAAATGAATAGGACTTTTAAATGCATGACAGAAGTGAACTACTCTAGGAGGTTGCTTTGATTACTGCCATGGTTTGCTTGTGCACAATACATTGAAACATAAAAAAGCAAGTGTTTTGTCACACAACATTGCTATGGAAACTCTTGTTGCTAACACAACAACACCGCTCTGATACTATTAGATCTTTCACTCTGTTTCCACATGTTTTACTTACAGGGAATTTTATGTGAAGCGCAGCCTGGGAATATAATTAACATACTTAAGCATAATTGGCTTAATTAGCATAAGCAATCATGCATGCATTATGACGGAAACTTGATCTGTTTTCTAGCTGACTGTTAAACCCCTATAAATGTAAGAACACACTCTCTCTGTTTCAAAGCCTATAGGTATGTAGGTAGTGAGTATTACTTGCAATTTGTTTGTAATTATTAGTGAAATTCACAAGCAATTTCTACACCAATCATCCCAAGTATATACTGCTGCGTTCAAGCCATGTAGTAATTACCGTAAAAATCCGATTTGCTCAACACGTCACTTTCTACTCAGAGCTGTTCGCATTCACATCCTTAGATTGTGCGTTTCTATGGCAACACTGTTAACACCTAAATGAATATGCAGAGGTCAGGTGGTACATTGGTCATGGTGGTACGAAGTCAGAGCTCTCAGAAAATTCCCACTTTACAAGTTCTGCGAGGTTGTGGATGCTTTCATACGTTGAAATCTCATTATTATGACATGACGTTATTACACTTTAATGTTCTGAATAGTAAAAACTATCAATCCAATCATATTAAACTTTTTCCCATCATTTACGGATATTTACATAATTTATGAACAAAGCTTCCACACCATTAACAGAAGTTTTTCGAACTTTCCATGTTTTCACTGTTACACGGTAGGGGGCGCTATTACACATCTTCTAAAAGAGCAGAATCTCCTGATGCGAAAGAAGATGCAGAAACAAGTGATATCATATGTAATTATATGCATATGTAAAATAATGTCATCAACAACATTAAACGGCATATAACTCTAAACTGCCTGATGTTAGTAAATTAAATATTGACCCAGGATGAACTACAGGACTGTGAAGCTTGAGGGGTGTTGATGGACTCGACCCACTTCCATCTGTGTTTTGATCATCGATCTGAATCTGATCTAGATAGTCTTTGACAAAAACGTATAATTTCTCTGCTTTTTGCTCAAAATGTTGCTTTTTATTAATGAAACTGACCCACATTCAAGTGTTGATCAAAACATACTGTAATATGAGGCTTGAATAAAACTTGTTTGAATCTTTTTTGAAGAGCAAAGTGTTTGATCTTTCTTTTTATTTATCGAATGTTCAGATATTCATACAAAATATTATCTTGACCATGAAATTTTAGTGAAAATGATCAAAAATGCAGGCAGTGGCTGGCAACTTTTTAAAAATATGCTGCCAGGGAAAGAGTTCAAATAGACTATTGTGTACGTCAAGGTTTTAAAAGCATCTTATCTTTAGTTTAAAAACATCCTAATGCCAAACGTTATTGGAATCAACCATGACTCGTGAGTCAAGCTAATGAAGTTGTTGTCCAAGTAGGCAGCAGCGAGGAAGCTCACTGAGGTTTTGGAACACAGCCATAGATCTGAAAACGGATACGACTGTGCAAGTCGCTCTAAACATGATTTCCATCCAAAACAATCCAAAGTAGTTCAGCTGGCAAATCACCATATATGTAAATCTGTGCTCAACCTCGGCTCATTATAGGGCAAATTTGTAGCTAATTCCTACACAGGCCTCAAAAGTATTTAATATGAACAAATTAAATAGCTTTGAAGCCGGTCATAATGTTAGCATTTGAGTGAGCGTAAAGCACAAGAAACCTTAGGGGATTTCAATACCAACTCTTAAAGGGATAGTTCACATTAAAACGAATTGTTGGCATGTTTTATCTTACCTCAAGGGCATCCAAGATGGTGTCTTTGTTTCCGCAGTAGTTTCGTGTCCATCAGTCATATAATGGAGGTCTATGGTCACCACCTCAAAGAGCATGCACAGAGAAGTCCAAATTAAACATGATTTAATGACTCGTAAATGTAAGTACACATTGATGGCCTAAGACACAAAACAAACGGGAACACAGTATTTATATCGCTTTTACCTCTTTTAATCACAGCCATGTCCAAGTGATCTGAGGTCGCGGGCGTTTTGCTGTGGTTACAAGAGGTAAAACGATATAAATACTGTTTGTTTTCTCACACAAACCGCTCGTTTCGTGTCTTAGGCCATCAATGTGTACTTACATTTACGAGTCATTAAATCATATTTAATTTGGACTTCTCTGTGCATGCTCTTTGAGGTGGTGACCATAGACCTGCATTATATGACTGACAAGAACGGTTTGACCTAAAAATATCAAAATTGAAACTACTGCTGAAACAAAGACACCTACATCTTGGATGCCCTTGAGGTAAGATAAAACATACCAAAAAATTATTTCAAAGTGCACTATCCCTTTAAGGTTCCTCATCGGTTGGGGGACACACTTTGTGCTCCTTTCGCTGGCCACATCAGATTCAGGCGTGACCCAGATTAGGGGGAGGTTTTGTCTGATCCCGTCCCGATTCTACAGTTATTCACTGCTCGTGCAACCCAGTGAAGCATATTTCATGAATCGACTTCATGACACAAGCAAGAGGACGGGGTTGCTTATCACATATATTATCTAGATTTATATGATATTGGTTTATTGATTGGTATGGCATGATGTGACCGTGTTCACTCTAAGGAGAGGGGTCTGTTTTCAATGTTTTATAATGAATAAAAAGATAACGGGACATCAAATTAAGTTCAAACTAAATCGACAATGAACCTGAGCTGAATGTGTACCGAATGATCAGAGTAATTATAATCAATGTGGTCACCATTTAATCATGGGTTTGCGAAAAAATCAAGGTTAATTATTGTTTGATTAGTAGGATCAAAACAAGCTACATTTAGACCAAAAACACTCACTGGCTTCCCCAAAACACACACACACACACACTGCTGTTATACACTCAAAGGGAGATACTATAGGTGTAAATGACCGTTCTGGTTGGATTTTACAATATTGATTTTCCATTGTTGATTTTGAACATGCCAAACTTTCCAAAACATCAGGAATTTCAGACAATGTATAACATTACCGATGTTTTATGCCACCTTAGGCAGTTTTCATAAGAGATCGTTAATTTATGAAATTGCATGTTTGACATTTTTCATTATTATGAAAAAGGCCTGAAATGAGGGATCATAGACTCATGATTAGTCTATTAGGTCTAATTCACAAACAAAACACATTACAATATTTGAAAATAACTCTAAGAATTATTTGTTTCCCCCTCTGAGATTTAATGTCCCACTGTACCTAACAGACAAAAACATGTTCATTTCAATTTTTAAAAAACAAATAGGATTATGCATAATTAGAATGTAAACTCTTGACTGTGTAAATTAGTTTATCTTTAAAAGCTAATTAAAAAAATATAAATAAATCAGCCTATGCACATGTAGTGTCGTCAGTCTGATCGAAAGCACTCCTCGCTGTTCCACACACATACCTCCTTCTTCGAAAATATTTGGCTCTGCCAGTACCACCATATTGACCAATATGAAAATACAGTAGTGTAATATGCCTAACTATTCAGCTACCGTTATGCACAGCTCAAAAATGAGGCAGTTTGATTTCTAATAAGAATATAAATTATTGTATGCCACTTTAAACATTGTAAAAACACAGATTGAACATTAACACAGCACTGTTCTGCTTACATACAGGTAAATAAAAAACTTAAATAGGCTAATTATCAGACAATAGACAGTAAAAGATTACACTGGGTTGATCTTACATGTACGTGCGAAAATTCAGTGCATTCCTTGCGTACCACGTAGACGGAGCCTGCCGACCAATACGTGTGCCACACTTTGAAGAACCACCGACCTGAGAGGATTCATGTACACAGTTCGATGATTTCTTTTCAACAACCAAACCTGGCTGCATGAATTAAACTTGCATTAATTAATGCCTCATCAAACAAACATGTCTTTGTCAGTCTTTTTTAGAGGAGCGCTTTCTCTTTTGGTGACCACTGGAGTCGTGCGCCGCGTAAAAGTCTCCATTTACGCACGGACACAAGAGGCTTCGTGTTAATCCCATATACCAGAAACGTGGTCAAACGAAGGATATAGATATTATTTTGATGTATTATAATGTACAACATCCCCGAGCACATTTACAGAGCGAAACCAAGACTGGCAGTCCTACCTGGTGTGCCAAAACAGCGTCAACACGAAGCAATGAGAAGATGAAGCGCGTAACCTCTCCCTCATTTCTTGCCACTCAAACCTGTGTAGACAAAAGACTGAATCCATAAATCAGTGAAGAAACTGAGGTTCGTTTCCGTAAAATACTGCCGATGACACAAACTAAAATGAGGCGTTAAGTTAGTCCATAAGCGCACACAGGTCCGATCCACCTGCTGAGCTTAGATGATGGATCCCAGACATTTCATTATTTACATGATATGAATATCAATATCTCTTACAAACATTTCAATTCACAAGATGAGAAAAGCACGACCAAGTGTCCACGACTCGCGCTGTGGTTATTATAACCTCCATTTAAAGAGCAACATATGGTTGATCATTTCCACACATGGCCAGAAACACAAAATCAAGAACGGTGAAGAAGTCTATGGAAAGTACACCCACCTGTGATCCACCAGATCTGTTCTGTCCTTATGAATAAACGCTGATAAATAAAAACCGAGAAGTGAAAGTTTATTGCCAGCCGATGAAACCGGATCATGAGTGTTATTTAAAAAGTGCGCACGTGGATTGGCAACAAGCCTTAACAAATTCCCATAATAATTCACTATAATGTCAGATGCGAATGAGGGTCTGAATCCTCCACCACACCTCTCTCTCATCTCACTCACCTCTCTCTCTTTAACTAACGCACCGATGCGCCTTGACGCCCCGCTGACCTCAGATCTTCTTCACTGAATCTCATACTGCTCACTATTTATTTTTTTCTCTTGAAAGAGAAAGAAAGGGGGGATAACTAAAGAAAGAGACAGACAAAGAACTGGGTCCTAAAGGCAGTTATATTAGGGTGCTGATTGCTCGCGCACCAATCTCGTGCACGCATACTTCAAAAATTTCACGTATGTTGTGTGATGGTGTTTATTTATTTGTAGAATTACGCTTTTGCAAAAAATAAATAAATAAATTTGTTCTAAACCTGTAAACCGGTAGCCTATTTTGTGTCTGCTAAAAGAAGAAATTATCACAAATCTCAGTTGTTTTCCATTGATTTGCATGATTACTGAAGGTAAAAATGTTTGTAAAACACACTGTAGCAAATGTTCTTAAGCTTTATGGCAGAAATCACTGCAAGTCACACCTTCTTCCACAGATTGTACTGCATATGGAACACAAACAGCGTTATTATCAAAATTACAAAGCTTTGCAATGCATGCTACGGAAATACATCACTAGCTGTCAAGATAAGTTGCAATATTCTTGATTTATTTGAACAAAAACAAACAAGTGTTAAATGATGCTGTGCTAAACCAATCCTAAAACATAAACAATGTTTGCCTCATAAATAATGCATTTGCATATAGCTGCAGAAAACTTAATGCATTGCTTTTAGAAACAGAGTTGAATTGAATGATAAACATCTTCACAGATGGAAAGCGGTTATTAAAAATGATCAATTACTGTGCTTGTCCAATCAATGGTTTAAACCTTGTAAATATGCAAATGGAAACATTAACCCTAATTAAATCATGAAACCTGATATCCCAGGAAATAAATACTGAACTCAGTGTAAGGAAAAAGGGTTCAATGGGTTTCTGAGAGCTCAAAGAACACTTTATGCCAAACAAGTTCTATATAAAGAGAAATGTTTCAAATGATTGTATAAAACTTTTACGTTAAGCAGGTTTTCTTTTTTCTATAGTGATAAAGTATGCTAATTAGGAGTTTAAGTCATAAAAATGTAATTAAAATGAGCAAATCAAAATGAAATGTAAAAATGAATGCGCTTTATCTAATCAAAAACAATGTGGCAACAGATTACGAGCAATTTTATTAATTCAATTTAACAATAGAATTGAGTAATAATGAATCAAATTAATTTCTTAAAAGCGCATATCTAAAAAAAAACAAATCACCATTATGGTGATCAGTGTTTGTTTTAGGTTTGTTTTAAAATGAAGGTTTTCTCCTTCAGTGATTCTGCTTGTTAACATCAGGTGTCTTCAATGTTGGCAATTTATTGGCAATTAATTATTAATTAATCTTTGATATGCCTGTTACTATTATTTAGTATATTTGTGTTTATTGTTTTGGTGTTACTCGTTTTAAATGGTTAACTTTTAAGGAATAATTTGATTAATTATAACTCAATTCTAATTTGTTCAATTAAATTAATAATATTGTTTGTAATCTGTTGCCACAATTTTATTGATTAGATAAAGCATATTCATTTTTACAGTGCATGATGGGAACTCCTATATGAAGAGTCCTGACAGAAGCCTTTAAGATTCTATATTAAACCTTTTCTTCTAAGAGAGTGTGGAATAGAGATAACCCAGAATTATGTTAAGCAGGGTTAAAAATGACCCCCAAAAATGGCATGAAAAGCTCATTTTGAGAGATTTTATACAGTACAAAAAAAATCTAGATTATAATTTTAAATTCATCCGCACTGCAAAATGTGGTTGGATTCTAAACCACAGTGTCTGTTAAACAGGGGTCGTAAGATCAGGTCTTTTAGTTATGCATTATTAATGGTGAATAAAATGATTTCCACATGAAACACATTCTTTTTTCAAGCTCTCTCTCCCCTTTCGTAAGGAAGATTTGATGTCTTACTGTGATATCAATTGCAGGGGATCGCAGTAAAAATGTGTGTGTGGACACATACTGAATCCCATAACCAGACACACACTTTATCTTAATCTAGCAAATATGTATTAAACATCATGCCGTTCAACAATATCTGCATGACCCTATCTGCCTCGTAATATTTATTTATGCCGGGTGGCATTCATACATAAACCACACAATGAGATCCTGCAATGCTAAAAATAGGAGACAGCCAATAACTTTCTCAGAATCTTCTAGACATCTGTATATCATCACAAATCTCACTATTATACCATTTTGCACGAATGCGTCTCTGATGACTCTCAACAGACAAGTGTTACTTCTCTTAAAATAATTTGATTTATATTAAGCTATAGATTAGGTCCAGGTGATGAATTTGTAATTGCCCCTTGTCCCCTCCAGATTCTGCATGAATATTTAAAGCAAAAAGTCAGTCCGTGTTGGCCAGCGGCCCCAAGAAGACAGATGAGAGTGCAATGCTGCACGCCAATGCAAATACACATTCTGTGGTAAGCATTTGATGCAACATTGTGTTGCTATGAAAAATTGTGTTTCTAAGCATTCCATGTGATGCTTTGTCAAAGGCATGGGCCCAAAAATTTGTAATATCATTTGACTGACAATTTTTTTTCAACCAGGCTGCTGAGACTTAAAGACATTTACATAATTGGTTCAGAAACAAAACAAAAATTTGTATTGTGGAAGATAATCGAATTAAACATAAATGTATCCACAATATAGCATGCACATTTTTCAAATATTCATCATTGCATATTGCAAACTGCTTTTGCATATTAAAGGCAAGGTAGGCGATTTGTTCTAGAAACATTTTTGTTATGCTGGTTGAAATTCTCTTCACATCTCTGATAGCAATCATTAAAATAATGGTCTAAATATTATATATACACTCACCTAAAGGATTATTAGGAACACCAAACTAATACTGTGTTTGACCCTTTCACCTTAATTCTATGTGGCATTGATTCAACAAGGTGCTGAAAGCATTCTTTAGAAATGTTGGCCTATATTGATTGAATAGCATCTTGCAGTTGATGGAGATTTGTGGGATGAACATCCAGGGCATCGAAGCTCCCGCTTCCACCACATCCCAAAGATGCTCTATTGTGTTGAGATCTGGTGACTGTGGGGCCATTTTAGTACATCAAACTCTCTGTCATGTTCAAGAAACCAATTGCAAGCAAACCACTTGTATAGTGTAGCCTACGATACTGCGACTGTCGACTCTTACCAGTCTTTAAAATCTTGAGAGCCCTGAATTCAACAAGAGTGTTTTCACATCTCACCGTGCAACAAACAAATAATAATAAAAAAATAAACGGCAAATGGCAACAATTTGATCTCCTCAAGAACATTGAGAAAACAGTGCACTTAAACGTAATGACTACCGGGATTCCATCATTAGCATCTTTCCTCTCCCATTCAGCTCTAATAATCACACCGCTATTGTGTTATAAAGCACGCACCTTAACCATCTCCATTCGAGTCATCAAGCATCCCATAAGGCCGCATGGGTGATGATGGCATCTAATTGAAGCTGTTAGTAAGGTGGAAGTTGCTTGGCTGTGTTTGATTAACATGGAAAGTATCAGAGATCAAGACTGTACATAACAAAGCATGACCTGCAAGCATATTTTCTTCATGACGCCCTCCTGAAAACACTGGTGTTGGGTTCGCAAAGCAGATCCAGGCGTTTTGGTACTTTGATTAGAGGAGATGCTGAAGTGCACTATTTTGCGCTTCACTACCTTAGTGTAAGTAATTCAAACATGTGATCTTCTGAAATGAAAACAGTCTTGTAATAGCAAAATTATTATCCACCTTATTTTTTACATTAGAGTGGATGCGGCCATTTGTAACTTCCCAGCTAACAGGAAATGTCTTAACTTTGGCTAACGTTCTGGGATGGTTCGCTTAAAAGTTAACTAACTTTCTCCAGTAATGTTAATAGAACATTCATTCAGTTAGGCTATCTGCTATTTCATAAATGTTCTTAAAACATTTTGTATATTGTTCATGTTAAGTTTTTATATATGTTTCTACTTTGTTCAGCAAACATTAAAAATAAACTAAATGGAATGTTACCATTCTCACAAAAAAAGTGTTTTTGAAACATGAAATGGGAGAACATTCAATATATATATATGTTTTCAGCTAAATGTTAGCTAAATGTTCTTAGAGCTTGGTTCAGTAGCTTCCGGTGTTGTTCTGCTTGAGTTGTTTTAGCACTACAGGAACTCTTTGTTATGCTGCTTCATACTGCAAACTGATATTTCTTATCATAGCCTATAGTATTTTAATTGAATATCATAACCATAAACACATTTTTAACGAAAATTGTCTTACCGTTTACTGCACATTGCTATTCTTCAAGGCATTTCCCACAAACGCGGCAAATTAAGTCTCGCACATTCACAGACAACAAAAGCGATTTGCCCCTCCCGTGAGCGCGCTGGCATCAGGCCTGGCACGAGCGCTCAGGTGTTCAGTTTCACACGGTTATGCACATGTCATCGCTGGCACCGAGTGTCCACACACACAGAGTCAGACTGACTCCAGCAGAGCCGCTCACTGACCACCAAAGTATCACAGGCCGCACTCCTCCGATGAGATAGAGGTGTCTAGAACACAACAGAACACTTTCATTTGAATTATGCTCCATGTGGATGCTTTACCTTTACAACACGACTGAGATTGGTAGGGGTGTTTTGTTTTGGCACACACAAAGTGCAATGAGTCACTGTTAGCCTAACAACCTGTCTGAGATCCATGAATTCAAAAGGAACAACTCCATAAAAAAAAATTAAAACTCAATATCAAAACTCTAAGTTTTGCAGTTTGTTATTATTCTCTCTCCAAATTTAATTAGATAAAAAAAAACACAATTAAAAGTATTTTAAAAATTGTCCATTTGATTTGTGCACTGTATTCTGAGATCTTCCAATAGCTTAATGTAATTTTTCCCTCACATGAGGCAAACATATGACGTCATAAAACTCAGAATACAATGCATGTGTCTACATGTTCACTCGTTTTTGTGGTGCTTTTTAGGTGAAGAAAAGAACTGCATGAACATCTTTAAAATATCCTTTTAAAAATAATATAATTTTGAAATGACTTGAGCATGAGTAGATTTAGGTGAACTAGCCTACTCTTATAGCATCAAAGATACACTACCATGTTTTATATATATATATATATATATATATATATATATATATATATATATATATATATACATACATATACATACATACATACATATGAATGATTTTATTCAATGAGAATCTAATAAACTGTTCATAAAAGACAGTAAAGAAACTCTCTCTCTCTCTCTCTCTCTCTCTCTCTCTCTCTCTCTCTCTCTCTCTCTCTCTCTCTCTCTCTCTCTCTCTCTCTCTCTCTCTCTCTCTCTCTCTCTCTCTATATATATATAATAAATGCTGTTCTTGAGACTTTCTATTAATCAAATAATCCTGAAAATCATGGTTTCCACAAAAATATGAATTGTTTATATCAATGATAATAATAAATGTTTCTTTAGAAGCAAATCATCATATTATAATGATTTCTGAAGGATCACGTGACACTGAAGACTGGAGGAATATTGCTCAACATTTCAACATTTCACAACATTCCTGTTTTTACTGTATTTTTGGTCCAATAAGTGCAGCCTTGGTGAGCATAAAAGTCTTTCAAAAACATTTAAAACAATCTTACCAATCATGTTAGTTAATTAATCTTTAATGCTCCTATGTTCACATTGTGGTGAACAATATCTCTTTAAATCTTGTCATGTTTAAAATGCATTCGCTCAGAAGCATTGCACATCTATAGCTGTAGTGAGCAGTGATATTTAAACATGCCATCATGAACCAGTGGAACCTCAGAGGAATCTTTCATGCCATCTTGACAATACTAACATGTGTAAATTTAAATCTGATATTCGTGTATGACCATATGGACACATTTGTTTAGCTTTTAACAGCCCTCATGAGAATTGTTTGAGATGATTTCCTGAAACCCAACTGAGAGCGTGTTTGGTGTATGTCTATGTTTCAGCTTAAATCAAACAGGAGGGGTTTTTTCTGTGTGACTCGATGTGAACATATGTTGTGTCTCTGAAGTATGATAACACACGTGCTCCTTGGTTCCTGCGAGGAACGTGGGCGTCCAAACATCATTTCCTGGGCTAATAAATAAGGTTTTCCTTTCCTCAAGCTCAACTGCAATTTTGATCTTTCTCTAATTGCGTTTTCAGATTATTCCTCACCTCTCCCTAAGCAATACCTCTTATCAGCAAAATCTGGAGACTAATATAAGAAATATTTTGTTGGTTTCTGTCTATGTAACGGTTTGAAATCACAAATTTCGGACTCATAAGATATGAAGTCACATGCAAACACAGGTCAGGCGGGTGAGTTCATTTTAGAGGTTAATAGAAAAGCTAGACGAATGGAAGACTGAATCCTAACACTGAACGATTTACTAGTATAACTATTGCTATTGCTCATGTTAAAGGTACGCATTAATCTTGCAGCCACTCTGATGGTCCCTTAAAAATATCAAGCAATTAGCATATGCACAATCAATTAAATGTGTTATTCGAATAGGTGGACAGGGAGAGACAGAAACCAAACCAGGGAAAATAAATAGTGTCTTAGGTGCCAGGATCAACCCATATCTCCTTCAGTCCAATCAATGAATCAACGGCCCTGTTTACAGCTAGTATTACATGTGTATAAGTTGATCGGATTACAAGTGGACTACACTAAAAACAGGTGTCAAGTCGAAGTTTGTCCACTTTCGACCACTTCCAGATGTAGTCGAGAACACATACGCCTGGATTGCACAATGTTCTCTCAACATTCCTGATAACTAATGTATTATTACAAATTTATTAAAATGTTTAATTTAGGTTCCAATACAATACTACATAAACTGAGGAAGTTTATTAGTGTGAATTTTGTAATGGTAAATTATGTCACAAACCTGCCGGTTCCTGTCTGTCCTGATCTCTCTATTGTAAGTTAAATTGATCAGAGCACTGCACAGCATTTGAATCACACTGTTATGCTGATTGGATTAAGATTGGTAACACTCTCAGGCTAAAAGCAGGTTCATAAACCTGTATGTTTCATTTACGTGCTTTGTTTCAGAGTGTCTCCCCCTCAATGTAACTCCTTGCCATTAAGCTCTATGATAATGTGAAGGTAAGGGTGATACAATCAGGTTGATTGGATTACCATCTTTACATGACACTGTTATGCTAATGAGATTTCTAGTAATGAGCTGAATCATCTGCTTAATTTACATGCTTTGTTTCAGAGTGTCTCCAACTTATTAAAAAAAGTTTAACCAATCAAACTTCTTTGTGGAATCTTTGTGTTAGGCTATTTTGTGTCTACGGCAAATGCGTAAAAACATTATGGACCTGAATTTTGTATAAGTACTAATGTTGTAAATGTATTTTTCATGTATATATGCTTTATGACTTTATTTTCGATTTGATCAAGAATGTAAACTTGCCAACTCTGTTTGTGTTTAACATTAGTAGCCAGTCAGTTGTTATTGTTGCCAGTCAGATGCTATTGTGTAAAACAAACGTGTATATGGTTAAAAAAACTGTAGCAAATTATCATTCAGAAACGTTTATTAAGAGCCGTGTGTGGTGAGATTCTGCTTGACTCTCTTCATCGCGGCTTTCTCGGTTCTGATTCTGCCTCACTGATACTGCAGTCTCGACATTCTCTATTTACGTGTATCCACCGTCTATGATATCCACCTTTGGCATGCCCGTTTCACCCGTAAAGGTAATGGGCGTTAACCTTCCAGACAACGTGAGCGACAGTTTAGCCAATCACAACACACCGGCCCAAACGAACCAATCTGAGCTCACTACGTATTTCTGAGGGAGTGTTTTCATAGACTCAGGAAGTCAACCGCTCGTCAGGGGACAGAGGAGAGCGCGGCTTACAATAAAGGTGAAATTTATGAAAAATAAGACTTAAAAAATGAAAAACCACGGATACATGTTATATTGCACCCCATAAACATAATCATGCAAAGAAAAAAGCAGCCAACCCCCCTTTAAATAGTGTTGCAAACAGTTGCAGTGATTCAAAACACTATTGGAGCCACTGTACTGATTATCCTGGTCCGGTTTATGTAGTGTGTGTGTGTTGACAGCGTGTAGTGTGGGTGTGAGTTGCTTTACCTGAAGGCTGTCTGTACCCTCAGGATGGGCCGCACACTGACCCCATGAACCTTCATTCCAACTGCTGTCAGTCACGATTCAATCAGTTCTCATGCTCCACTTCATCAGTTCTGAGTTCAGCCTGACCACTAAATCTCACTATTACAACCTCTTTCATGAGTAGATGCCCTGTGTGACACGAGCAGCAGAACAGACAAATAAATAAAACATGGACCCATAGAAAATGGGTCAAGAATAGTCTGTCAAGAAAATCTGTCAAAAGAAAAGAAATATATTTAAAAAAATAAAATAAATATAGCATGAAAAAAAATATTTTAGTAACATTTTAAGGACTGCTGGAATATTCTGGATGGTTTAAGGAGGAACCTTAGTAATATAAGAAGACCAAAACATTGTAGAGACCTGAGGCTGACCCTGTTGACTTTCCTGGAAAACAACCACCTACACAGTAAAAAACAAAAGAAAAGAATGGAATGTGGCAATTCGTTATAATTACAACTCAAAATTGTGCATTGTTTGTTAAGATGACTCAAGATTCCAAGTTGATTAAACTTAAAAAAACACCAAGCAACAATCTACCAAACATCCTACCAACCACCCTAACCAGTAACCAGCCAGAACACCCTAGCAGCAATCTAACAACTACCCAAGACACCCTAACAACCACTTAGTAACCAGCCAGAACACCCTAGCAACAATCTAACAACTACCCATCGACACCCAAACAACCTCTAAGTAACCAGCCAGAATACCCTAGCAACAGTCTAACAACTTCCCTAACAACCACTCAGTAACCAGCCAGAACACTCTTGCAACAATCTAACAACTACCCAAGACACCATAACAACCACTTAGTAACCAGCCAGAACACCCTAGCAACAGTCTAACAACTTCCCTAACAACCACTCAGTAACCAGCCAGAACACCCTTGCAACAATCTAACAACTACCCAAGACACCCTAACAACCACCTAACAACCAGCCAGAACACCCTAGCAAGCAATCTAACAACTACCCTAACAACCATTTAGTAACCAGCCAGAACACCCTAGCAACAATCTAACTACCCAAGACACACTAACAACCACCTAACAACCAGCCAGAACACTTCATTGTTAATTTTGTAGCATTTGGACAATGTAATCCAAAAATAAATGTAATAAAATGTAAATGTAATAAAATATATCAAATGAATAATATATATATATATATATATATATATATATATATATATATATATATATATATATATATATATATATATATATATATATATATATATATATATATATATATATATATATATATATATATATATATATATCTTTTTTTGCTTTGAAGATAGTATGGACCCTAACAAAAAATAAATAAATACAATTTTGATACATGATAATTATTCATATTTATTCATCCATTCCAATACACAGTTGTCCACTAAAGTACATCAAATCCCAAAGTTTTGCTTTATTTAAACATTTCTCTTTCATTTTTACTCTTTTAGATGTGTCATATTCCCGCTCTGTTGCACAAATGTCAATAGACTGCATAAGTAAACAATGAACATGAAATGATCAATTATGTATGAAATGTTCTAATCCATCCAATTACCTTAATTCGCAGTGAGACGGTGTGTTTGACATCACTCACGCTTTTCTGCTGCTGTAAATGGGAACACCGGTGTTTTCGGGTCTAAACCCCCCACCTGAGAGCCAAGGGCCCCTGCTGAGCGCATACGCTACCTGAATGCAAACTCTTCATCTTTACGCTGAGCCAAATTACATCACCATCTGCACCACTTAACACACCTGTTTGGAATGATAATGTAGAGACCATAAACACTTTGTTACGGTTTAGCACAACACAGCAGTATGGCGACGAGGGTCACCTCTGAGATAATGGCACACATTTCTCATTTGAGTTTCATGCACTGAACCACTTCATGCAAATGACTGTAAATCACACAGCAAGCTCTTCTGCTGGTGCAACTACCAGCTGTTAGGAAACAGGGACCTCTAGTGGTTGCATTAGTAAGTACACATTACAAACAGGCAGGCCAGAACCCCAGAACAGAGGCAATTGATAAAGATTCATTACTATTGCGCATATACTTACTTTTACATGATAGCCAATAAAATAGGTGAACAAATCGACTTATATTAAAGGAGGATCCTTAGTAGTAATATAAGAAGACCACAACCTTTTAGAGACTTGAGGCTGGACTCTGTTGACTTTCCCAGAAAAAAAAACACCTAGCTGTAAAAAAATAAAATAAAAAACAAAAAAATTGTCAATTAGTTATAATTCACTACTCTTAAAATTGTGCACTGTTTGTGTCAAAATTGTTGATTAAACTTACAAATAAAATAAAAAAACACCTAGCAACAACATCCCAACAACCACCCAGTAACCAGCCAGAACACCCTAGCAACAATCTAACAGCTACCCAAGACACCCTAACAACCATCTAGTAACCAGCCAGAACACCTGAGCAACAATCCAACAACTACCCAAGACACACTAACAACCACACAGTAACCAGCCAGATCACCCTAGGAACAATCTAACAACTACCCAAGACACGCTGAACAACCACCTAGTAACCAGCCAGATCACCCTAGCAACAATTCTAACAACTACCCAAGACACCCTGAACAACCACCTAGTAACCAGCCAGAACACCCTAGCAACTATCTACCTAAGACACCCTAAAAACCACCTAACAACCAGCCAGAACACCCTAGCAACAATCTAAAAACCACCTAGCAACCATCGTATATGGTATATGGCCAACCTAGCAGTCTATGCACAAAGATTGATGGACTACATTATCGACTTTATTTGATCTGTGTGTCCTGAGCTGCCAACATTAGAAACACTGAAAACCAAGACTGACATACAATAGAGACCTTTTGTAGTTCCCCTTCCTTTAAGCACTGCATTCTGTGTGCTTAACAATAGGCCTAAACCTTTAAGAGAGACCTACTTTGAGCAACAAAGCCGTGAGCCCACATTATTTCAACTTATTTTTAAAATAATCGTGTTTACAGGAGAATGGGTGGTGAAAAACTGCATTACCCATAATGCTATGGAGAAAATTCCACCAATTCAGAAAGTCGAAACGAAAACGCGCCTAAATAGCGAGTTCAGCCCCGCCCACTCGCATGGAGGACTGCAAATGACGTGTGGTCGATCTCCTCAATTGAATATATAAATACATTTGCAATTAACTTCGTATATATTGTTTATATTTTTAACTTGATTATGCTGTTTGCAAGGGACTCAATGTAGTTATCTTACCTCAGAAAGCCTTCTTGTTGCTACCTTTGTATTTTTTGAAGTTTGGTAATGTTGTGATTCACATCGTAGCTGGTTGGCTTGGTCCATGGCTTGTAATACTTCAATGAATACTTAAAAATCCCTACGGGAAAATATAAAAGGACAAAATAGACTTATTTTGTTAGGCACTTTTGCTCTCATTTACTCTTAGACATGGCAGCGCTGCCATAGGAATATACAAGAGCTGGCAGCTAAAGTTCAAACATTAAAATTCTACAGTATGGCAGCGCACTTCTTTATCTGGAGCATAAGGTTTCAATGACATGTTTTGCATTAGAAAAAGAACTCCAACATCATAGACCCTTCAGAGTGTATTTATATTTTACCGAAGGAGACAGTGTGTCCTGGTTTTCAAACACTCATCACATTCTCATGTGAACAGCATGGCAATCAGCTGGATCTCTGGTACTGATGCTGCTGTTTCCAGCTCCTGTTGCCTGGGTAACAGCATCACTCACTCAGAGTGACGGAGGGAGGGGGAGCACAAAAGAGAGAGAGAGAGGAATCACTCATCCATAATCTCCCATCTAAACCACAACATTCAGATAACTCTACCATCAAATAACCATAAATGCCCTTCTGCTCAGACCCGAGCACTTAACAAAAGCTATAAATTACTCATTATTCAAGATACATGTTTACTTGGCCATGTTTAATACATTACATAAAGTAAAAAAGGGTAATGATAAAATGGAGCAGAGTGTCCTGGTTAGTTGCTGTAGAGAAAAAGGAAGTTAGGAGGAGTACTGGGTCATTTTGAGTCAAAATGTTAATAACAACAAATGCTTTCTATTTTATTTCATTTAATTCCATTGCTTTATTGCTTTTTAAAAATGATTTGCTTCACTAAGAATCCCTCCCCAGACCATTGCACTCATTTAACTCACAATAACACACACATGCATGTGTACACATACTAACTTTTATGTTAAAATCAGCTTCTTGACTTAAACCAACAACATGCATCTTAAAAAATCAGCACTCTGATAAGCTTCAGTGACATCTTTGACTGTAATATTTCCAGAAAAGAAGCTTTGCTGTGATTGTAATACACACATAACCCTATATTAAACAGGTCAGCTCATCCTGAAGCACTTGTGGCGAACATGAATGATCCATCAGATTCTTTCTAAGCAATCAGAATTATGTTTTTTTTACACATTGGATGATAAAGTGGGTGAAAAAAGCAATTTCTGAGTGAAAATTGTTTCAAAGTAATTCCTAGATTAATTTTTTTTCAGTGAATACATTAATTTTGACATGAATATAATCGAACATTACATACTGTCCAAAACAACCTGGTATAACAAATAAAAAAACAAGGGAAACATAAAATTATTCCTACATCTAAAAACAAAGGTGGTTCATTGTTCCGAATGACAGAACAAATCCTCTTTGTTTGCTAATAAAAGCCACATCCAACCACACACACATTACGCAATCAGTCCTATTCACCAGCTTCACCGACGGGGTTTTCTCCGCACTTTTAATTGCTAATTCACTTCAAAATGTGGTTTCCACGGGAACAGTTACTATGGACTGTCTTTGACTGTCAGAGTTTATCGGAGCTTTGCTACGTGTTGCATCACACGATAGCAGCACAGACTGTCAGAAAGCAACACGCTCACACACAGTTGTACAACGAGTATCGCGCAAAGAACATTTTCAGACAGCTCTTCTGTTGTATTATAAATCTTACTGAAATATTATGGATGAATGTGATTTCATGCATATGCATAAGCGTTGTCATGGAGAATGCAATTCAACTAAATGAGTAGAAACGAGATATACGAGCTGTCTTCTGTGTGGGTTGTTCTTGTGTGTGCGTGTGTATCTGTGAGTGGGGTTATCCTGAAATCCACAAGAATATGAGTGTATGTGGGGGCAGAATGTGATGTGAGAACATGTGCTCGAACGTGTGTGTGCGTGTTATTCATGCACTTGTGCTATTAAGAAGGCACGGCAAACATTTCCCTCATAGAGCATAATTACCGTACAGTGAGTTGAGATTCAGACACAATCTGAAGTGCGGCCAACCTGCGCCTACTCTTGACAGCTCAGCATATGATCTAACAGAGGCAAACGCCCACCGCTCTCCTCTCCCTCAGATGCCTGAACCAAGAGTATTTAAAGTACAAAAATAACCTTCACAGCTGTATGCCAGGAGCCCTTTAACTTCCAAATGTACAGCTTGATTGCTGTCATGGCCAATAGGAATACATGGTTTCAACTTTAGCCGGTTCTGTCATGTTTGCCTATGAATATGGTGTTTTATTTGTTTGTCATCTGAAAGTACTGTAGATGTCCTGTACAGCAGCTGATACGTGTTCTAACAAACACGTACAACAGTGTATGCTACTTTATGACTACAGCAGGACTCAATACTCTAAAACTTAATTCATATGTCAGGTATACCTTCTTAGCTAGAGTACACTGTTAAAAAATAAAACATAATTTTTACGGTAAGACCCGGCAGCTGTGGTTTCCAGAACTTTTCCGTCAAAAATACGGTAGCAACATTGGTTTTATAGACTTAACTTAAAATTTACAGTTATAAACTGTATTTCATTAACTGATTTGTTAATTTACCAATATATTGAAGTGTTAATATCTGTAAAAATTCTGTTTTTTTTTTTAAACTCAACTTTGGGTCAAATATGGACAAACCTAAACCTTGGGTTAAAATTTTAATTAAAAAATGTAACCCAATGGCTGGGTTTGTCCATATTTGACCCAAAGTCGGGTTAAAACAACCCAGCAACTTTTAGAATGTGCCATTGTAAAACACCAACCACCAGTCACAGCAGTGAGAGTCACATGATCAGGCTCATACTGTAACAAGCAGCTCTTCCACAAAAAAGGTTCATATAATAATAATGTTTGCTGCCGCTAGGGTGCGTCTAGATTTCTAGGCTAGGTTGTAACATCACACATAATATATCTCCTTGGTAACAAAACAAACAGAAAAAAAGTTAAAACAGTAAAACTCACAAAGTAGCCAATACTAAAGTACATTGACGTGTAGCGCTGATGCTGAGCTGTTGTTGCATTTAGTTCATTATTAAAGAAATAGCCAATGAACCACACAGAGAGAGAGAGAGAGAGAGAGAGAGCAATAAACACAAGAAACACCCTTAAGTATTTGTGTGTCCAGTCCTCCGCTGGCCAAATCTTATTATCAGAGAATAATTGTTGGCTTAAAATTGCCTCCGCAAACTGCCCATTCAAAACAGTCACAATAAAAGCTATTTACTGTTATTACTTTGAAGCAGCTGTTGCCATGGCAGCAGTGGTTATTTTTGGAGGGAGAAGCTGACTGTAATAAAGAGGCCAGATTTGCCTGAGAATATTTTTTAATGTGATAATTCTTCTTGTGGAATTAAGACAGATGCTGATTGTTTGATTAATGTCTCTTTATGGAGGTGAGGCGGCATTTCTGTCTGAAAGCTCTGATGTATGTGAATGTGCACGTCTGGTTTTATAAGATAAAATGGTTTCGCCTCTCTACATGAACTCTAATTTGTCAAGTTCCTGTCTTATTTCTTGTCATAACTCCCCAGAGGCACATTTTTGTAGCTCGGAGGTTGCTCTTTCATGTCTCATGAGGCTTATTGGAGTTCTCAGTTAAGTTTCTGTGAAGTTGCAAAATGTTGTTTCTTTCTTCTAAAACTCAGACAATCAGGTTTAGGGTAGGCCTACTTCATGCGGACAGCAGCTCAGATCATTTGCTCATGAATGAATTTAAAGGAGTAGTTCACTTTAATAAAAAAAAAAACTTTTGCTGATAATTTACTCACCCCCATGTCATCAAAGATGTCCATGTCTTTCTTTTTTCAGTTGGAAAGAAATTAAGGTTTTTAATCGAATCAAAAGCAGTCGAATCACAAATCTATTAGGAGAATAAAACTTCACATACATAAAATAAAGAAATAAGATCATTTAAATACACAAAACTTTTGTTTACATATGACAGATGTATGTTTATTTTTTCTCTTCCCTCATTGGACCGCTAGCAATGACCTCATAAATGCGAGACCTCAGGCACCTGTTCGTCAGTTCTGTAGTTCTCTTGCATAGAACAGTATATAAAGATAATGATAATAATAATAATAATAATAATAATAATAATATTTACACCTACAAAACACTGATTGTATATATTTTCTTCATTTTTATAAACAGACATTCAGGTTATATGAAGTTATATACAGTGGAAGCGGTGTGATTTTTCCCCCTAGGTTGAAGCCTGACAAATGAATCCACAGACGAAATCCATTTCCCACTCAATAGCTGTTCAGTCGTGTTTCTTCCCTCTCTCTGTGTTACATCTCTCTTCTTTGGGCTCCTTCCAGAGGAAGATTATTGGATATTTGTTCTCTATCACTGCCAACATGATAAACTCTGTCAAGGTATGATGAACACAATCTTCTCTGTCTTTCTGTCTCCTGCTATAAATGATGTTCTCTAGTTTATCAGTCGAGACAGCTACTGGCCCCGAGACACTCTCACCTCCGCTCCGTGGAGTGGCAAGAACGAATGACTTCTTCTCTTTCTGTATCAAAAAAGTCCTATAAAATGTTTCATATGTGATAATAAGCAATACTTAGAAAATGACTGATCGCATTCACAATGTGGTTTTGAAAATCAAAGAAAGACAGGAAGAAACTGAATTTAAGAAGCCTGCTGACGATTCCTGATGTGCGTGACTCACACAGATCTGTGTTCACCGTAGTCACTATTAAAATAACGTGTCCAATTAAAACCAATAAGGGGGTTACAGTCTGATGCCATAGAAGAACCTTCTACCAGTTTCTCAAAGAACTGTTAACTGGCTTGGTGAATCTAAAAAAACAGGAAATCAGGAACATCTGGGTCATACTTTACCTCAAATGGGAAATACAGTCATTCATAGATCGATATAGTATTTATTCAATATCAATATATAGGTTAGTTGACTGACTCACTCACTGACTCCTCACTCACTCACTTGACTCACTCACTGACTGAATAACTGACTCACTCACTGACTCACTCATTCACTGATTCAATGACTCACTGACTGACTTGACTCACTCACTCAATGATCATCTATCTCACTGACTGACTCACTCACTTACCTGACTGACTCACTCACTGACTTACTCACTCACTGACCTCAGTCACTCACTCACTGACTACTTACTGACGTTCACTCACTCACTCACTCACTCACTGACCTCACTCGCTCACGCCAGCTCACTCACGCTGACCGACTCACTCACCCACTCACTCACTCACGCTGACACGCTCATGATCTCTCACTCACTCACTCGCCTGACTCACTCTGACTTCACTGACTTCACCTGACTCAACCGACAACCCACCCCACTGGCTGACTGGCTCGCTGACTGACTGGACTGACTGACTTGACTGACTTGACTGACTGACTGACTGACTGACTGACTGACTGACCTGACTGACTTGACTGACTTGACTGACTGACTGACTGACTGACTGACTTGACTGACTTGACTGACTGACTCGACTGACTGACTGACCTGACTTTGACTGACTGACTGACTGACTGACTGGCGGTCATTGCGTTTGGCTCGTATCGTTGGCCATTAGTTGACTGACTGACCAGCTGACTGACTGGCTGACTGACTGACTGACCTAGCTCGACTCACCGGCTCGCCTCGCTGACTCATGTACTCGACTACCGCACCTACTCACCATCACTGACTCCGCTGGCTCACTCACTCACTGACCTCAGTCGCCTCGCTCACTGACTCACCGACTCAGCTCACTCAGCTCACTGGCTCGCTGACTCGCTCACTCACTCTCTCACCGACACACTGACCTCGCTCACTGGCTCGCTCGCTCGCTACTCGCTTCACTCGCTCACCCACTCATTCACTGACTCACTCCATGACTCACTGACTCACTCAATGACTCACTCACTCGACTCACTGACTCACTCGCTCACTCACTCACTGACCTCACTCAATGACTCACTGACTCACTCCAATGACTCACTCACTCACTCAATGACTCACGTCACTCACTCACTCACTCACTCACTCACTCACTCACTTCACTCATTGAATATTAAGGTGAATGTGACCTGGAAACATTTTTATGGATTATTATATCCAAAGGACCATGTAGCATGAAGCCATTTACAGTGAATTTCTTTATAAAGACAAATGTTCTCTGTTCGACCTCAATTGAATCTCAACTTTGAGGCTGTTGGGCTTTTCTTAGGGGTACTGGTGTGCTCAGTACGGGCCAGGACATTTCAGGTCTCTGGGCATCTCAAATAAGAGCTCTAATAGAGCAAAGCCTGCGTTTGGCTCACTGGAGCAAAAGAGTCTTCTGTGTATGAGCGATAAGCTGTGGTGTGCGGCAGAACATGCATTCAGGCAAACGGCCAGTAGGGACTGCACTTCTCTGCACACACTCAACCCCAAATACAGGCTCAAAACTGCTGCTCAATGTGTAGACCTTATCTAAACTACAGCTGATACAGACTAAAATATACAGGCGTATATTCATATCTGTATGTATATATAAAGACATATTTGTATTTTGAATTGGTCATATTGTCAGAGAGAGATAACAATATTAAGGTGGCAGGTTAACAAGGAGTGTGTGAGTGTGTGTGATTGAGGATCAAGCTACAAAGTCAATTTCACACTAGAAGAACTTTCTGGGGAAGCCAAACATTTTGATCACTCCATTACGCTGCTGATAGCCCTGTCCCTCACACACTCAATCACACACTCAAACTCTCTCTCACACACACAAACATGGCGACTGAGAGTTAGAAACTAGTAGTATGGCGTAGTATATACTGTGCACCAGTATGCAAATCTTTAACAAATCCTGAATGGCCAACTGCATTTGAGAAAGTAATACACTCACCTTTCTATTAGTGTGGTGAAAGCAAAATCAAAGCATCGTATAAAGCAAAGTCAACCACAAATTTTAAAAAGCCCTACACAGCAACACTGGATTAACCAATTGTGTCAGTTTGGGGCGGGGCTATCTGTTTTTTTTTTTGACCAATGACAGTAGGAAGCAATTGTGGAAATCTCTTTAAAGACAATGGCTATGTTTGCAAAACTGCTTGGTGACAGTACTGGAGCAAAAATGGATTGAAAAATCAGAATAACGAAATTAGGCCAAATTCTGAGATGACAGAATGCTTAAGTGACCATGCAAAATATTGAGGTCATGTGACAACATTGTGGATGCAATATAACCAGGAACATGCATTATTTGTTTTCATAATCTTTACTTATTTCTCATTTTCTCTGTGTATCGTTCACTATTTCTGCTGGTCAGCTGCAAAGTAGCCTATTTGATCAGGATCTTTCATATATCAGGTCTAAGCAAGCAGACGTCCCAGTCCCTCATGTTGGATGGCAATGAAGTTGAGCTGTGTAAAGCTAAATATTAATACGCTCATCCATTCTCACTTCCATTCAAAAGATCTGAAATTTCTCATGTTTTTTGAACGAAGTCTCTTATGTTCACCAAGGCTACATTTTCTTCAAAACACAGTAAAACAATTCAAAGTCAATTTCCATGATTCAAAGCTGAATTCCAGTCTTGGTGTCACATGATCCTTCAGAAATCATTCTAATATGATGATTTGCTGCTCAAGACACATTTATGATTATCATTGCTAACAGATGTAGGCTGTGGAAATGTTGTAAAAAAAAATATATATATATATATATATATATTCCAAATGTTTGACTGGTAGCATATACAATACTGTATAATGACATGCAAGATAAAACAAGTCAAGATCATGACAAAGCAAGATAATAATGTATGGCGTTTTAGGGCTTCTGTACTGTCTTAAATAGGCAATATACAGTATATGAGCAGCACATGTGGTAAATATTATGCTTATTACAAATGAGTTTTTCCTTCTCTCCCTTCAACCAGTAAATTAGATAGCACTTCTTATACATTTATGTTGTGAACAGCATGGTTTGCATGGCGAGCCGTTAATGATTCAAACTGTGCTGCCTCATTAACATGTGGAGTAATAGACCGAGTCTAACCAGTCACACTGTATCTCACACACTCACACACATCCAGATAGTCTTTCATGTGGGCATGCGGGTCTAAGAACACACACACGCACATTTGTTCTAATTAATCAAATAATCATTTAATTAATAGTATAGATTTGTTTAAATCAATCAGATTTATGTCACATTTGAACATAATGGTGGAATAGATTCATTCAAAAGCAGTCTGCTAAAATTACCTCGAAATATCAGAAGGACCTCAATGTCAAAAAATTAGTGCATAAGTCTCAAGCACACCAATATTGAACAGCAAATCACCACGAGCTCCAAGGAATAGCTCACCCAATGACTAACTTGCCTTCATGCTGAACAAACACGTATGACTTATACTGGAACACAAGAGGAGATTTCTGTTTCACTTTATTTGGATGGTCCCTTCAACACGTTCAGGGGACTATAAGTAACATTGCACATCTCTACTAACTTTCACTAGAGTGTTAGTAGAGTATTAAGACTGGTAGGGTTAGGGATAGAATAAGTTGACATGTAGTTGCAAAGTTACTAGTCAATAGAATGTTTGAGGGACCATCAAAATAAAGTGTTACCAAGATTTCTTATGTTCTTCATCTTTTCCACACAGTGAAAATATATGGTTGCCATCTGTGAAGAACTTTTAAAATCAAAGGAAATGTTCCAATGCACAAACAATTCTTTGTAGAGGAAAGAGGTTCAATAGTTCACAAGTTTACTTAACTACTTTTAATTAAAAGTTTCTGTCAGGAATCTAAATGGGTTCTTCTATGGCATCGCTGCACAACCACCTTTTTGGCACCTTCGTCATTTTTAAGGGCTGTCAAGCTCCAAAAAGCAAAACATAAATAAAAATAAAATCTGTCTAACTATTTTCATAAATGTCCAACAATAGCTTTGTGTGACAAACAAGCCAAATTGTTATTTGTCAAACTCTTTTGCCATATATAGGGATGCACTGAAATTTCGCGACCTAAAAGTTTGTGGCTGAAACAGTTATTTTGGGGTTTCTGGCTGAAATGGTTTCTGGAGGGATGAAGTCAATCACCAAAACAGATGTTTAATTAACGCTTCTCCGATGGCACGCTTTTGACAGTGTTGAATTCGTGTATAAGCTACACAGTCAAACACTAGCTCTGGATTGACAATATTAATTTCAAATTTTTAATAGGTTTCTTAAATCTAGAATCTTATAGTCAGTTATGTTTTCTGTTGACGCATGAATAAATATTTGTAGTGTACCTGCCATCCAATAATCACAAAAACCTTGCAAATATTTAATTAATTATTACTTTAAATATTTATTTACGACCAAGTGCATCCTGAATTTTCGATATCAGCTCATTATTTTCATTTTTGGTGCATCCATATAGCCATATCTTTATGCACATTCACATTTATTAAAAAATGAAATGTCTTAAATTTCAGTTTCTAACACAAAGCTATTATATGGCTTTAAAGTCATCTTGGCTTCTTTAATAATGCTTTTTTGGACGTTGACATCAAACATCTGACTAAACATTTCTGTTTTTGTTCCATGGGACCATTTTTGAGTGATCTATTCCTTTAACATTGACTTTCTGTGATAACTAATAGTTGACCGATAATGAAGACCTCAACCAATCACGGTTTAAATCCAATTTACACATACAAAAACAGCCCTATGTGGATTGGTGGAGGTTTTCATCGTCCTCTAGATCTTCAGTCTGTTTAACCCTCTTATTGTTCGAAGTGACCCCAGAAGCATCATGCCGTGTGCTTCATTTGGTGAAATCCTTCCTATGTCCTTGTTTATAGCAGAGAACATATCAGCTATAAGACAAAAAGTACTGAAACAATGGAAATTAAAACCGAACTAAACTAAAAACAAGCCATTCAACTTTAAAAACAATGAGAGAAAACCATATTTTGTGCTTTAACGACTTAATTTGTATTCGACGAAAATTATTTTAGTCTCTTTAAAAAATAAAAGACATGCATATGTGTTTTTCACTGATCAGCACACGCTCTCTTCCAACGTTTCCTCTCGGCGAGAAAACACAGAATAGATACCATTCATGAAAGAACTGAAAGAAATACTATGTCAGAAATATATCTTCTTGGCAAACATCCACAAGGTCAGTTCAGATCTATTGGGTTTCCAAAAAGATTCTTCGAAAGAAGGACTTTTTTCCCCCAGGAATTGTCTCTATATAAAAATAGACTAAACGGCCCTGGCATTGTTTCGTCTTCGGTGTGTCCGGCGATAAATAGGACAGGCCGGAAATATGGCTATTCAAGACAACAGATAAATCTATTGGATTGTTTTTTAATGTAATTATTTTTACTTATTATAATATATCCACATGCTTAATCTTGCGTACGGCCCTTTTGATAAACAACAAAAAAGTTATCTTCCAGTTTTGTCTGCCGTAAAAGAATTTCGTTTCTTGGAATTGCTTGGAACAAAAGTTGAAGTAATCCTTAAGAGGGCTCTTTATTTCATTTGTTCAGCGAGTTGTAGAAAAAAAATGGTACAAACAACCAAGCCTGTTCCTGTTAGCCTCCCTTGGCCTCCATGGTTTCTTTGGATAAGTAGACCACCCAGTACACCATATTGAATGCCCCAAAGGACACTGGGAATAAAATGCGCGCATATTCGTCGATCTTGCTGGCTCCTCCGGTCGCAGGAGCGGCGGGTTGAGGTGCAGCCTTGACTTCCTTCTTTTTAATATTTTCTAATTTCGGGCCCGAGGAGATGGTGAAGAGGGCGGAGCCAGCGGTCGCTCCGGGCGACGGTTTCTCGGGAACCGTTGGCGTAGAGGGCGGGGCTGGCGGTGTGGTCTTGGAGGAAGGGGCTGTTTTTGATTGGCTGGCAGAACTGGGGCTTAGACGTGATTGGCTGGAGAAACTGCTGGTGCCTCTCTGAGGTGGAAGATGATTGGCTGGTCAGAGTTGGTTTGGATGTGGCTGCGGCGCTCTTGCTAGACGTTTCGGTTCTTTGGGTTTTCTTGGAGTCCGGTTGAGACTGAATGCTGGAGTTGACGCGTTTTCGCAGGTTGCCGTTGGTATCCGAGGTTTGCTGTTGGGTAAAAGAGAGAAAACGTAACTAAAGTGCACAATGATGTTCTCAGCAAACACAAAGATATTTTTTCAAAGTTTAAATAAAAAGTGTGAATAAAACAAAGATTATTGCAGTGCATTTTACAAGAAAATATTTCAACATTTCTATGTAAAAATTTCGCATTTACTTTATTATTTGCACACTTTACAATAATTTTTGATTGAAAATTCAATGTAAATGTTACACTTTTTATTTTGTGTCTGTATATTGCTGTTTAAGTTGCAACTAAAACAACTAGCCAATTGGGTAACCAAACAGTTAATGTTCCCCTTTAACTTCCATATATTAAAGGGATAGTTCACCTAAAAATGAAAATTCAGTCAGTATTTACTCACCCTCATGTTGTTCCAATAACCCCGTAAGACCTTCGTTCATCTTCGGAACACAAATTAAGATATTTTTGATTAAATCTGAGAGCTGAATCACTCCTCCATATTAGTCCATAGGCTTCTTGAGGGATTGAAACTTGCCTGCCTCGAAAAGTTATTAAAGACATCGTTAAAATAGTCCAAATGACGACAGTGGCTCAATCTTAAGTTTATCAAACGACGAGAATACTTTTTGTGCACAAAAAACAAACATAAATTACCACTTTATTTCAACTATTAATTTCCTTCTCTTTGCGCCTCTAGTCAGTTAAACTTAGTGTAACTGCGTATGATCTGTTGTAGTACGTCACACGCATCACACACATGACCAGCGTTGGCCAATAGTGATTCTACGTGTGTAATAAAGTTGTTATTTATGTTTGTTTGTCACACAAAAGTATTTTCGTCGCTTGATAAACTTAAGATTGAGCCACTGTCGTCATTTGGACTATTTTAACGAATGTCTTTAATAACTTTTTGAGGCGGGCAGTTTCAATCCCTCGAGAAGCCTATGGACTGAGTATACAGGAGTGACCCAGCTCTCAGATTTCATCAAAAATATCTTAATTTGTGTTCCGAAGATGATTGAATGTCTTACGGGGTTGGAACAACATGAGGTGAGTAAATATTGACAGAATTTTCATTTTTGAGTGAACTATCTCTTTAAGTCACTTTTTGGTTACCCATATTCTTCAAAATAACTAATTTTGTGTTCAGCCAAAGAAATAAATTCTATAAAGTTAATAAAGTTGTTTGGAACATCTTAGGGTGATTAAATAATAATTTCATTTTTGGGTCAACTATCCCTTTAAACTGGTTGCTGAGAGTAACTTTAAACATAAAGCAAGCAGAGACAGAGAAATAACACTGTAATATGAAGCAATATAAAGTCAAGTTTAGTTTAATAATTTTCAAAATGTTTTGATGACACTATTGCATTGCCAAACTTGCTATTTTTAATGAGAAGACATGCAAATGTCTCGCAACAGTCTCTGACACAAACGATTCAAAGTAAATTCAGAAATTGAGGAAGCCATTGTATTGCAAGCAGCTAAAATAATGACTACACATAACATTTCTGTTTGTAGAATACTTAAAAGCATCATTGAAGACATTTTAAAGGAGATATCAGGAGTTGAATGTGTGCAGCGAGCAGTGTGTGTGTGTAATGTGTGTAAACTGAGCAGACGTCACGCTTGCAGGAACATTGAGGGCTGTAAGGAGCTTTTATGATCAGATGGTTTGCTGTTAGTGGGTGTGCGGAGGAGGAGGAGGGTGGAGCTATTCTAAAAACAGCTTTTTTTCATATAAACAAGGACAAGAGATGAGTCCACTCAGTGTGTGTGTGTGGCCTGGTAAAACCTTCATTATGGGAACAAAATATCACCTCAAATATGGCAATTTCCGAAATCCTTGTTCTTGTGAGGAAACGTTTTGGTCCACATGAGGAAAAGCTTGTTAATCATATCACCTGATGTTTTTTGACAATGCAAAAATGCAGATTTCTGATGTTTGCTGTGATGGGTAGGTGTAGAGTTAGTTTGTACAGTATATAAAATCATTATGTCTATGGAAAGTCAATGGTAAGTCCCCACATGTGTGTGTGTGTGCATGCATGCATGTGTATATGAAATTCCTGATTGAAAGTACATTTTTCAATGCACAAAAACAATCAAGTTTTCAATAACACTTTCCATGACCCGCTTTCTGTCTTCTTGGGTCTTGGCTGTACTGTATGATGAAACTATATATTACAACACTATTACACTAAATCAAACAAATTAAAGTAAATGGAATAGATCTAAATGGTCCTTTCTAAATCTAAATGGTTCTGTCCTAGAGCTAAACACACACACTGGGATTATAGTAAAGAGAGAGCTTTCTTTCTCTCACTGGACCTGATAGCCCAGTTTCACCCTCATATTTTTCACCATTTCCTCTGAGAAATGAACAGTTGGCAAAGTGTAATTGGTGTCTTGTGGTGTATGGAAAATATGCTAGAGCAAGCTGTGAGGAGAGAAGAAACAGACTCAATACAACAGCTCTGTGTGTGAATTCCTACCCTCATAGAACGTACTACATTTGACGAATAACTTAGGTCATATGTTCATGTAGGTTGCAGGTGTGCAACATAAATACATTCCTACACGTACCTCATGCTTTGACCAACTGTATGATCAGACCCACAACGAACATTTGGGGGCCATTCTTAGAGCCATTCACACCATGGATGATCACTTTGATGATTACGAGTTTTAGTAATCGCTCAAATGTAAAAGAATAGAAGAGCCCACACCACAACTATAACAATAACGGTACATATATCATTGGAATCACTGTTGTTCACACAATATGTTGTGATGGGTAGACGAACCGTATCCCTCGCTAATCGTCCAATTAGAAATTAGTCCTCAGATGACATGCCTGTAATTTATATTTTAAAAATCTACCGTTAATTGGATCTCAAATAGTTTCATTAAAACTCCACCAAGTGCGAAACGTCATAAACCAACGTGGTTTGAACGATACTTTGCAACAATGGGTTTAGGGAAACAGTCGTGACTAGCTAGTTGATTTC
Organism: Hybognathus amarus; assembly: GCA_030378365.1. Classification (NCBI taxonomy): domain Eukaryota; kingdom Metazoa; phylum Chordata; class Actinopteri; order Cypriniformes; family Leuciscidae; genus Hybognathus; species Hybognathus amarus. The sequence goes on from JAQIUQ010001576.1 coordinate 119,811, forward strand.
TCTAACAAAGCATCGTACTATGGTAGTGACAGTGTTGGGGAGTAGTTAACTACAAGTAGCGTAGCTACTAACTTACCTACATTTTTCAGTAGCTTGGCAGTAGCTCAGTTGCTTTTTAAACAGTGTAGCTTTTCCAGTAGCTAACTACATTTTGCACCAAGTAGCGGTGTAGCGCGAGCAAAAGCTACATTGCTACATTGTTGAGCCTGCGCGAATCAGCGCGATGCAAGGATATTCTTCTTCTTGTTAGATTACAAACTCATTTTTTTGCCATTACCGCCACCTGTTGTTTAATCACGCATCTTGCGGCTAACGGTTCACTGACGTACAGAAGTGGGTTGACGCACCCATATTATGATTATATAGCAAGACGTGACGGCAGATTTGGAGGATGGAGAAAACAACTAACGTTAATTACCCATGGCCTTCTTTGTCCAAGTTCAATCAGTATTTTTGAGAAAATGTTCTACATGCAGTTTACGTTGGATGTATATTTCGATCTTGCAATTTTGTAGGCTATTTGTTGCAATTTTGACAAACAGTCAGAGATATTTTAGTGTTGTGTAGTAAAACAATACTCTTTGAAATCGTAATTGCATTGCCTTGTTTTAAACACTAAATATTTTACTTAAAACATTCCTCAGACACTTATTCAGTTTTTATAATATACGTTGTTCAAAAAGCAAAAGTAGTTTCAGTGTAGCTAGCTACTTTCAGCCCGTTCTCATCCCAAAGCGCCATATACAAACGCTTTTGCAAAAGCGTAAATATACAACGCACAGGGTACCCTTTAGCGCCAAATGAGTCGTAAAAATAAAGCGGGCAAAAGGCGCCTCCTAGTGGCCTAACCCTACCCCAACCCCATACCTAAACTTAACCGTCTCATTTGGCGCTAAAGGGTACCCTGTGCGTTGTATATTACGCTTTTGCAAAAGTGTCAAAATATGGCGCCTTGGGATGAGAATGCGTTGCTACTTTTTGATAGTAACTTGTAGTGTAGTTGTAGTTGGTTGATAGTAACTTGTAGTGTAGTTGTAGTTGGTTGATAGTAACTTGTAGTGTAGTGTAGTTAGAAACTACTTTTCTAAATGGGTAGCTTGACTGTAGTTAAACTATTTTAACTTACGAGTAGCTTGTTAGCTTGTCAAACTACAGTTTCAGAGTAGCTTCCCCAACACTGTGTAGTGAAGCAGAGAACTACATAGTTGTACGGGAAACACACCCAGATCTCAGCAGATGCCGTTCTCGGACACATGGGATTCAAAAGGATTGCTTGAATCCAACCCATAATGCAGAGTTCATGTCTTTTCCTTGATCATTTGTATCTTTTGCTTATTTTTCTTTCTCTCAGCTCTCAGCCTGTCTAGGTAAAGAACATTTTCTTTCAGTTTTTCCCCTCCTTTCTTTACCGAATAGGAACATCTATTAATGGCAGCTCATTAATCCGTGGCCGTCCTGTGGTCAGCACATACACAGACTTAAATTGCTTCATATTGTGATTTTCTCTTAATGTGACTTATTGGGTTCAGATTGAGCGTGTAAAAACACAAGAGGGAATTGCGCTCGCTGATAGTGGCATTTATATACACACACTGTCTGAGAAAATGGAAAGCCCCATTAATATGCTGTAATTGTTAATTTCTAAATCATTGTATTTTAAAAAAAGAAATAAAAATATTGCATATCAAAACTTAAACCACCAGCAAAAGTTTGGAATAATATTAATAATTTTTAATGTATTTGAGAGAGGCCTCTTATGCTCACCATGGCTGCATTTATTTAATCAAAAATACAGAAAAACACAGTAATATTGTGATATATTATTACAAATCGAAATAACTATTTTCTATTATAATATATTTTAAAATGTAATTTATTTCTGTGATGCAAAGCTTAATTTCCAGCATCATTACTCCAGTCTTCAGTGTCACATGATCCTTCAGAAATCACTCTAATATGATGATTTGCTGCTCATTTCTCATTATTATCAATGTTGAAACAGTTGTGCTGCTTCATATTTTTATGGAAATCATTTATTTCAGGATTATCTGATGACTAGAAAGTTCAAAAGACCAGCAATTTATTATAGACATCTTTTGCTACATTATAAATGTCTTTACTCTTAGAAGAAAAGGTTCTATATAGAACCTTAAAAGGTTCTATCAGCGCTACGTTTTTGGAACCCCTAGAAGGTTCTATACGCTCTTTAAAAAACGAGTTCCTCTGGGTTCTATATGGAACCCTGGGGTTCCATACTTGGCCAATAGAACCTTTACCAAAAAATAATTCTAGATAGAACCATTTTGGAGTTCCATGTATGAAGCGGGGGATGGAACCATTTCTGGTTCTAAATAGAACCATTTCTTCTAAGAGTATACTGTCACTTTGCTCATTTTAATTAGTCTCTTCTAAATAGTTTCTTCACCATAGTTTATTATTTAAATTTTTTTTTAGTATTATTCCAAACTTTTAGCCTGGTACTGTAGTCTATCTATGACATTCTGACGCATAACCGAACATTAGGAATGTGAGTGCCGAGATAATGCCGATGAATTCCCAGGCTGGATTATTTGTAACGCGTATGAAGTCAAACGTACAGTAGTTCCCGCTGTGTTGAGCTCACCGACTGAGTCATACGAGCTCCAATAACCTGCATCTACTGAGATTTTCCACATTCACATTGACGTAAGAAACCCCAAACCTTTCTACTCGCGAACAGATATGTGTGTTATGACGAGCAGAAGACAAGCAAAAGGAGGAAGAGAAATATTGGTGATTTGAAAGGCTTACAGAGAGAGAGCCACCATTAGATAAGGGACATTAACATCTTCAACAGCCTGTAAAAATGAACGACCAAAACACAGTCCCGTAATACATCACGTCAACAGTCAGACACACTCTCACTAAGTCTCACAGCTGTCAGCATGTGCCACGTCTAATCCGCCATCGCAGCTTACACACATTATCCCAGCAAAAGACCACTCGCAATGTGTGCAGCTGTAATTAAACTAGCATCCGTTTCGTGACGTTTACGCTTCAAAACTCCCATGATGCCCCAACTCGACACAAAACACAAACTTGTAAAGTAGTATGCATAAACAAATGACTTGTAAAGTAGTATGCATAAACGTAAAGGAGTCCTTTATGTTTATGCATACTACTTTTACACATTATTTATTTTATTGCAGAAGTGTTATAAGATGAAACTGTGGGCCTTTTTTTTGGCCGGATCTCAAAAGCTGTGAAGAACAAAGACAGATCATTTAACCCAAAATCAAAAGACCATATTAATAATATGAAACTATGTTTTGCTTCAGGAAAATGAAGACTATCAACATTTGTTGCATTGCGACATTATTTACCTGACATATTTCCACAGATTATTATGAGTGAAATGTGGAAAAATAATGATATTTAGAAGTGTTTATGCATCGTGGTAATACACACGTGGTAACACGTTATACTGCCTTAAATGTAGGGTTAAAATACATTTAAATTAAATACATTTCATTAAAATGACAAATTACAATTGTGTTTTTTTACTGAAAACGAGTTTCGAAAATCTATTGAGAATCACAGAGAATGAGAATTACCAAAAAATAAATAAATACAAAATAAAACCCAACACAAATTTAAAATGACGCATTACATTTATAAAATTTTTGAAGAACAAATATGTGCATTATCTTTATAAAAACATAAAGATAATGCACATGAAAAAAAGAAAAAAAGAGAAATGGTTCTTAAAATAGATTTTTTTTATGCAAGATGAAACAATATCTCATTTTACATACTGTATACAATTTCATTTCCATGCATTTTGTGTGCTTCTGATAAAAAAATAGCTATTAAACTTGCCATAAAATACTTCTGGTTGAGAGTGTAATAAGAAGAAAGACCAAAATAATCTTCCCATTCTGATAAAATACAGGATGCACGAACCATCTTGGTAAGTAAACCTTTGCCAGTGCGTCCACTTTATCCTCATTGAAAATCACTTGAACGCACATAACATCATAATTATGTCTTTGGAGCTTGTAATAGGAACCTCTCAGGAGGAGTTGAAGGCAGCATTAATAAATGAACTGATGTACAGCGTAACAGCAATTATACAGTTTCAGACAAGGCTCATCCCATCAAATGTTAAAGTAACTGAGTGTTAGATGTTTGTAATGTGTGTAACAGCGTTCTCACCTGTAGGACCTCCTCTGTGTCTTTGGCTTTGCCTGACGCTGTGGAGCTCTTGGCACTGGCGGCAGCGGCGGCCTGTTTTCTCTTGGCTCTCTCCGCCTGCGCGTTGGTGAAGTAGTTCACGGCAGCGAACTCGATGAGAGCAGAGAAGACGAAAGGCGAAACACACCGCGATGAACCAATCCATGGCCGTGGCGTACGAGACCTTGGGCAGGGAGTGACGCGCGCTGATGCTGAGGGTCGTCATCGTGAGCACGGTGGTGATTCCTGGGAGAAACACAAAAAGAAAAGTACATTCAAATAGGTCCTGTAATGCTTTTTTACATTTTCAGCTTTCTTTAGTGTGTAATGTTTCAAAGTTACTAATGAGGGAGTTATTCTCTAAATCTAACTTCTTGAAACGCCTCTATTGTAGTCTTGACTTTTCTTCCTGGAACGATCACGTCACAATAATCCTCATCTAAATAATTCCCGCATACGCAAAATAAAGGGCGGGGCCTGATTAGTAGTGTCAGGCCCTATCAAATCCGTTTTATTTTTTCCCAAATTCCATTTTATTTTTTCCCAAATTCCGTTTTTTCCGTTTTAATTTTTGCAAGTTCCGTTTTTTCCATTTTAATTTTTGGGAATTCATTTTTTTACCCTTTACTGTTATTTTAGTTGTAAAAAGAGTGTGCTTTTTATTCCGTGATCGCGGAAATTATAGGGCCCTAGTGGTGTGTTGAAACGTACAGTTATGGTAAGGGGCGGGACATTTCACAAACACGCTAGAAGCAATTGACCAATCAGAACACACAAGTCCAGCCGACCAATCAGAGCACATCGCACTTTTCGGAAGGAGGGGCTTCATAGACACCAGAACTAAAGAGTGTTATGGTGCTTTTCCATTACCAGTACCAGCTCGACTCAACTCAAGCTCGCTTTATGGAGGTCTTATCTAGGACCCTTCGAGTCATGACGCGAAAAAGATTCGTTCATTTTGATGAACGAGTTTGAATGAGGAGAGTCACGAACGTGCATCAGAGCAAGGCGAGCATTCGTGCTTATAAAACTTAAACTTTTTAATTTTTTGTAAATGACCAATCGTTTCACTAGATAAGACTCTTATTCAACATCTGGTGTCGTTTAAAGCTCTTTGAAGCTGCAATGAAATTCTCATTTGGACCTTAAACCGTTTGGTTCCCATTGAAGTCCATTATATAGAAAAAATCCTGGAATGTTTTCATCAAAAACCTTAATTTCTTTTCGACTGAAGAGAGAAAGACGTGGACATCTTGGATGACATGGGGGTAAGTAAATTATCAGCAAAAGTTTTTTTTTTTTTTTTAAAGTGAACTACTCCTTTAAGTTATGATAGATTAAGATGGTCTTTAATGACTTGAGTATGAGGTCATTTCTACTGACATAATCCGTCTTTATTGCTTATAAACCGCTAAAACTTCTTCACCTGTGACTGCAGATCATAACGTAAACAAACTGTTTGAGTATCATTCCAAAACTCTATATTAGTGATAATAATTCCTTTATTCTCTTCTCTTTCCAGGCTGTGTTTCCCTTAGGGGTTCATTAAAACTGACCACCATGAAACAATGTAATTTGCTGAGAGTTTAAAATCAATGAGCAAAACTATTAGTACCCCATTAGTTTACCACAAAAGTCCATAACATTAGGCTAACAGAAGAAACTGGATATAAAGGCACAATAACGCATAATGAAACAATAATTAAAAGATAATATTCAAGTAGAAGAGATCTTCCACTTTTAGGCAGTATCGAAATTGTGTAATCTCATTTATTTGCATAAAACAGGACGCTCGCTCTAAAAAATACAACTTCTTTATTGGCATCAATGGTTGAAGAACCTTTAACAATCATGGAACCTTTACCTTTATTATTATTATTTATTTTATTTTTTTTTTCTAATAATAAAATGCTTAATTTTAACCACCGATTCTTTGGGAACCAAAAATGGTTATTCTATGGCATCACTGCAACCCCCCCCCCTTTTTAAGGGCTAATGAGAACAAAAATAAATCGCAAAGGGTCTTGATTTTATCCTTCAAGAATTGTTTGAATCATGAAAATAGTTGAGAAATGAAGGGATTTGTGATGTCAATCAAAAAAAGATCGTTATTTCAGCTGTTGTTCAACATTTTGCTTAATTGGACTATGGAAAAATGTCTTATTTAGGAGTATTTTCTCTTCCTTTATGATGAGCTATATCTTATTATTATTTGGATTTTACATATTTTTTTTTACCAATGTTCTGAACCTCACAATGTTCAGCTTCCAGGACTTCTCCAAACATTCACGCTTTGGTCAATCTACAGGGTTATTTGGTTTATGGGGTCATGTGAAACGATGAACTCTATAGCAGTAACACTGTGAACCACCAGGGGGAGTCAGGAGTTCACTCTTAACCTGAATGTCTTAAGTTGGAAGCGTTTCTGCCACAGAGCAGTGAGCATGCCAGACATGAGTCACACACACACCAACACACAAATACACACAATCACGGAGGCAGCCTGTATCCCTTCTCCTCCCACACACACAGAATCTCTCTCGACTCACACATACACCCACACGCACACGCTAATAAAACATAAGAAAACACACACACAAACCTCTTGCACATAAAGCCAACCCCGCACACAAGACTAACACACTCTCCTACATATTTCTCTGTGTTCTTGAGTTTGCAAGTGCCTGTAGATGTTAGAAATAAACAAGGACATGAAAAGACACTTTCACAGTAATGGTTTGTTGGTTGGCGTGACAGCTGTTTACTGAACCACTCGAGTCCACTTGAAACGAAGCCTGTCAAGAACATGTCTGGGTCAAATTTCAACAACAACAACAACAATATTTTTATGACCATTTCTAATTTTTGCATTATTTCTATTGGCATTAAGCACATGTGCCATCAGTTCTTATTATCGATAAAAATGTGTAAATAAATCATACTTCATGTTTTTTGCTGTACTGCCTCTCACATTTTACCGTCAAGTTTGCTTTTTATAAATACCAACTATTGCGTAGAGGCGACGTGCGCCTTCTTTTGTGCATACGCAACGTTTATAAATGAGGCCCCTGAACTCCAAACTGAATGTCAGAATGGGAAAGAAATGTGATTTAAGCAATTTTGAGCGTGGCATGGTTGTTGGTGCCAGACGGGCCGGTTCAGTATTCACAATCTGCTCAATTACTGGGATTTTTACACACAACCATTTCTAGGGTTTACAAAGAATGGTGTGAAAAGGGAAAAACATCCAGTATGTGTCAGTCCTGTGGGCGAAAATGCCTTGTTGATGCTAGAGGTCAGAGGAGAATGGGCCGACTGATTCAAGCTGATAGAAGAGCAACTTTGACTGAAATAACCACTCGTTACAACCGAGGTATGCAGCAAAGCATTTGTGAAGCCACAACACACACAACCTTGAGGCGGATGGGCTACAACAGCAGAAAACCCCACCGGGTACCACTCATCTCCACTACAAATAGGAAAAAGAGGCTACAATTTGCAAGAGCTTCACCAAAATTGGACAGTTGAAGACTGGAAAAATGTTGCCTGGTCTGATGAGTCTCGATTTCTGTTGAGACATTCAGATGGTAGAGTCAGATTTTGGTGTAAACAGAATGAGAACATGGATCCATCATGCCTTGTTACCACTGTGCAGGCTGGTGGTGGTGGTGTAATGGTGTGGGGATGTTTTCTTGGCACACTTTAGGCCCCTTAGTGCCAATTGGGCATCGTTTAAAATGCCACAGCCTTCCTGAGCATTGTTTCTGACCATGTCCATCCCTTTATGGCCACCATGTACCCATCCTCTGATGGCTACTTCCAGCAGGATAATGCACCATGTCACAAAGCTCGAATCATTTCAAATTGGTTTCTTGAACATGATAATGAGTTCACTGTACTAAAATGGCCCCCACAGTCACCAGATCTCAACCCAATAGAGCATCTTTGAGATGTGGTGGAACGGGAGCTTCATGCCCTGGATGTGCATCCTACAAATCTCCATCAACTGCAAGAGGATGACCTGTGATTGGTCTCTCTATATACATTCACCCTACAATGCATGTCTCAAAGCTGCTAGTCTCTGCAGAAATGGCCTTCGATGAGTGTCATTATTTGCATCTCTTACCACATACCTGTGGTGTACAAACACAAGTGCTGTTCTGTGCATGTTAATTTGGTCAAAGGACAAAACCATGAATAAAACAGTGAAGTTAACACCACTACCTGAGTTACCTAGCTACAGCGGTAAACAGGAGCTGCTAGTGCTCACGGGGGCACTCAGATCTGCGGGGGCAGGCCGAGGGATTTGCATCGAACTCGGGTTTAAACCAAAAACTGCCTCTAAGATGAGCTCACAGCTCTGGAGAATCATCCACACTCTCTGGAAAACTTCACACGATCACAGCGCACTCACAAACGCCCACATACAGACCGATCTGGAGCGATCAATAGGTACATCACAAGCTACATTTAGCCAGAGGTGCTGGATGTGTTTTTTCTTCTGTTTCACTGCCGAATCCACGGTACTGTGAGAGCTTTGCTTTAGTGCCTTTCTGCTATTGGCTGAGAAGGATGAGCGAGCTGTCGCCAAAACAAGCAAACACGAATAATAGGACAAACAAATGGGGTTACAGAGCCGGTCACGGCCTTCAATCAGATGCTAACTGATAGAAAAAGTAACCAATTTAAAGTAAAAGTTCACATTTAAAGACAATTATGTCAATATGTACTGACCCTCATGTCTGTTCAAACAGCCCGTTCTCATCCTTTAGCGTCACATAGAACGCAATATGACAAAACGGCGCTATACTTACGCTAATGGCACCCTTTATCGTTAATATAACACATGAAGCCAAGGCGTCATAAATCCTTTAGCATAATATGAGACTACCCTACCTACCCCACACCTAATCACAGCCTACCCATCACATGTGACATGTGACCTATCCCATCACAGACGCGTGTTATATTAACGATAATGGGTGCCATGTGCGTAGTATAGCGCCGTTTTGTCATATAGCGTCACCTACTGTATAGACGCTAAAGGATGAGAATGCGTTGGTTCAAACCAGCTTTCGACAGTCTTTCTTATATGAAGACTTAGTATGTGAAGATACGTAATGTCAGATTTGATGTCAAACAGCATTGGTTCTCAGTCAATTTCTTGAATGGGTCTATTCCATTTATATTCTAGTTTATGGCATGGATATGTGAAAGAATTATTAGCATATGCGCATATGCTAATGTCTTCAAGGTTTGACTCACGTCAAGTCAGATTTATTTGTATGGCATTTCACACAATACACATTGTTCAAAAGCAGCTTGTTAATGCTTATAATGTCTTAATCCGTGTCATTTAGCAGAGCTGTATGAATGTAATATAGTTTATTTCTCCAACGAAACATACAAGCCATCAAGCAGGTGAGATTTGCTGTATACTGTAGTACAGACCCTACACAAGTGTATGTACAGTATGCAGATAAAGTTGGACTTATATAAAATCATTGTATAAAGAGTTGGGTGATAATATTTGCATTAACAAAATAAATAAATGACTGACATTATAACTGAATGACCCATTTTTAACAGCTTAAATGGTCCAAGTAGAGAAAAACAAGGTAAAACGTTTTATTAAACACCACCAAACTAATTTCAAACTACCTTGTGCTGACAAAGGTAGTAAAACAAATCAGTAACTGAGCCATTAGGAAGCCTTTCCAAAATACACTCGATCCATGTGTAGAGAAAGCGAAATATGGACGCCATCCCAGAACAGATAAACAACAGATCATTGTGGTCTCCTGCTGCGTCCATTCTGCACATGCACCGGCCATCAAAAACCCACCCTGTCATTACCCAGAAACCCCTTCACTAAGCACACTTCCATCTAGGACACCAAAAGCCGCTCCTCTGGCCCGAGTCCAAGCGCACCGCACTGTTAGTAGCCATCTGAAGGTGGGTCATTGTTACACTTTTCCAGTGGAGAATGAGAGCGTGCTATTCTCAGCATCTCTAGTGCCCCAGGTGAAGTGTGGAGGGAAACAGGAGGTGTGTGTGCACGAGCGTGTGTCAGTGTATGTAGATGTGTTTTTGTCATGTTAAAGATAAGGTCACATGAGTGTTCAGGACTGATCGGGCACATGGTGCTCAAGCGATGCCTGCCAGTGGAAACGAGAGCTTGAAAAATATTGTTGGTTTAACTTAAATTAAGTAACCTGGTTGCCTGAACATTTTAAGTTGATTGAACTTAACAATGAAGGAGATTGATTTAATCACCAGAAACTCAAAATAATAAGTTATCTGAACTAAATAAATTATTTAAGTTGATTTGACAAAAGAAAAAATGTTGTGATAACAAATCTTGAAAATATTTTTTACAGTGTAATAAGACTATACGGGTAGGTGAACTCGTAAACATGAAGCTCATTTAACAAACGTACTCTCACTCGCATTTTTTTTGGTAACTTGATCCTGCAACACACACAAAACCAAACTCTAATCATTTTCATAGTACTGTGTATCGCCAATTACCTCAAGATATGATCCACTTCGTGAAACGCGTTATGATTCAGTAGTTTGTGAATCACATCACAGCATCATGCATCAGGACGGAAGCCAAACCAAACCAAACTAACACTTTTACACCCTTCACATAGATGATTATCTTGCTTCACACATATTCTGGGTTAGTAATTAATCCTTGGTTGTCAAGATTTGAGATTTCACACTGTACATACACTACCATTCAAAAGATTTATTAAAGAGGATCTATTATGCTTTTTCAACTTTTAGTGTAATGCTGCTGTTTGAGCATGAAAATGTTACAAAGCTCAAAGTCACTCCAGCGGGAGTTATTCCCGAGAGTAATAATGAGATCTATATCAGTGTCTGTTTCTGAACTCCATGAATGCATCGATTGTAGTCTTACGTTTTCTTCCATGAACAAACACATCACAATATCCCTCATTTAAATAATTCCCGCTAAAATCATACGCCAAAAAGGGGGCGGTGCCTGTTTAAGTTAGTTAGTAGTGTGTTGAAAGTGAACCCTGGGGTTATGGTAAGGGGTGGGGCATATCTGAAACACGCTTGAAGCGGTTGACCAATCAGAACACACTGCTCCAGCCCACCAATCAGAGAGCAGGTGAGTGAGACCAAGCATCAGCCAATCACCTGAGCCACAGACTTAGTAGTGTGAAAGTTTTTGCCTGGGTTCTTCAGGCGCTGTCCTCTGCGTGCTGGCCGCTAGTTTCTATGGCGGATGGCTTCGCTCAAGCTCCATTCACACCGCCAGCGACACGCAGCGACAAAGCAACATGATCCCATTCATTTCAATGGAGCGCTGGCGACTTCCGGCACGAGCACAGTGACCATTGGCGACAGAATGTGGGCGTGTCAAGCGTCAACAGACAAGCGACAAAAGTTGAGAAATTTCAACTTTATGCAAATGAGAAGCGATTTTCGCAGAGCGACAACCAATAGGAAAGAAGATTTTCATAGAGCTCACACATGACTGTCTGAGCGCAGGCAAGACAGAAAGAGTTTGAGGATGATTTCACTGTTTTTGTATGATTTGACTGTAACCACATACATGGATAATAAAATCATGCATGGAAAATAAATTGTTCGACAGTCTCAGCGAGTTTAATTCATACATTTAACGTTATACTCCGAGTAGAGGTAATTTTATGATACACGTTTAGCACTGCTGCAGTTCATTTTACAAGTTCCCCTGCATTATGTTGACAATTAGGGACAAGTTGGAATGACGTTTTAGTAATTTATGACAGTATGAGTGAGTTTAATTTGTTGATTGATGATCGATCGTTAATATAGTAAATGATTTAATCCACTGAACACTGCTGTGTTAATATACAAACACTCTCCCAACAGCATATGGTTTCTTTTTAGCCTTAAAAGTCATTTATTTCAAGTCAATTGAAATTATATAGTTGCATATATCACAGTCAAGGATTTTTCTGGGAACCAAACGGTTTAGGGTTAAAATGAGAGTTTCAGTGCCACTTCAAAGGACTTTAAACAACACCAGACGATGAATACGGGTCTTATCTACGAAATGAGCGGCCATTTCAAAAATAAATAAAAAAGTTTAAGTTTTATAAACACAAATGCTCGCCTCTGCTCTGTTCTGTGATGCGCGTTTGTGACTCTCCTGTTCAAAATGAACAAATCTTTTTCGGAGTCATGACTCGAAGGGTCCTAGATAAGACCCTTATTCATCGTCTGGTGTCGTTTAAAGCCCTTTGAAGCTGCACTGAAACTCTCATTTGGACCTTGAACCGTTTGGTTGCCAATGAAGTCCATTATATGGAGAAAATCCTGGAAAGTTTTCATCAAAAACCTTAATTTCTTTTCGACTGAAGAAAGAAAGACTTGGACATCTTGGATGACATGGGGGTGAGTAAATTATCAGCAAAAGTTTTTTTTAAAAGTGAACTACTCCTTTAACACAGTTCATAATCGTTTGTCATTTGCTAAACAATTTAATGTCACATCTCTAGTATAGCACAACTTAACACTGTATATCCTCAGCAATGCAATCTGGGTAGAAAGTAATGCTAACCCACTTTCAAAAGCAGCCTTTACCTGAGGTTAAAAAAGAAATGAACCCATAGCAGCATAAAACAAAATGATAAACAGAAAGTACAAGTGTAAAAAATGATAAATGGATAGAGGTAGGAAGGGAGATATGACGGAATGAAACCAGATCTCTTCACTATATCTGCATGAAAATGGTGTTGGCGGCTCAAACGGTGCAGAAGATTTGAGAGTAACACATACCAAAGACAGTTCTGGCGGGTACGGATTCCTTATTTATCCAGAAAGACACTTGGGAAAGGATTACAGTCATGATGCAGGGGATGTACGTCTGAATCATGAAGTAGCCCATTTTCCGTTTCAAGTGGAAGTAGACCGTCATTACCACATATTCACCTGAAAGAGCAGAGAAACAGAAACGGGAAGTGCCTTATAATCCTGAAAGTGAACACACACAGGAACAAGGTCAGAATGACAGTCTGTCACCACGGCAGACTTATTTTGGCTGAATAGCAAAGTTTTCTGGCTGTTAAGCTGCGCTGGCAGATTCATCTTATCTTAACAGAATGAGGCTTGCAGCCGTATTGGGAACCAGAGCTCCAGTCATCAAAACACACGCTGAATGCTCCAAAATCTCTTATGTCATTTTGATAAGAAAGATGTAATAAATGTGCATTGTTTCCCCCTCCCCCTTTTGTTTCACCGAAGTACACAGTAAAAAAACTGACCTTTACATTTAAGCTGACATTACGCCATGTGGCATGAGTAAAATTGTTTTTCTTTTAATCTAGCTTACGTCGCTATTAAATGTTCCCCATGATCAGGTGACTCTAGGACACAGACCAGGTGACTCTGAACATGTGCGTGCTGAGAGATGGACGTGTGTATACGTGACTTTGAGAGTATTTGTTCAGACCTACTGACGTTTGTTGGAAGAAGACATCTGGCATATGTAATGCACAGGCTAAACTGTAAAGGCATCAAATCTGTGGCAGCTCTATGTTTAAAATGTAATTCTTCCATTAGAGTGAGCAGTGGCCTATAATTAAGTCTAATCAAAGCTAGATTTGCATTTCCAGAAAGAAATACTGTAGCAGTTCTTGCAATGCAGCGCGAGGATAGACTTTTAGGTAAGTTTGGGTTTTCTGTGTCAATTAAATAATGTTGTTTCACATATAGTCGCTGTTAGGAGACAGGCTCAACGTGGGAAGTTTAAGTGGTCATCTTGTTGACTATGAAAATGCTGCATAATGTGACCTAATAACAGCCAATCAGAGAATATTATGTTATAATTATGAAATGTAGGATTAGGACCTATATTTTCATGGTAGGGTCCATATAAAATGAAAACAAACTATTGTCACAATGTCTATGTCACAGCTGGTTTCTATAAATCGTAAAATATATGAAAGAACGCGTCAGTGTGCACACTCACATTGGTGCCCTTTGTCTAGTAATGAGGCTTTGAACGTCGAGCGAATAACGTGCACAAAATTCGTCTTGGTGTGAGCAGGCCTTCAGGCTACGTTCAGATTGTCGATTCAAATCCGATTTTTTTGCACATCTGTTTGAAATCCGATAGATTCAGACACTCAGACCCCATTTACACCTGGTATTAAAATGCGATCTGTATCCAGATAAGTTATCCAGGTAATAAAAAACGCATGTTAATGCAAGGTGTACATGCGTTGTGATCAGATTGTGATCGGATCTGCCTGACCACATCTGGAGGTAGTCTGGCTCACATTGTGTTCGGATCTTTACTAGGTGTAAATGCAATCATGGTTGTTGAAACCACATATGTATATTTTACTCCTCCCAAAAATGCTAAAAAATAAACAAGTGAGAGTGTGTTATATAGGCTATACTGTATGTCATGTTATAGTCAGATATGACGGCGATACTGTGACACGCATCACCGCAGATGAGCAGCTGAGCGTCTATTCATCAAGCCAACGTGCAAACATCGCAAATAAACGTGAAAGTAAGTCACAGATGCTTAACACACGATCATCTTCAAGTAAAGAAACGAAATGATCTTACCAGTACTGTTGCCACACTCTCTTATTGATGTCTTTGATTTTGAAATTAGCTGATGATCAATAATATGCAGCTCATATCTGCTGCTTTTGGTGGCATGCAATCCATTAAATCTGCATACTGTATAACGCGGAAGTTGAAGATCGGATTTATATCCGTTTTGCAAAAACACATTTATGTGGCCAGGTGTAAATGGAATCGGTACTTATTTGGATACAGATCGCTTTTTAATACCAGGTGTAAATGGGGTCTCAGATCGGATCTGAACAGATGTTATACACAATGTGGACGGTCAATAATTTTAGATTCCGATCGGATACACAAATAATCGGATTTGAACTGACCCCAACCTTTTGGACAGTAGTGTATACTGCTGATATTCGCATGAAAAAAATGTTGGCGTAATTGTGATAGTGTGTTATGTGCGTGTACCTGTGATGGACTTTACAGTCTCGCTTGACACAGTCTGTCCAATCAGGTCGTACTGGACCAGGCTGGACGACTCAGGTGGGACCTCCACAGAATGCTGAGGGCCTTTGGTCCAGGTGTAGATCACCTCAGTCATTGGATAGGCATCTGATAAACAAAAGAGAGCCATCGTAACTAGAACAGAGGGAATATGTGTGTGCATAACCATAACCATCGGACCATATCTGTGGCATTGTGTGTCTCCCGGTGGAAATGAAAAAGACAGAAATGAGATTAAACACAGGGTAAGTGGAGACTTCTGCTGCAGTCTCCTGATGCTCAGGTTCTTCTAAGGCCTTAGGTAAAATGGAAACAAATGAGGCAATTGTTGGCATACTGCTGGAAACTGCAGGAAAAAATGGTTCATATTGAGTTTTACGATCACAGATTTTGGAAGCTTTGGCAAATCTAAGCATGATTTGAGACTGTTGCTTTAGTGGAGACGTTAGATTACAGTATAAGTTTCAGAAACACTTTACAATAAGGTCACATTAGTTAATGCAAAAACAATGAGAAAAAAATTGTACTGTTCGTTGTAGGTTTATGTTAGCTCAGATCCATTAAAACATTTATAGGTGACATTTGATTGTATGTTAACCCAGATTGTAGAGTATTACCTTGTAAAAACTTGAAAACTTGTAGAGTTTTCATTTCTCAAGAGAAATGTCTGAGAGTTTTCGTTTGCACCTTTACTTAATTTCATCCTTGCTTCGAGAAACAAAAAGATCTCATTTGTGATGTTCCCTTCCTGCAGGATATCCAAAATTGCTTCGGATTTGCCAATTGGAAGACCTAACTCCAACATAATTTCACAACAATTGCATAATTTTATTTCTATTTTTATTTCACCCAAGGAAATAAAGGAGTTAATACTTCAATTAAAGAAATCTGGGAACTTCACCAGGTCTCCTGAGCTATGAAAGCGCAATCTATGAGCAATGAAATCTTCCTCTGGATATGCCTACGCACGGATCCGTCCGTATAAGTCCTCGAAGTTCAGGGTTCGAACGGTCGATGCCAAAACACTGCTCTTTCCTCGCTGCTGCCCACTTCCTCCACTGTGCGTGCCAATCTCAAATCTGAGCCAAGCAGAACAATCATCCTGACACAGAAATCAGATCCTCCGAGATGTTCTCCAGCTGAGAATCAGACAGATTTCATTTATGGAGGAGAAATCCATACATCAAACAGAGCAGAGACTTGACTGCGCATTCAGGAGTCTGTCGGCACGCTCCCTGCGCTCCTGTCCCCCTTTGAGATCATCACCATCATCCTCATCTCTCTCCATCTTTCTTAATTCTCTTTCTTGCTCTCCTCCTTGCTGTCTCTTTCTCCATTTCTGCTTCTGAACCCCCACACACTGGGAAACAGAGCAGAGGAAGGACTTCCAAGACACCCACCAACAACCCCATGAAAATAGAAAGAGAGAGCGCAAGAGAGGGGACAGAGAGACTAAATGAGTTTGAGTTTGAGTATGACAGATTTTTTTGAGGGGAACTGAACAAACCCTAGTGAGAGAGGAGAGAGAGATACTGTATCAGATGCAACTTGAGTTTAATTACAAACTACACTGATGATTTCTGTCTGTGCAAAAGTTCCTGTCACTACAACACAGTCTCATAAAGATGCGTATCTATACCACGAATGTAATTTCTCGTACGCACTAAAAAACCCTGGGTTAGGTTTAGGGGGGAGGGGGTGGGGAGTTTGTGCGTATTATACGCCAAAAAGTGTGTATCATATGCACGGCAAAGACGTGTGCCATATACACGCAAAAACTGTTTTTGGCGTATAAATGCCACGAGAAATGACATTCGTGCTATAGATTACGAACTTTCTTGAGATCGGGCTCGTCACTATGCTTATGAACATTTTGGCCGATACAGAACAGATAACCAGTAATTCTCTATATTTAAAAGCCGATAACGAAAGATATTGGCGGATAAATCTAAATCCAAGTTTTTCTATGATTTTTGAGAGCCTGATTACAAAACCAAATCTCACCATTAAAATCAATGCGCCAAGCACACAATTATATTGATCTCATTGTAATGTTATGTAGCCTGTATGACAGACTTGTGCTGCACATGTTGTGCAAACTGTATTTCCCTTTTTTAAGTGATTCCAATCACATTTCAAGCAATTCAATTCGGACAGTTTGCATCTGAACTCAGCTGAAGGAACTAATCCATTATTTATCGGCCATATTTTTTAATTGAGCAGATAGCGATAACATAGAAAAAAAGAACTTATATTGGCCGATGCCGACATGGTGGCCGATATATCCCTAGTTATGTTGCCAGGGTTTATGGTTTCCAGGGGATTTACAGTTAATCTGCAAAATCTTGTCATTTTCGGACAGGAATTTTTGCCAAGTAAAGGCCCGTTCACACCAAGCACGATAACTATAAAGATAACTATAAAGATATAGTTCTAAAAATCGTTCTCCATATTAAAGAATAACAGAGTTCACACCACAGCTATAACGATAAAGATATGAGGAACGATATCGTTGGAATCACTTTCAGAACGATTTTTTCCAGCTGTCCAACGATAAAACACTGACAACCAATCAGAATCGTGCATTTAAAATGGCAGATGACATTGCAGAGACGTTAATCGTTGAGGTAAAAAAAATAAATAAAAAAATCCTCCACTGTTTGACAAGTCAAACCCACTTTTCAATGATCCGTTAAAAAGATGGATATATGGAAAGCATCCTGGGAATAAACGGTGAAAAGTATTCACAATGAGATTATGCAGTTTAGCATAGTGTTACAAAATTACCTCAGGTAGGCTATCCAGCGCTAGTTGACAACATTGCTGAAGTACTAGGTGATGTTTTTATCCCATCATTGAATTCGTCAGCTAAATCCAGATATTACACTAGACATGGATTCACTGTTTAGATGCGCTCCCAACACCTCTCGTCTTTTAAGAATATCGATCGTGTACCTAAAACAAAAAGCGCCTGTTTTTCCTTGTGATATTTGTTTGTAACGTAAAGCAGCAACAGCAGGTCATTTGCGCGGCACGCGCTACTCTGAAACCACAGCGCGCGTGCTTAGAATAAAAAGAACGTTATTGAGTCGTTGGTGTGGACGCATATATAGTTATCTTTACTCGTTATCTTTATAGTTATCGTGCTTAATGTGAACGGGCCTTAAGACACACTGTAAAAAAATATTGTTGGTTTAATTTAAAAAAGTAAGTAACCTGGTTGCCTTAATTTTTAATTTAAAAAAGTAAGTAACCTGGTTGCCTTAATTTTAAGTTGATTGAACTGGAAAAAGTGAGTTAATACAATGAAGGAGATTGATTTAATCATCAGAAACTCAAAATAATAAGTTATCTCAACTAAATAAATTATTTAAGTTGATTTGACAAAAGAAAAAATGTTGTGATACCAAATCTTGAAATTATTTTTTTACAGTGCATGTCTTACTTGGCAAAATCATAGTAACCATAAATGAACACAGTTCTGCGCTTCACTCATGCAGCATATAAATATTTACTTAATTATCTTACAGCCTATACGATTTAAAAATCGCACAAAGCCATATCACGAGTTTGTTTTAATTTTGATTCATCTTGCAGGCCTACACTGTAGGATAAACTACACAGTGAAGTTTTGTAAAAATCACGAACCCTAGCTGTGAGTGAAAGTAACCCAAGCAAAAGAAGATAATGACACGACATGAGAGAGGAGCAAAATACTATATCAGAGTTCAAAGGAAAGAGCGTAAAATGAAAACGAGAGCTGTTATAGGTCTGCGCTGTCCCGGGGCAGGAGGGAAAGCTGTGGTGACCTTCTCGACTCTACAGGGGACGAACAGCTCTCTGTCTAGATGCTTCCCCTCAGGCCCAGGGAAAGGACAGAAAGATGTATAATATAAGACAAAGAGAAGAGAGAGTGAGATATCCGTCAGCACATTAGCACAGCCACCACTACAAAACCAAAACATTGAGATCGTCCTCGTCACAATGTCACAATGCGCCAGCAGGAGCTCTCAGGACTGATTTTATCTCCAGATCTCCCAGCCGTCTCCATAAAAGAGCCCTACCCACCTGCCACATATTCCCGTTCGAGATTATGCCTTCTTTTCAGATTTCGCTTTCTTTTACCTGAATGGTTTTTTTCTATGTTTTCGTTTTCATTTTTGCTGACCGACTGTCGTGAACAGTTTTGCTGATATAGAGATTCTTTGTTCAGTTTTTAAGAATATGTCTGTATTTACACACTCAGAGGGAAAAGTAATTTCTCCTTGAGGAGAAGAGTTGTTTTTCAGATCTCTAAGATTAGAGGGTTTAAATTAAACTTGTAGCTTATGTATATAAATGTATATATAGTTATAGTCTCTCTCTCTCAGCCTTCAAAACTGCCTTAATTCTACGTGGCATTGATTCAAGGTACTGAAATAATTCTTTAGAAATGTTGGCCCATATTGATAGGATAGCATCTTGCAGTTGATGGAGATTTGTGGGATGCACATCCAGGGCACGAAGCTCCCGTTCCACCACATCCCAAAGATGCTCTATTGGGTTGAGATCTGGTGACTGTGGAGGCCATTTTAGTACAGTGAACTCATTGTCATGTTCAAGAAACCAAGTTGAAATGAGCTTTGTGACATGGTGCATTATCCTGCTGGAAGTAGCCATCAGAGGATGGGGACATGGTGGCCATAAAGGGATGGATATGGTCAGAAATAACGCTCATGCATTTAAACGATGCCCAATTGGCACTAAGGGGCCTAAAGCGTGCCAAGAAAACATCCCCCACACCATTACACCACCACCACCAGCCTGCACAGTGGTAACAAGGCATGATGGATCCATGTTCTCATTCTGTTTCACGCCAAATTCTGACTCTACCATCTGGATGTCTCAACAGAAATCGAGACTCATCAGACAAAAAGGAGGCGTGTTTCGGTGCAAACAATCCCTGGTGCTATTTTGCAGTTCCAGAAAACAATTGCGCCACTGACCAGAAAAAACCTAGTGTAAAGTCAGTGGCGTGTTGCGTATACATTTCAGATGCTATTTTAAGCGCACATGCTTGGCTATAATACAGAGTGTGAACACTGTAATTCTCTCAGCTACACAGATGCATTTTACTTTTTGCAAATGATACATTATTATAAGGGAAATATATAAACACGAGGGAAATCATTGTTGTGTCCATGACGATGGGAAAAATAGGCATGAAGCTTACACATTTACCCAAATTATTATATGCATGTTTAACCGAAGCTAATTTGGGTGGGTTTCTCCCATCCCCAATGTCACTTCTCTTTCTTTTACGGCCCTGACAGAACGTCGATCTCCTCGGCTGTGAACCGATTCTGAAGCGCGCCTGGTAAATGCGTTGTTATAGTATTGCATTATATAGTAGTATTGCAGTAGTATTATATATAGTATTGCAGTATTGCATATAACATCTTAAAACAAACCTAAAACAAACACTGATCACCATAATGGCGACTTAATGGGGGATGTTTTACTCATTTTAAATGGTTAACTTTTAAGGAATTAATTTGATGAATTATTACTCAATTCTATTGTTAAATTGAATTAATAATATTGCTTGTAATCTGTTGCCACAATTTTTTTTGATTAGATAAAACGCATTAATTTTTACAGTGCAAACACGTCATATTAACTGCCATGTTCCTTCACTCAGAAACAGTGTCTCAAATCATGCTTTAGTGAATCGTGGGATGAAGTAAACAGCAAATATAAAGTATAATCCTCACAGCTGCCGAATTTCAGAGGACAGGAATGGCCATCCATTCGGGAAATTAACGAGTTTCATCGGGCATTCTGCACTTATTGTCAATCTGTGGAAAAACAAAACAGATATAAATGGTTAAAATTGTGAGGGTGTGTTATCAACCACAACATTTAAAGGTCTTTCACCAAGTATGGAACAAGATTTCTAACAACCTTCCAGTACCGTAGGCCTTAGTGGCCCGGATTGACGCTTCAACAACATTTATATCAACCTGCTGTTTCCCACAACACCATCTTTTGTTGGTCCTGCAACAACATTTCTCCAGGAACACCTCCTACTTGGCAAAATGACGATCACCCACGAGCAAACACAGCCTGCCAAAGTCTTTTCAGCGTGAATTGGACTGGACATGTACCTCATAGTGTACAGGATGGTGCCGTTCTTCATGATTCGGAAGAGTCTATTGGGCGCAGTCATGTTGTGAGCCACGGATCGTTTGCCATTCCTGAAGAACGTGTCAGGGGTCCAGACTTTGGTCACCATCAGGTTATTTAGACGGAGGATCTCCACCGGGCCATCATATCTCAACCGCCTATCCACCCACGTCTGGCGGAAGAACACATCCATGGTGTACTCCTGGAAGAAAGCACACACACAGAGCTGTCAAAACCACACGCAAATCAATCCGACTTACTCCTGACAGAAAGCTTCATTAGAGAGATTCTGTGAAAAGCCAAAAAAATTGTCATTTTCTAAGACTCTTAAACAAACACTTCCCCTCATGCTGACAAAACCCTTAAAAACAACAACATTTAAATAATCCCTATTTACTTTTTTAAAGAAGTTAATTCAATTCAGTTCACAATACACATCGTTTCAAAGCAGTCTACTTTACAATTTAGAGAGACAATTACCTTTAATAAAGTTATGCATTTCAGAAATGTACATAATATAAATCACACAGTTAGCTAAAATTGTATTAGTTTAAATAATTCGAGGTGCTCTTTGAAGTAATGAATACATGTTTGTTAACAAATGATTATAAAAAGTCAAAGGTGTCAATATGAACTGAAGTATTTATTATCGAAATCATATTTCCTGAGAAATCCCCATGTGACCTTTAGAAACATTAAACCAAAATGAATCCTATTTACTTTTCAAAGAAATCAATTTTTGTTGTTTGATGTCTCAAACTGTGCATATCATCTCAAAAGTCAAAGGTGTCAATAAAAGGGAACATGAAATCAAAATGAACCCTAAATAAATGTCCCGATTGTTCTCTACACTATTAATCAGTCAATCTTCCCTTACGAAAAAGAAGTTAATTCAAGTATGCCATATAGTATACTTCTTTTAAACTAAAAATAAGAAAGAATATTTTCAGTTTATTTTTCCTGTACTTCTCAGAAATATACTTTAAATTACACTTAAGTGTACTTGACTTATACTGAGAGAAAACCAAGTATATTTGTCCTGTACTTGTACTAAATCTTTTGATCCAGAAATACTTAAAAGTATAATTAAGTATTCAAATTATACTTGTATAAGTATTACAGTTAAAAAGTAAACTACTAGTTCAACCATAAATTCACTTGCAGTACACATGAGATACATAATTATGAACTAGTTGCACACTTACTGTTACACTTATAGTACACTTAAACATATACTTTTATATACTAAAATTGGGTAACACAGTCTCATCCCAATTCATCATATAACTGACGTTTTGGGACGTCTTTTGACCATTCGTCAATATACGAACTTTTAGGGCCCCCTTTAACGTCAGTTCAGGTGACGAGTTGGGTTTAGGGTTAGGTTTAGGTCTGGGGTAGAGTTAGGATCCCATAACGTCATCTACCGATGTTTAAGGGGTCCCTGAAAAGTCGTATATTGACGAATGGTCAAAAGACGTCCTGCAAAACGTCAGTTATATGACGAATTGGGATGAGACTGCGCTGAATTGGGCCAATTTAGTCCCAAGCGGTATTAAAATAGTACACTTACAAGTTTACTACTAGTACATAGTGACATTAATATACTTACTACATAATGTATACTTAAAAATACACTTGAACATTACTTAAGTATAAAATGAACTTGAAATATACTTCTTTTTCGTAAGGGATTCTACTGAATAAACTTTTATTTTCACAATCCAACAATAGTAAAAAAAAAACTTTCTACATGTCTGAAGCAGCTTTTTAAAAGCAAAATCAAATCATACTGCAGAAAGTTTGTTTCACATAACAGAATCTTGGATGCTAAATGTGTTATGAATGTGTTTTTGGCTGGTTTTAATATTTTAGGTACCAATCTGTGCTGAGCACTATATGTGGTCACATTTAGCACTGTTATGCTCTTTTAAGAGGTGCAGAACCTCACATTGTTCTCAGGGGAAAATCCCTGCCAAAATTGTTGACTCAATCACATTTTTTATTTTTTTATTTATTTTGAATCTCTACCACACTGTACTTGATTTACTCTGACTAGGCAGATTACAGCACCTTGCATTGATCTAAATGGCAAGCTGCCTGAATTATTTATTTTAATAAAATCTCAGTGGACGAATATGATGCCTTACATAACAGCTGCTCGATACACGTACTCGCACAAATCCGAACCTGTTCGCATATAATCATCAACATCTCAGAGCACTCACCATCTACACGTTGGAAACTGGGCCAAAACTTGTGACGTAAATATCGGTCTTCACTTCCGTCACTGGACCTGGACAGAAACAAGAATCTTAGAATCACATTACAATGACCATAAGCCTCTTATGACTAGAAATAGATCTGAAAGAACTGTTTACTTTTTTACAGAATTGATGTGATCTTAATCAGTTTTTAGTCATTCTCAGTGTGACCCAGTTATTCCAGAGTGAAATAACAGATTACCACAGAATTGCTTTTTGGCTCTCAAAAGTCAACATGAACCATTCTCAACCAATTTGATTTGCTTAAGAGAAAAGCTCTTAAATGAAAATCCTTCATTAGTTGCTAAAATTAGGTAACATTAACCGGCATTAGATAACCCACACATAGAAAGGCTGCATTGCCTACAATATGGTGACCTAAAACAATGTGTAAACGGCTATTTGGCTATTGGTTAACATGACCTAGCAACCCATATAGTCTAAGGGTGTGTTCATATGTGTAGTTCGGTTCTCATGGTTCTTTTGGTCCAGAAAATTATACATTTAGTCCTGGTTCACTAAGCGTTTACATTGCCATTTGTAGCCCTCAAACCGTATACCCTTTATAGCCCTTTATCCTGTAATTGTGGACAAATGTGGACACAGAGGACTCAGGTGTGATCCTAATTTTTATTTATTATAAATGTTATGTCACTGTCTTCAATAAAGTTTTGTCTATCCATTTATGGTGTTTTTTATTTTATTTTGGGGGTATTTTTGAATTTATTTACTTCAAAAAGTACCATATTTTTATGTAAATTATGCTTATTTTATGTTTTATTTTCTTTTAAACTACATTAAAATATCATTCCAATAAGTTCTTAGAGCTAAAACCTAAAGATGAAGTGACTTTGCTGTCACCTGGTGTCTTATTTCCCATTCATTGCTATGGGTGACCATTTTTGACCCAAATACAAGATTCAGGGAGGTTTTTTTTTCACCCACTTAACATTGTAGAATTGAGTCAATAAATAAATAAATAAAAAAAATAATAAAAATAAAAAATGTGTGTGTTCAGGAGAAAACTTAGGAAAAGTAGTCAAGTCTTGTACCGCTCAGTATTTTTTAAAAAATAAATCAAAACTATTTTGCCCACATTTGTCCAGAATATGGTTTTAGGGTTAACATTGAACTTAAAGATAAAAAAACAAACAACAACAACAACAACAAAAAAGCTATTTTGCGAACTTATCAAACATCCAAAACAATGCAGTGTGCTGGGCTAAATGTGCTCGATTGCATGCGTCTACATATGATGCCATTTTTACCAGCTGAGAACTCACAAAAAGCTTAGAAAATGTGTAAAAGAGTACAAAAGTGCCAGAAATCCTCTGCACAAACACACAAATAAAGATCTGCGGCAAAGAGATGGCAGTTTCGACAACTGTACTGAACAACAGAGTTCCTATGAGGTGAAAAATTCCATGATGCCGAAGTGGTCCAGACCTTATTATATCACATCCTGTTTTTGGTTTAAATGTCTCAGTTGCTTTCATATCTAAGTCAAACCACACCAAAGTTCATTTGAACTCTGAAAAGAAGAACAGTAAATTACTGTAAAAATGCTACAGTAAAAAACTGTTAATTGGATAAGTTTCCTTATTATACACTGTATGAGTTAATAACTGTACCAGATCTTACCTCACAGTAAAATACTGTTAAATTTACAGTTTTCAGAAGGGAAAAAGAACAAGTCGTTTTATAAGTTAAATTTACATTCCCAGAATTGTGGCATTTTCACATGTTTCATTGTTTTTTTTCTTATCAGTTATGTACATTGGAGTTTTATGTTACATCTAATGTTTTAAATTAATGTTTATTGCATTACATTAGTGGCATGTGTGTTACCATGATGGTGTTTTGTGTGTGTGTGTGTGTGTGTGTGTGTGTGTGTGTGTGTGTGTGTGTGTGTGTGTGTGTGTGTGTGTGTGTGTGTGTGTGTGTGTGTGTGTGTGTGTGTGTGTGTGTGTGTGTGTGTGTGTGTGAATGACACTGTGTCCCTTTTATATATCAGTACTTACTCGAGCTGTGATTCATCTTGTGACTTTCTCATCACCACATGTGTTCGGTGGTTGTCAGTGTATTTAAAAAAGGTACAAAACAGACAGTACTACTTGGTTGGCATATTAACATTATATCAGTAAATGAAACATGCTTTTACTGTAAATTTAAGTTTAATCTGTAAAACCTAAAATGTTGCTACTGTTTCTAGCAACCACAGCTACCATTTTTTATTTTTAGTTTTTACCGTAATTTTTGCAGAATTTTTACAGTGTGGGTTTCGGCTTACTTGTATGGTGTTCACCAAGGCTCAAATGGCAGTGTTAACCGCACTAACAAACCAGTCATCTCAAGTTTGTTTTATCAAGCCAAACTGCAAAGTGTAAACCTCAGCCAACAGGAAAGATATTTCCGGAGTCAGATTAAGCAGATTATGAAGACATATTTTGCTTAAAAATAAAGTACACTTTCAAATATTGAATAAAATGACCAGAAATAGGAAAGGATATGGGCTTAGTTTCGATTTACGTGTTGATTTTCCCAACACTGTAAAAATATGATCGTGATTTTAACAGTAAAAGACTGTAAAAATGCTACAGGAAAATTGTTAATTGGTTAACAGAAAGAAATCCTTACTATATACGGTAAATAACGGTGATGTACTGTATATAATGGTACATTTAATGTAATTTTACCGTAAAAGTAATTGTGTAATTTACATTAAAAAATGTAAATAGATTCCTAAAATTCCTTGCGTGACTATTTTTTTTTAAATAACTGTTTCTTCAATAATTTTCATAATTTTTAACTTTTTTTGTTTTTTTCCAAACTGAATCCATTTATCATTTATTTATCTTTAGCCAAATTTCAGCGTGGAGACAATGACTAAAGAAATTAACAAAAAATATAAAGACAGAAAGTGTGAGTGAAAACAGACTCAGGCACTCAAAGCTCTGAATCACATGATTTATCACTGAAGTACGTCTCATTGGCTGAACTTCTGAGGGTTGAACTCCTAATGTTCGAGAGGCTCTTTGATAGATGCTTGAGTAAATCACTTGCGAGTGAAGTGCCTTCAGTCAAACACAAGAAAATGGATTATCTGTCATTAAACAGACACTCTGAACATCTCTCACAGTTGACAACCATGAATCCTACAAGAATATGAAATACAGGAACAGTCTTATTCAGCCCAATGCACACACAAATCACAACAGAGATAACTTTAATATCTCAATTGTTTCTGCAACAGCAATGAGATGAAATAAAGAGTAAATGGAGACTTTTGCTAAGATCTCCTGCTTTCAGATCTTAGGTCTAAGAGTTTCAGAGGATATCTCAACAATGTCTCAAACTGTGGAGATTTGCAAAAATGCCATATACAATCAAAAGTCACATGTCTCAATATAAACTCAAATTCTTTCAAAACCAAATGATCTGAGCTGCTCTCATATTATAGACCTTTTTCACAGCGGCGCCATCTTTTAACCGAATGAAAGTGAGGTGAGGGATAAACATACAGTACATCTCTTTACTTTTTTCTAAATGTGTTTCTGGATTGTTCTGCTGACAAAACACTGCAAAAATATATTTCTGAGCTATTTCTGTATAGACAAAAAATCCCAGACAACATGAGCCGTGTAAAATTATAAGCGATCTGATGGCTTTTAAAGCGGGTGTCATTGAAAACACGGTAAAAGGCTCACTTTCATTGTGCTGCTCTGTTTAAGGCCTATAGCGCTATACATTTACTGTATGGCCACTATATTGAATCATTTGTTTATATTATGATTTATTTAGGAAATCCAGGAGAAATAAGACAAAAATTTCAAATCTGATTTAAAAACTGAGAACTTATTTTCTTTTTCTCTCTCAAAAACCTGCATTAACAGAAGGAAAATGTTCACACAGTTCATATTAACAGGTCATATTATTCAAATGTCAAGCTCTAGAAAGTATTAAAAAATTTTTTTCATAAAATAGTCCATGTGACTCATGCTCTGTGTTTAAAGTCATCTGAAAGCCAGCTTGAGAACACAAACACAAAATGTAGTTTGTCATATCCATAAAATCAAATACAGAAGACCTGATATAAGTCTTATGGACTATTTTTATGTTGTTTTCTAGTCACAAGCGACATGCATCAAATTTGCTACTTACTCAGAAAAGTGAACTAGGAAGGTTGTGCACTTTACATAATATATTTATATTTAGCTTACTTATAATATTTTTTTTCTATTAAGGTGTATGTAATTATGTTTCAAATTAACAGTACAAAATCCTAACGTGTTGTCTAAACACAAACCATTTATGTTAAGTAAAAAATGTTGTACATCCAGACGGTGGCATATAGTGCGAGCCAACTGCCATTTTACCCGAACTTAATTTGATTGTGTTCAATCTGCTTAAATAAATGTACAATGTAAGTTAACTTAATTCGTTTGTGTTGGATTAGGCTACATGACTGATTTGTGTTGCATTAACTGAAACTGGGCGGTGCTTGTTAGCTCCCAGCATGCTTTGCATATGGTTGAATAATACATGTTAAAAGAATACATGTTAAAATTAAGTGTTATTTTATGTGTTTTGAAGAAAATAAGAGAGACTTTGGTAGTGCGTAATTGTGTTTAATGTTAAACTACATTGCAATTATTGAACCATTTAAATTACAGTGTGTTACCATTGTGAGAAGCGTAAACGATTTGGTTAGGTTGAAGACTGATTCAACAGTAGTTACATCATATGCTTTGGCAGATGACGTCTTATTATATTGCTATAAAGTGTCAGTGTTATAGCTAATAGATGATTATAGTCTAGAAATTGATTGTGTGACTTTAAAATAAATTATATAGCATTGGATGAATGAATATGAATACCTGAATCACATAAGGAAGCCTATTTAAATTCACTGACACTATTTAATTAAGCTGTCCCCAACCGTCAGTAAATAAGTTGAATGAACCTTACTGAATTAAGTTGACCCAACATAAGTATATTCAATTGGAATAACATAATTGCATAATGCTGAAATAAAGCAAGTTAATCATGTGGAAATCCTTTCCATGATTTTTTTATGTTCAATCGAAGAGTTATTTTTAAGATAACAGCATACATGTAAAATCAATATTTTGGGGTGAACAATTACATAATAGGCTGTTTCAGTGCATTTCCTCATTGAACAACACTACTAACAACCAAACACATTTTATACAACAACAACAACCAGGCCAATGGTAAGAGACGCGCCCAGAGCCCTGATATCTATCATCTCTGAAGCACTACATTCTTAGGCAAGGGCAACTCATGCGATCCTACTAGAACTGTGAACCCACAGCACAGATAGCTGAGAGCTGATCAAGCCCCTCCAGCCTGATCCAGCTCCGCTCGAGAGCTCTTGTCATGTGAAGGTGGGTGTGCTGTTCTGTTTGGAGAGATGTGCTCTCTGCCTCTTCACTAAAGTTACATAAAAAACCAGAGCTTCATTCCCAAAGCTCCAATCACATCCCGGCATTATGCGCAGAGATCCACAGTCTTTGATTTGGTTATTTATTCCTTGGCTAATAAAGAAATTAAATAAGGGGAGAGTGGAAACTGAGACGTGTGATGTTTTCCTTACATAGCAACTTTCATCAATAAGTTATTCATCAATAATATGTAATGATTTATACATCACTAGCTATAGGACTAAATATTTAATTTGCATGCACACTAATTCATGATCTCAAGCATTATATAATCTAATCACGCGTTTCATGCTGTTCATGAAGATATAAAGTGTTAAATTGCCGTTAAATCGATCAGATTTTTTTTTGTTTTAAATATATATATTCCATGCATACACTAAAGGGTTAATTATGAAGTTTCAGGCATTTGGGCTACTGTACACACGAAACTAGAGCTACAGTAAAATTATTTTCTGCTAACCACTAACAACAGCCGCGCATCACTTGGCTTCGCAAAGCAGGTTAAATACGCGCTGTTAAATGATAGGAAAGCGCGGGTAATGTTATCAGGTTTTACGCGCACAAAGCGAACATCTGTACTCTTCCCTACTTAAAATGTGCATTAAGCGGCTTTCTTAGCGCGATTACATAACCAAACTCGCTTAAACATGAAACGATCTAACAGATACATGGAGAGCGAGAGAGAAGAGAGTGGGCAGCAAAAGGACATTTGGAGTTGGCTTACACCTCCATCTCCCCTCAGAGGACACCAACCCTCACCAAACAAACAACGCTTCAGTAAACAGCATGCGACCCGCATAAAAAAAAACACAACATTTGGAGAGCATGCTTTGCGCAAGAAGCTTTAAAAGCACTGCGCGCTTATTCTGGGCACATGATTGTGAAGATTTTTTAGAACTAACCCCCAAATCCAGGTCGGAGTCTGTTGTCGTATCCATCCAGGAGTCGGTCCAGAATGCGCGTGAAATTTTCCGGGTATAATTTCTCATCCTTTCTGATCTGTCCAGATATTTTCTTTATGCTAAAAACAACACAGAGCAAACTGAAACATTTTAACATTGCGCACACATTAAATCTACGCCTATTTTCGTATCAATACAGCAAAAAATAGTTCAAAATCGCCCGTGTGTAACCTCGAGGCGTAAAGATGCCATGCGTAACGCTCACATCCAGTTGGAACTCACCAAGCCGCCACACAGAGAAAGTAGAGGAGAGTGGAAATAGAAGTGGGGTACATCGCAGTCACCATCTCCTTCTTGGCAGAAACCATGTTTACATGCCATTCTTTAAGCCTTCTTCACATTTCCCTTCGCCAAACGTCCCGAGGAATGATCGAGGAAACGTGCGGCAGCGCGCAATACGCGCTTCACCATCACCCGCAAAGCAGTGCCAGCGAAGCATCCAAATCCAGAACTCGCTCTGCGCCCGATGGATCGCCTAAATCCCAACCCCAAACTCAGTGGTTAAGAGAAGCATATGGTGAGGCATCCTGTAGAATCGTGCGTCTCGCTGTGAGGAGGTTAGAGGAGAGGAGGAGGACGCGCTGGGTTCCTACACACTCGCATCAGTGCCAAAACTGGGACGTGCGTCCGACGCGCAACACACTCACGAGCGCTCAGAGAAGTCTGCCTGCGAGCGCTTCACTTTGGTGATGTAGTAGTGGCGGCATTGCGCATGAACTCACTTTTACGCGGCAAGATCATGTCCGATCTTGCCCGTGTTAAGCGTCGGACTTTGCGGGTGTTAATTGATTTTGGCAACTAAAAAAGATGCAAATTTGAATTCTGGGGTTCTTGGAATATAATTAATCTGATTGCATTTTTACATTAACAGTTCCCACGCTCCGGAAAAAATAATAAAATAAAATAAAGAGGAAACTTATCTGGGCTTGGCCTACAGCTTATTGAAATGGGTCAGTGTTTGTCGCAACGTTACACACATGCACGCACACACAGTTCGAGGTACAGTTACACTGTACGGGAAGTGAGGACAAGCCACACGCAGCTCTTAAGATTCCTGTACACCTGGGAGTGGGATAGTCTTCCGTGCGCGTGTGCGCGTGCCCGCTGCCTTGGGAAGAACAGGAGCCTGTGTTTGGTTTCTATACTGGTTGGTTCTTCGATGGCACCCGTGAAAAGAAAAGCTAATTAACTCTTGTCCAATTGTTTTTGATAGCAATCATACCCACCGATCCTTATCAGCGCAAGCTGACATACACACACATGCATAATAACTCCAGTCTGTCACTATCACAGCCTATTTAAAGCAACTGATCCAGAATCAGCTGCTCTGTCGTATTTAGTTGGCTATAAAAAGCAAAATCTTATCCTCAATCGGCACTCTTGCTCTGGTTTATCTCGCATGGTCTGTGGGCAGCTGGTGTCGTACTCGGCCTTATTCACAGGTTGTTCGTGTGAGAAAAAAGCTTATATTAAGCATAATGAGCTAGAGGTGGCACTCTAGTGTAACATCACCTATGAATATGTGGTAAATTATGACGATTAAAGCATTCTATTAGCCCTCCGTGTGCTTTTGAGTGAAAAACTAGCCAAGTGTTTGAAGATGTGTCACCCTCTTCATCAAGACGAGATAAAACACTCTACTCTTTCTAGTTTTATGTTATGCCATAATGCTTTTTTCATAGTGATTATGATTTAGAGAAATGAGGCTTTGGAGGCTTGTCCTAATTTTGATTTAAAATAAGGCAGCACAACCTCTTGTCTTTAGCATGAAGCGGAGTCTGCGCACAACACAGCGAGTCTAGTCGAATTAAAGACTTTCTAACTACAATGAAGTCTTATTTTGCATTAGTCATCAGTGCACATTATTCTAAAGATGTATGAATGTTTTCAGCATTTTTTATCAAAACATTTCCTAAATTATTCATCCACTCAGTAATTTTAATTATACTATTAATATCCAATAAAATCCCTTTCATACAACAAAGTCCGCGTTTCTTGCATTATTGAATTTGATTTAAATTAAATGAGTAGTTCAGTTAAAAAAAAAAACTTTTGCTGATAATTTACTCACCCTATGTCATCCAAGATGTCCATGTCTTTCTTTCGAAAAGAAATTAAGGTTTTTTATGAAAACATTCCAGGATTTTTCTCCATATAATGGACTTCAATGGGAACCAAACGGTTCCAAATGAAAGTTTCAGTGCAAACTGCAAACTGTTCAAAGGGCTTTAAACGATTCCAGATGATGAATAAGGGTCTTATCAAGCAAAACGATCACTCATTTAAAAAAAAAAAAAAAAAAAACAACAACAAAGTTTTATAAGCTCAAATGGTTCGGCTTGCTCTGTTCTGCAATGTGCTTTCGTAACTCTCCTGTTCGAACTTGTTTATCAAAAAGAACGAATTTGAGCTTAGAAAACGTTTTTTTTTTTTTAAATGAGCGATCGATTTCGCTAGATAAGACCATTATTCATCGTCTGGAATTGCTTAAACCCCTCTGAACAGTTTGCACTGAAACTGTCTTTTGGACCTTGAACCATTTGGTTCCCATTGAAGTCTATTACAGTATATGGAGAAAAATCCTGGAATGTTTTCATTAAAAACCTTAATTTCTTTTCGACTAAAGAAAGAATGACATGGACAACTTGGATGACATGAGGGTGAGTAAATTATTGGCAAAAGTTTTTTTTTAAAAGTGAACTACTCCTTTAATTAATGAATGATGTTTCATATTTAAATATAATATTGTTTATATTTGAATATTGTTACATATGGTCATGACAGAAAACTCTACAAAAACTGAGAAACTTAAGAGAGATAAAAACAACAACAAAAAAAGCAGAGCTATCACAGTGTGGCTATAAATAAACTGTGAGGATTTTATAAAATTTTCACATTTTTTCCACAGTTGACATCACATCCTGTGTCAAGTGGTTTGATTTGTTTCAGTTTTAGCAATTTAATCGATGTGCATAAACAACACTCAGGAACATGTGAGGGAACGGCGTGTAAAGGTGTTTAGAAGAGCTGGAAAACAGAGAGAGAGAGGCCGAGAGAGAGAAGGCCCTTTTAATGCATGTTTTCCAAGCTCTTATGGAAGGACTGGCAAATGAAACTAATGACTCAGAACTGTGACTCAAACTGTCTGGTAATCAAATCCTATCCACAGAAAAGCACTTGACATGAGCAAACATACGCACGCAGATGAAAACACACACAAAACATGCCACATTTTCTTGTGATCACCATTGCCCTTGACAAATCCCTGTATTATTGTGCTGAAAAAAGCCCATCCGCTGCCCACAATCGTTCTCCCACACTACATGAAATCTCTAACAGCCACGCTTCAGCGTTTCAGAGCTTCACAGCTGTCCCGCTCACATTTCAGATATCCTATCGCACCCTCCGTTCTCATTTGTCCGCTTACGGCATGGCGTCCGTCACCGTGTTATCGGTTTGTCCATCTCCTTTTGTAAGATCCGTGACACTTTCTTAAAGCCACATTGTGTTTTAATGTGTTTTATTGCAGTGGTTCTCAACTGGTGGGTTGTGACCCAAAAACAAACAACTGGTTTGTAGAGATAAAGTCATTGAGAGCAGGGTAAAAACAATGCTAAATGCAACATAACCATGCATAGGTAGCTTCAACGAAATACCTAAAGCTGTACGTAAACATTCCCAGTTATATGAATGGAGTTGTTTACGGGCCCTCAGTTCTCCAGGTGGTTTCTGAGCCAGAAATGTGATTATTCACTCTGGAGACAGAGGAAAATGACATCATGACAGTGTGGATTGACTGATGGCACCACAAGAACACCAAGACGTTCACTGGCGACTATCCTATGATATCGTAAAAACAGCAGACAGTGAGAGATATAAACCTATTTCACACTTTTAAGAGCCTCCAAAGACAACATAGGCTCTGGTAAAAATCTACTATAATATAACAGGTTACACTTGCCTAAAAAAGTATTGGGTAATATAACATGGGTTAAGGTTAGGTTTAGGGGTAGGTTCAGGGTTAGCAGTTATTTTAAAAACTATAATACACTACACTCACCTAAATGATTATTTGGACCACCTGTTCAATTTCTCATTAATGCAATTATCTAATCAACCAATCACAGGGCAGTTGCTTCAATGCATTTAGGGGTGTGGTCCTGGTCAAGACAATCTCCTGAACTCCAAACTGAATGTCAGAATGGGAAAGAAAGGAAATGTGATTTAAGCAATTTTGAGCGTGGCATGGTTGTTGGTACCAGACGGGCCGGTATGAGTATTTCACAATCTGATCAGTTACTGGGATTTTCACGCACAACCATTTCTAGGGTTTACAAAGAATGGTGTGAAAGGGAAAAACATCCAGTATGTGGCAGTCCTGTGGGCGAAAATGCCTTGTTGATGCTAGAGGTCAGAGGAGAATGGGCCGACTGATTCAAGCTGATAGAAGAGCAACTTTGACTGAAATAACCACTCGTTACAACCGAGGTATGCAGAAAAGCATTTGTGAAGCCACAACACACACAACCTTGAGGCGGATGGGCTACAACAGCAGAAGACCCACCGGGTACCACTCATCTCCTCTACAAATAGGAAAAAGAGGCTACAATTAGCAAGAGCTCACCAAAATTGGACAGTTGAAGACTGGGAAAATGTTGCCTGGTCTGATGAGTCTCGATTTCTGTTGAGACATTCAGATGGTAGAGTCAGAATTTGGCGTAAACAGAATGAGAACATGGATCCATCATGCCTTGTTACCACTGTGCAGGCTGGTGGTGGTGGTGTAATGGTGTGGGGATGTTTTCTTGGCACACTTTAGGCCCCTTAGTGCCAATTGGGCATCGTTTAAATGCCACAGCCTACCTGAGCATTGTTTCTGACCATGTCCATCCCTTTATGGCCACCATGTAAAAGGCAGGGGAAAAGCGTCCCATGTTTGTTGTTGACGTCAAAGGCTGCATTTCCAATCAAACCTCATGGCATTTTGGCACAAATGTTGTTAAGATGCGTTTTGATCGATCAGCTCACAAGTAGATGACACTAAATACCGGTCTAAGCGGGGTCTAAAACTTTTTAAGCTTGTCCACTTTGGACCACTTCCAGAGGTAGTCGAGAACACATGCGGCTGGATTGATTTCGTAGTGTAGACGCTCATGTGGTCGAATGTGTTCAAACAGTCACAAAAGACATCTACTCTCTAACTACTGACTTAACACGTGAACATTATGGGAGAGAGCTCTAGACAGATGAGATTTAAACTGGTTTGAAGATGAAAAACATACTAAACACAATGTTCTCTCAACATTCCTGATTTCTAACACACACTCACAGCGTTTCGGCTGATCTTGAATCCGTCAAAGCAGAAGCCAAAGCTGTTTTTTCATTCGTCTCCAGCCGTGCTAATGTAAATTGCATGAGCTTATTTTGTCCAGTAGATTGAAAGATCAGAAAAAACCCATACATGTACCCTCCCATAGACCCTTCCCTCGAAGAAATCAGGACAGAAGTGGTTAAAAGTAGAAAAAGAGACACCAGGTGCATCCAAAAGCAACCAAACTTGGCAGATGAACTGAAAACCATGAATAAAACTACACAAGGCATAAATAAAATCCAGACCATATTAAAAATAGATTGAAGCAAGGATAAACATGGTTTATGCACAACCTCTTTTGGGTGGTGCATAAAACCATTGAAATCAGTTTATTTTAAGGAGCTATTTGTTTAATGTTGTACCCTAAACCATCTCCACATCCGAGTACTGAAGCATTGAGAACCACTCTTGTATTATGAACTACTCCATAACATATCAAAGGTGAGATTGTGGACACACTGCATCAACAATCTGTGATCTGGCCTCAGGCAAAGATCGAGCAGCAGGACAATATGCTCAGCTGAAACCTAAAAAAAAAAAAAGACAAACGCAGCTGTCGCCTCGGATGTTGTGTTTCTACCTCAGTTGTGTGAGTTTTGAGGGTTTTTCTGACGAGCGATGTTGCTCCATCAGGTTCACTGTTTTTTGTTCGGGCTCAGCAAAAGCCCCAGTAAAGTGCTGGGACTACATCTGCTGCTGTTGGCGGGGGGTTGTGTCGCCACGGCGATGGCTGAGGAGAGTGATGCGGGAGCCAACAGAGAAAATTTTTCCATGAGGATGAAGGAATGGAAAAAAGATTTTTTTTTTATTTCTAAAAAAAAAGGAGGAAAGAGATGGCCACACAGGGAACAATTAAGGAAGAGACATATCCACACACTGAAGGGCAGTGAAAACACCGCCCACCTGAAATGAAGCATAAGAGATATTAGTAGCCTTCAGAGAGAGAGAGACGCATTCAAAACCCAAAAGTCTTACCATGTTCTGCCTATCCAACAATTAGGGCTGATAACAGAGAAGAATAACTTGATTCTTTGTGGTTACTAATTTCACACTTTAAATCCTTTGGGTACATTTTTATCTTTTGAAGATATGAAAGAGAAATTAAAGCATTCCTGGAAACTTTTTTTTTTTTTACCTTATTTATATTTGAATGTTTTACACTTGTTTCAGACTTTTAAAAATATGAAAATACTTTATAAAATTATGAATTAATGCAAAATTAAAATGTATCTAAACGGATTACAGTATTCGTTGTATGAAT
This sequence comes from Hybognathus amarus, assembly GCA_030378365.1. NCBI lineage: Eukaryota > Metazoa > Chordata > Actinopteri > Cypriniformes > Leuciscidae > Hybognathus > Hybognathus amarus. Next base: position 156,578 of record JAQIUQ010001576.1, read on the forward strand.
ATTGTTAAAAGGAATAAGAAAGAGGAATATATGTAAAAATATACTCTATACCATTACAGATTTTAGGATCTGTAAGTGTTTTTAACATTGATAATAATCAGAAATGTTTCTTGAGCATCAAATAATCATATTATAATGATTTCTGAAGGATCAAGTGACACTGAAAATTCAGCTTTGATCACAGGAATAAATTACATTTTACAATATATTTAAGGAAAAAAAAACAGCTATTTTCAACTGAAATAATATTTAATAATTTAACTGTATTTTTGATCAAGTAAATGCACCCTGGGCGAACATAAGAAATGTATAATATATACAGTATCTAAGTAAATAATACTTTTTTAAAGTTAACTAACCTAATAAATTAATATATTACTTTCTAACAGTAAATAAATAAATAAATAAATAAATAAATAAATAAATAAATAAATAAATAAATAAATAAATAAATAAATAAATAAATAAATAAATAAATAAATACCCGTTTGTACAAGCTTAATACGAACATTTGCCTTAATACGAACATTGAACATACGAACAGTTTATTGTTTCCCTATACAGTGACTCATGTACAGTCTGCATAATTTCACAGATAAGAAAGTACTGCGCGTGCTTGAAGTGGTTTCAGACCCAGATAGATCTTAGACCGTGAAACCCTGGGGATCTAAGTGGTCTATATGGTTGTAAAAGCATCCCTACAGCATCAATTACACTGATGAAATTCATCAGGGGTGTTGATTCTCTTCACAGGAACATCAGGGAAAAGAGTACAGCGCGCTTTTAAGGGATAGAGTGAGAAATATGGATATAAAACCAGGGGGAGGGGTGCTTAAATATGTCACCTAATTAAAAAGATTACTCGGAAATAAAGCCGTGGAGCTGCGGTATTGTGCTAAGAGCGTGTGGAGATTACAACACAACTGTGGAGCCTGCAAGACTAAATATTTCATTCGAGTTTAAAAAAAGAAGAGGATGGAGTGTCAAACAAAAAGTCAAAGAGGACGAATAGTGATTTACAGTAACATACCTTTCTTTTTTTGTCCATTTTAACAATTAACTCTGATCAACTGCCTAAGGAACAGGCTAGAAATGGACCCACTTGGCATCTGTACGTCCCAGCGGGCGCATTAAAGCGCTAGTGATGAAGCTATACTGTCAAACATCACAACTTAACTCGATAACCCCCAAATCAACAGGAGGCTGCTTCCCGCTGCCTTCTGCTGCAATATTCAGGCTCTGTGTGTGAATACACAAAAGCGGAAGGAGATAGAGCGATGAAAGAAACCCTCTGTACACAAGTGTAAACCCCAGACTTATATCTCTTGCCGTTTTATCCAACACTATCCTTGTGTTCTTGAACCACCCCAACGCTCCTCTCCCCATCTCTCTCTGGCCCCGGGGCAAGAGCATCAGCAGTGTGTAAACGGCCAGTGTTTGTCGACGCCTCATTGCCGCCCATGTTAAAGCAATAAATACCTGCCACCTACACAGCCCCAGCAACATAAGCACATCAGTCTCTGCAGTGCACACCAGTCAGTCCCAAATCCAGAGCAACAGCTCAACTCTGACCAGATCCACAGACTTCACTGCACTGGGATTATATCCGGCTTAGTTTACGTCTCTTACTACATCCCACAATTCAGCTGTCTGTAGATTTTACTCTGACTGATGCTCTGGGAATACAGAGAACAGCAAAAAGAATTTGAGTTTTTGTGTTGTGAGCTGGAAAAAGACCATCAGGAGAGATGCTCCTCGTGCAGTTTCGTGGTGTCGGACCAGACTGGAATATCACATAATTTATTCAAACCGCACACAGTACGTGATGGATGTCTCGAGGCCTTGTCACGGCCTTGACAGTCTTCTTAAACCTCTCTGTCTTGTCTTGATCGTCTTGATTTCAAAAACACATGTCATGTACAGTTTTTGATGTATTAATATCTTAGTAAAACACATATCAGTGACGTGATGGGTTTTAACTTCATTCAGCAGATTTTGGGTAACTGCACAACTGACTGATGACTTTGAGAGCACCGCCAGTGGTGTGTGTGTGTGTAACCATAGCGACAAAACAACCAACTGTCGGATCCTGCACTTAAGCTTATAATTTCGTTTTTTAAAATATAATTATGTATTTAAAAAGTTGCAGAATGGATTCATTTGGAGAATCGGCAGAGATGGGCAGGCAGAGACAGGCAGGCAATGCAAAACAAAATCTTTCAAGTTATTGCTTAGCTTCAACAACACTAGTCTGTTTTTTCCCTCCGCTTTCGGTCTTGGTCTCGACTTGGTCTTCGGTCTCTGTCTTCAGTCTAGAGTCTCAAACTCGGTATCTTAGTCTTGGTCTTGGTCTCAGACACTTGGTCTTAGGTCTTGATCTTGGTCTTGGTCTTGGTCTCAACTTGGTCTTGGCCTTGTTCTCAGCTTGGTCTCAGTCTTGGTCTTGGTCTTGGTCTCTGACTCTTGGTCTCTAGGTCTTGGTCTCAGTCTTGGTCTTGGTCTTGGTCTTGAGCTTATTCTCGCCTTGGTCCCGTCTCTGTCTTGGTCTCAGTCTTGGTCTCGGGTCTTTGTCTCGGTTCTCCTGTTGGTCTCAGTCTAGGTCCCATCTTGGTCTCGTCTTGGTCTCAGTCTAGGTCCTGTCCTGGTCTCGGTCTCGACTTGGTCTCAACTTGGTCTAGGTCTTGGTCTTGGTCTTGGTCTTGGTCTTGGTCTTGGTCTTGGTCTTTGTCTCGAGTCTCGATCATGGTCTCAGTCTTGGTCCCATCTTGGTCTCGAGTTTTGTCTTGGTCTCGATTCTAGATCTTGGTCTCAGTCTCGTCTTGGTCTTGATCTTGGTCTCGAAGCTTGGTCTTGATCTTGGTCTTGACTTGGTCTCAGGTGTTGGTCTCAGTCTTGGTCTTGGTCTCGAATCTTGGTCTCATCTTGGTCTCAACTTGGTCTTGGTCTCAGACTTGGTCTAGGTCTTGGTTTCCGTCTTGGTCTCAGTTCTCGTCTTGGTCTCAGTCTCGTCTTTTCTCGACCTGGTCTCGACTTGGTCTAGGTCTTGGTGTTTGACTCGGTCTTGTCATGGTCTCAGTCTTGGTTTCGTCTTGATCTTGGTCTCCTCTTGGTCTCATCTTGGTCTTGGTCTTCGACTTGGTCTTGATCTTGGTTCTCGATTTGGTCTCGGGTGTTGGTCTCAGTCTCAGTCTTGTTCTTGGTCTCATCTTGGTCTCGGTCTTGGTCTCTACTTGGTCTCGGTCTTGGTCTTGACTTGGTCTGTCTTGGTCTAGGTCTCAATACCCTCTGGTCTTGGTAGTTTCTTGGTCTCGGTTTAGGCAGCCTTGACTACAAGCCTACTACATGGTTTAGTCAATATTAAATAAATGTTCTAGATTACATCCACTTTATAGGGAAATGGTATTCACAACCCATTTTATATCCGTAATGTCACGCCTTCCTGAGTGAATCAGAATATTCAATGAAAAATAATGAAGGGCGGGATTTGATTGGATCTTGAGGGACGTTCCGGACTATATAAAGCCTGGGTGTGAGTTAGCAAAACCATTTTACAAAACTGCTCTGAATGATTCAAGAAATGGCTGAAGATGCATCAATACTTGATCCATTAATACAAACACTTTCTTTTCTTCTTTCTCTTCTATTCAATATCTATTTGAAAAAAAAACACTGGCATATAATAAACTGGGAAGGGTCACAGCTCTTGCATATTGTTGTTAGTTTAATTGCTTCTACTGCTCTCCTTAGATAGAAGCATCTGCTAAATGATTAAATGATTCGTTCAAAAATTAGACATATCTGGTTCTTGAGTTCACTGATCTGAATGATAGCAGTGGTTTTGTTATTTATATACTATTATAGCATTTATATATTTTATTTGTATAATTAGTTTTCATTTTACGCTTTAACAACTATATTATGTGATTTTGTCATGTTTATTATGTTTAAACACTTCTATTTATTTTTATCTCAATTTTAGTTTTAATCATTTTACTTAATCTTAATTTATTTTATTATTCAATTAGTTACTATTTTCTTCAATTAGTTACACAGGTAAAAATTTCTAATATTTGTTTAAGTTTTTCATCTAACATTTAGATTTTATGTCATGAGTGACAACAATTTTGAACAGTTTTTGTTTAAATATTTGTTGCAGTTTCTAACAGCTCACTAAAAGGAAGATTTTCAGAAAATAATTTAAATTTTGATCTGTTCAAAGCTACATGAATCCAGAAGGCTTGAAATATACCATATAAGTCATATTTGCCACAATAATTTATTTTGCATTATTTTGCTAGCCTCTGTTGCATGGAAAAGTTAGATAAGCAAAACATTTTTCTTTTTTGTTTTCCACCGAAGAATGAATGTCACACTGATTTAGAATGATGTACTGACCGATTTTTCACTCTTCTCTTAATGCTAAAACGCACATCAAATTGTCTACTTAAATGCATGAGCTTAACTAAATGTGTGTGTTCGTGTGTGTTAACTCACTCACCTGGTATATAAGTCACAGAGGCCAGATGTTTGTATTGAGGGCAAACACATGCTTACTGTAAATCACTGGACCAATTGAAAATCCATTGCAGAGTCACCAGGCTAGAAACGACGAACGAGATAACCTGCACTAAAGTTAACACACGTTTAAAAACGGCTTCAACAGTCAGTTCGGAACAATTTGAGTAACTGTAGCTTTTTCTTTTCTCTATTAGAAATTCAAACTTGGTTTGTGCTCAATGCACAGATTCACAGCTGTGCATAATTGTAAAAATGTGTTTTTCAACGCTCTGTTTCCTTTATTGCTTGCTGATTTGTGGGGCAATTTTCCATGCAGTAGATTTGAGTGTTGACACACACATGATGTATGAGGACGTGCAAAGCTGCTCTGTTCTGCGCTGCTAAAAAGATGCTTTAGTCTCTGTGGGGGAAAGGGGAAATGAAAATAGGAAACGTGTTAGTAACTACATTATCAGAAGGGTCGGGAATCAACACTCATTTATCAGTGTCCCTATGGAAACAAAGTGTCATACAGCGTAAAACATGAGAGGGAGGCATTGTAAATCTATAATAAAAAGCGCTTGTTAAAAATCATGTGCAAATGTACAGTAGCTAAAATGCAAATGTTGACAGTATATGATTAATGAAGAATAAAGAATAGTGGGGTTTGATTTACATTGAAAATCTGGAACTCGATATAAATACTGTTCGTTTTCTCACACAAACTGCTTGTTTTCGTGTCTTAGGCCATGGATGTCTACTTACATTTACGAGTCATTAAATCATGTTTAATTTGGACTTCTCTGTGCATGCTCTTTGAGGTGGTGACCATAGACCTGCATTATATGACTGACAAGAATGGTTTGACCTTAAAATATCAAAATTGAAAATACTGGTGAAACAAAGACACCGACATCTTGGATGCCCTTGAGGTAAGCTAAAACATACCAAAAATTAATTCCCTTTTATGGGGAAAACGAATGCATTGCACTTTATATCAAACGCATATATTAAACAAATAGTAAAAAATCTAAGCAAATTAATTTAAAATGGCATGGATGGGGGAAAATAAAAATAAGACAAGGAATAAAAAACTATAATGTTAAAAGCTGTTATCAAATGGATACGATAGACGTTCAGGTGTTTTCTGTCAGGTAAGTTTGTCCTCACACCTGCTGAGATCTCAACACCTGGTTCCTCTGGGTCCTGCGACTGTGGAAAATAGATGTAGTTTCTGAGGGAGGAATAAGTGTTCATTTACAGCACTGTGCAGCCCACTGACCAAATCTCTCATTACAAAAAAACAACGATTAGGAAGTTCACCCGCAGGGGACTGAAGCAGAACACATTCAGAGAGGAAGCAGTTGGCTTTTAAATGAGCCCGCAGTGGCAAACAAGAACCTGCGTTAGTTAACAACAGCAAACAGTATTTCACAACTGCAAAGATTAAAATGAAGAAGCAGAGACTTTCAGCCCTTACAAAACCAGTAAAATCTTATCAGATGGTAAAACTAAGGCACTGCATTGTATGCAATATTACTACCATCATCATGCACCATGACATTTACATGGTATTTCAGTTTACATTGTACTGATTAAACATTTCCTTTTTTTACTGAAGAAACTACATAAATACCATATTTATGTACCATAGCATACTACTATAAAGAATTCCATGGTTACGTGTAGTATAATTTTATGGAAAATGACTGACTTATGATGGTGGAACATACTCTTCAGAAGTTAGCCCACTCTGTATCATCTCTTTGCAGATCAACCCCGACCGTCCCACATTGACAGTCTCTTCGAATGGGATGCTGTGTCCCCTTTACCAGCTCCTCTTCATTCGGGATCCTGTATATGAATAGGAGTTGCAGAAATAAGCATCAGTTCTTACAGGGAGGTCTCCGGAGATGGACTCATGGATGGCCACGTTCCCAACCAGCCGCTCAAATTTCCAAAAAGGCCACAAGCACTCACACACACAAAGACCTATAAAAAGGAAAAAGCAAGATAAGCAGGATTGGAATATTATTTTTAGTAAATTAACTCTTTCCTCTTCAGCATTTTTTTTAAGTGCCACCCAGCGCCAGCATTTTTAATCATTTTCATGAAAATCTGAGCATGCAATATAACAAAAGAAAGAACAGAGCCTGTGCTTAAAAAAACTGTTTTATTCTGCTTAAAAGTTTTATTCTAGCTGAATGTGTTGTATTTTTTTTAATCAAAACTTGAATGTGGGTAAATTTTATATATATATATATATATATATATATATATATATATATATATATATACATATATGTGTGTGTGTGTGTGTGTAGAGATATAAAGTCAGATATGCGTGATATAAAGTCGCAATTGCGTGTTATATAGTCAGAATTGCGAGATATAAAGTCAGAATTGATTGATATAAAGTTGCAATTGTGTGCTGTCAAGTCAAAAATGCATGATATAAAGTCGAAGTTGTTCTCAATTCTGTCTTTTTTCTCACAATTGCGACTTTATATTCGGCAATTGCGAACTTTATTTCTCAGAATTGCAACATTATTTCTCAGAATTGCAACTTTAAATCTCACAATTGTGACTTTATTTCTCACAATTGCGACTTCACTTCTCAGAATTGTGATTTATTTTCTCAGAATTGCGAACTTCATTTCTCAGAATTGCAGCATTATTTCTCAGGATTGCAACTTAATATCTCGCAATTGCAAGTTTATTTCTCAGATTGCGACTTTATATCTTGCAATTGCAACTTTATTTCTCAGCAATTGCGACTTTATCTCACAATTGCGACTTCATATCTTGCAATTGCGACTTTATTTCTCAGAATTGCAACTTTATATCTCGCAATTGCAACTTTATTTCTCACAATTGCGACTTCACTTTCTCAGAATTGCGATTTATTTTCTCAGAATTGCGACTTCATTTCTCAGAATTGCAACATTATTTCTCAGAATTGCAACTTTATATCTCACAATTGCGACTTTATTTCTCACAATTGTGACTTTATATCTCGCAATTGCGACTTTATTTACTCAGAATTGCGACTTTATTTCTCAGAACTGCAACATTATTTCTCAGAATTGCGCCTTTATATCTCGCGATTGCGACTTTATTTCTCACAATTGTGACTTTATATCTTGCAATTGCGACTTTATTTCTTAGAATTGCGACTTTATTTCTCAGAACTGCAACATTATTTCTCAGAATTGCGCCTTTATATCTCGCGATTGCGACTTTATTTCTCACAATTGTGACTTTATATCTTGCAATTGCAACTTTATATCTTGCAATTGCGACTTTATATCTTGCAATTGCGACTTATTTCTGAGAATTGCGACTTTATTTCTCAGAACTGCAACATTATTTCTCAGAATTGCGACTTTATATCTTGCAGTTGCGACTTTATTTCTCACAATTGTGACTTTATATCGTGCAATTGCGACTTCATTTCTCAGAATTGCGACTTCATTTCTCAGAATTGCGACTTCATTTCTCAGAATTGCGACTTCATTTCTCAGAATTGCGACTTCATTTCTCAGAATTGCGACTTTATTTCTCAGAACTGCAACATTATTTCTCATAATTGCGACTTTATATCTCGCAATTACGACTTTATTTCTCACAATTCTGACTTTATATCTTACAATTGTGAGATAAAAAGTCACAATCATTTATTTATTTTTTCAGTGGCAGAAACAAGCTTCCATATAATAGCGCCCCTACCATATAACAGCGAAAACCATGGAAAGCCAAAAATTTACGTCAATGACGGAAGCGTTGTCTCATTAATGACGTAAATGTTCGTCAATGTTGGGGAAAATGATAAAGTAAATGTTTAAATGTAATATGTTTTCATAATTAGATTTTAGTTTGTCTCATCAGGCTTTCAGTTGGCTACTTCGATGTTCATTGTGTTTGGTGATAGTTGTGTAATTGACCTTTAATATTTTACCCATTTTATATTCTACCAGTGATCAAACTGTGGGAGTGGCATTAGTAGGAGTTGCACTACTTTTGAGTTCCTGTGAGCTTCAATATAGCACTATATTATCCAAAATATACAGTTGTGTGAACTGAGTTATTGTCTCTTTTCGCAGGAACATTCACATATGTCAACATAACACTTCATCCCTCCCTGTTTAGAGCTATTGTTCCTGTCTTTTCAATGCTTTTGTCATCCTCTCACCCCATCCCAAACAAAAAACGCTGAAGTGAGCAATAGATTCATTGTTTCACTGAAATGGACGAGCTGAATTGATTTCAATGAATTTTGCCTGTTTGAAGGGCTCACTTGTTTTATGCTGTCCCCGCAGGGCGTACGCAGCAATAAAAACATACATCAAGGAAAAAAAAGCTGTTCGGTCTCTGTTCGTTCCCAAATTAAAAGAGAATTGAGAACGATTGGGCACAGTCATGCAAAAACAACCTGCCAAACAGATGTGATGACGACTGCCACCCTGATAATGGCTCTGAAACCGCAAAACAGATTATTCTAATGGAGCCTGAAGATATGATGAATGTAAAGTTACACCTGATGATTGCTGACATCACTTTATATTGATCTCAGTTCATAAACCCAAATGCATGCATCATAGCAGAGTTTAGGGGTTGCCATTATTGAGCATATAACCAATAAATTACTTTATTGTCATCGCTCTGCATCATAAACTTTGCCGTTGCCATGACAATCAATTCACTGGCCTACTGTAGTTCCCCGATTTGTGACTCGGACATTTATTTCTCCCTCTGTATGCACTAAAGCGTCTGTGATGAGCTGATTCAGGTGTGTTTGACTAAACTCTGGAGGACAGTGGCCCTCCAGGAGCAGGGTTGAAGACCCCTGATTCAATAATTCCATAATTTCTACACTGTATTTTTTTTTTTTTGGTGAAGTAAATACTAGTGAAAAAAAACAATGTAATTTACTTGAAAAAGTTAGTTCAGGCAAGAATTTAAAAAACGAAGTAAATTCCATATCAGTACTTAATTCAAGCGAGTAAAAATGAAAGTGATATCAATTCAATAAAATTAAGTAAAAATTACTCAACTTTTCTGATACTGGTGTTCCCATCTTGCACTGGACCTTAAATAATTAATGAGGCTCATTTTTCACTGGTTTCCAGCTGTATTTACACTGTTTTATCATTGATTTTTTAATTTTTTTTTGTCAGTATTAGTAACTTTCCATTTTGTTACATTTCGAGTAAATTTTTTGCTCAAAATGACACATTCAGAACACAAAAACGACCCATCAAATGTTACCGCCATTGTGTATTGTCTAACAAGTATTGAGGTGTTTGCATTCACGTTGTTCAACATCTGACATGATGTAATATAAATTACTTAGATGGTCTAAGTAAAGCACATATTATAAATGACTAATACAATTCAAGATTATTGTTTTTTTGTGAAATGTAATACAAAGGCAAAGGAAAATTGATATTAATCAACCTTTTACTGTCCAAGTTAAACTTACTTATTTTTTTGTAAAGTTTCCTTAATTCCATATTCCAAGTAAATTTAACTTAAATATTTCTAATTAAAGCTACTGATGAATATTTTTAAGTTTTTACTTGGCAAATCGTTGTAAATGTACTAGCACTTTCTGAGTGAGATAGTTTAGCAAGCATTTTTCAAGTAAATCCTACTGCAATTTTTTTTAAATTAATTAATCCTATAAAGCTTCAGATTCATAAACATGCAAGTAGATAATGCACATACACGCACATGCATGTGTAGTACACCTCAAAACAAGCATGCATGTAAAACAGACACATTTAGCTGTGTTATTTTCACTAGCTGCTCCTTCCTAACACGGGAGACTAAATGCATTATATATTGTTGCTTGGAAACTCCTTGAAAGAACAGGAACAACTTTCATTTGATAATTACAAAGGAAAAGGCAAAAGCATCTCAGTCATTAAGAGCTGAAATGGATGGTCTTTGGACTTCCTGACTCGCTGCTAGTGTGTTTGATTTAATAAACCATGACAGTGTTTTATCTTGAATGCATTAGTTCACTGGGTTTATGGCATAAAATCAAATGCAGGAAATTAATCAAAATATATTTGTTTTTTTCTTCCTATGGAGTTAGCAACCGGCTAGTGTGGTTACACACTGAAACAACGACCAATGCTGCAAAGCATTGCCAATTTGTGCTAATTTGTGTCAAAAATGTTGACATAAAGCATGGCATGAATTTTCGTCAGTCTCTCAGATTACCCAAAAAGTTTTAAATAGTTAAAGAAAAATGCGATGCAACAAAGTGGCAGGAATCACCAAGAAAATGCACCATAGAAAATTTGCATCAAAACTATTCACATAAATTACATTGATTTTACTTTTAGTCCTTTAGCAAATGCTTTTATCCAAAGTGACTCACAAATCAGAAACAGCACAAACCAATTCATCATAAGTGCTTGTGGAAGAGGTGTGTCAGGTTCAGAGGTTCAGTTTAGTTTTTCTCTTTTAACGGTTGAGATGGTCTCAGCGGATCGGTTGGAGAGATGACAGCTTTCCCTCTATGAGGAACACAAAGGGTTGGTATCACAGAAAAGACATGATCGTTTGCACTTAAAGGAGTAGTTCACTTTTTAAAAAAAAAAAAATTTGCTGATAATTTACTCACCCCCATGTCATCCAAGATGTCCATGTCTTTCTTTTTTCAGTCGAAAAGAAATTAAGGTTTTTGATGAAAACATTCCAGGATTTTCTCCATATAATGGACTTCATTGGGAACCAAACGGTTCAAGGTCCAAATGAGAGTTTCAGTGCAGCTTCAAAGCTTTAAACGACACCAGAAGATGAATGAGGGTCATAAGGATCCATATTTCCGGGTCCAGCTGCTTTTTCAGATACCAAAAGTAAAACCAAACAAACAGTGCTTAAATACAATAACTGAAAAATCATGATCCTAACCTTTATCTCCATACTGAAATCTCAGATGGCCAGTGATTCATCCTTTATGAATCATTAAAATATCTGTGTTGAGTTTGGATGTGAGCTTGGAGACTGTATTGTACACTGAGTTTTTAAAAGCTTCACTTAAATGTGTGATATTAATAAACATGTGAGGATGGTATTCTCAGTTGAAGAGTCAGATGCATGAAACCCGTGTTCCACTGAATTCATGTGACCATGCGATCGTGTATATGAGCTTAATCCTAACCTATACTGTCACGACATGATGCGTATGGTCACAGAATTCGGTACACGTGATTTTGCCAAGTAATTTTGCCATATATTGTAGATCCTGGATCAACATCCCTGTCCCAAAATGTCATTCCTAACCCAGTCTCTACCCCTAAACCCAACCCGTAAACTGTTAAGAGGTTGCTGTAAATTTTACAGTAACTTACTAGCAGCTGGATGACTACTGTAATTTCATTTTCATTACGTATTAATATTTACAGTATGAGTACTTTATTTTTCATTTACAGTACAAGTACCATATTTTAGTTTACACCAATAATACTGTCTATTGTATTCATGGGTGCAACTACTGTATTTTTATTTACAGTATTAGAATTGATTTTCTATTACATAATTCGTTTTTTTACGATTTACAGTTGAAAATAATTACATTAGTAAACATATTTTCCCATAATCCATGGCTATTTATACTGTTGGCACATTTAACCATATTATACTGTACATTTTACAGTAAAATACTGTTCAAATTACAGAAATCTGTTACAGTGTACCTATAACTTTCCCCTAAAATCAGATGGTAATGACAGGTGAATAACACTAATGTTTAAGTACTTCACCCTGGTTCTAAGCCTAAACTTGACAAACTGTAAACTTTTCCCTCAAATCTGATTGGTTGATTGGAAAGTTGATCCAGGATTAATGAAAATGTTAATCCAGGAACATGTGGTACTTTGGGGAAATGACGTTCACCCACAGAATTCAGTATAACACCGGAAACATTTCTTACTTAACAAGCAATTATTTATGTATTTATTTATTTGGTAACTACATCATTTGTTTACCATTGACTTGACAAAATAAATCACATTAGACATTTTCCGAAATATCTTCTTTTTATTTTTAGATGAACTATTTATTAGGGCCATCAAACGATTAATCGCCATTAATCGACATCCAAAATAAAAGTTTGTGTTTACATAATATATGTAGGTGCACTGTGTATAATTATTTTATATATATAAATACTCACTTGTATATATTTAAGAAATATTTAATGTATATACTGTTTAGATTTATATTTATTTATATATTTATTTTATTTATATATTTAGATTTATTTATTTATATCTATGTATAGATTTATATATAATTTATATTATATATAAATATAAATATTTACAATTCATATTTTGTCTATAAATATACATGCATGTGTGTGTATTTATATATGTACAAAATAATTATACACAACACACACACATATATTATGTAAACTTTTATTTTGGACGCGATTAATCGCGATTAATCGTTTGACAGCCCTAGTTTTTATGTATAACGAACATAGAATCTAAAATGAAAATGTATGCTAGTTTCTCTTTTTCATATAAATCTGTTTTTCATAATATGATTATGAAAAAAAACATTGATAATTTAGATAAAAACAAGTTTCCTTTTTCAGATGCATCTACATATAGGCCGTACAGATAACATTAAAACAAACTTGCATTCAGGTCAGGATCTACCGAAATGCATCGGCCACTTTTACTAAATCCAATTAATTCCTGATAAATAAAAGCAACATCCCACCTTCAATTTTACATTACAAAAGTAAAATGGGTTGCAAAATGTGAACAATGTCTTGACTTGAAGTGTGTTTGCGTTTGCTCAGTCAACATTACATGACAGAGGCAGTTCCCATCCATCTGAGATTGACTCGTATCTCTCTCTCTCTCTCTCTATCTCTCTCTCTCTCTCTTTCTCGCTCTCTCTCTCTCTCTCTCTCTCTCTCTCTCTCTCTCTCTCTGTCTGTCTCACTCTCGTTCTCTTTGTCTTGTCTATCTCTGTCTGTCTCACTCTCTGACCGGCTGTCCGGCCAGCAGGACCAGATGAGCACTGATAATTACCAACTGGCAGTGTGGGGCTAAGGACACCTTCAGTGAGTGTGAGTGTGTGTTTATGTGTGAACAATGGATTTGTTGCGAGGTGACACATGACCCTTTCAGTCCCAGAGGCAGCGTAACACAGTCATTGTGTTAAAGACGCCCAGGCCGTATCCCAGCTAAATAGGGATGGCGACAAGGGAGACATCTGCAAAGATGAACGATATGATAGAGGGTCAGATCAGGTGAAAACATCAGTTAAGAGAACAGGTGTGTGTGTGTGTGTGTGTGTGTGTGTGATTGAGGCTTCTGAACTTAGGCCCATTCAAGGATGATAACTATTCTCAATATTAAAGAATAGCAGAGTTCACAACACACCTGTAAAGGCATTGATATTGACGATATTGTTGAATAACTTTCATAATGATTTTATCCAGCTAATGAACGATAAAAACAATGACAGCCAATCAGAATCCATCCTGCTGAAACGAGCTCGATCATTTAAATGTGATAAGAAGAAACAGACTAATATCGTCCAATATAGGTTATATATGTATAACTTTAACCTCGATCCAATCTTCAGCACAACGGTAAACTTCAATGTAAGTTTACCATTGCGATATGACTGCAATTTCACTTTTTTCATTGTAAATAGTGTGTAATGTTGCTGTTGGTGCATGAACAGTATCTGCAAAGTTGCAGCGCTGAAAGTTCAGTGTAAGCAGAGATATCGTCTTTTAAAAATCAGGAAGTATAATTGCCTACAAAAACGAACTCGATTGGGACTACAGCTGGGTTATGGTACGTCACTAACCTACACATTTGCATCAACCCCTCCCTCAGAATATGCAGAAAATGGCATGCGCAATGTGCATATTTCTGAGGCATATGAATCTCGTAGATGTGTTGTTCACGCAGCTGTCAGGTCTTCTGTGTTCGGGCTTCCCATGGATGCTATTCTTCCTCAACAATGGATACAATTTATGTTTGATTATGTTCCTGAAAATGACGATCGTAATCTAGCGAGTTCAACACCGGATTCAACAAGAAACTGTTACTAAAACATGAAGCAGTTCCGACTTTAAAACAAGAGGCAGCAGATGTTGGACACAATCTGTAAGTAGGCTAAGACTTCATCATTTTAAATGTATTTGCATGTGCAATTGAAGACGTAGCCTTGTGTTTTATTTTTATTTTATTTTTTTTTCAAATGCCAGCGCTGCCTTTATAGCCACTACTAGTTAGACTATGCTATTTTGTGTCTATGACAAACGCGTACAAACATTATGGACCTGAATTTTCTATAAGTACTAATGTTTTAAATGTATTTTTCATGTATATATGCTTTATGACGTTATTTTCGTAAACATGCCAATGCTGTTTGAGTATAACATTAGTAGCCAGTCAGTTGCTATTGTTGCCAGTCAGATGCTATTGTGTAAAACAAACGTGTATAAAGTTAAAAAAATGTATACATGTATACATCCGGTGACTCATTTTCTGTATACAATAATGTTAGCTAATATATTAGCTAACATTATTGTATACAGAAAATGAGAACAGTTTTACCCATAGACCTCAGGTTTGACAACATATTGAATTCAACACTGATGAAAATATTGACAAGCAGGTCCTAGATTTTCACAACTAACAAATTTAAAAAACTAAAAAAAGTTTTTTTTCTTGAGGAAATATGTTTCGTCTATAACAACAGTAAAATCCATTGAATGCACTCACTGTACTTCTATCCCTCACAGCCTCGTTTTCAATCTTGCCAAAAAGTAAATATGGCGCTACTCAGACTAATGTCTATTGAAAGTGTTTTTTGTTGTGCCGAGTATGTATTGTCATCATGATCACAGCACTCAGCACATCAATCTCTCTCTCTCTTAAAGTTTTCAAAACGGTAAGGAAAATCCGGTGACATGATGACCTCTCTAACATCCTCAAACCGGTCTGGAACTACCCTATCTCACGACCAATTCGTACGAATTCGATACGAGTGATTAAAAAGTGGCGAATTCGTACGACCTCACTCGTACAAATTCGTACAATTTGTCTAAACCCACGTGACGGTTAAGTTTCAGGGGCGGGGTTCAGGGGTAGGTCATTCGTATGAATTCATACGAATTGGCCAATTCGTAAAATATGTACGATTTAGCAAAATCGTACTAATTTGTGCATGTGAGGTCGTATGAATTGTTACGAATTAGCCACCTCGTAAAATTCGATTACGAATTCCCGATAAGATCGAGTTGGTCTGGAAATAATACGGATAGATAGCAGCCTATCAATCTGACCATAAATCTTATAAACCAAACAAAATGTATTGGCAAAAGACTCAAATTTCATATGCTGGATGGTGAGTCATAGCTTACGACAGTAAATCAGGCATACAATAAAAAAAAATAAATAAAAAAGAAGAGGAAGAACACATTCTTCCAAGAGAAGAGAGGGACCGGCTCCAGTATCCTGCTTCTACCTGGTCTCCAGGGTTTGAACACACTTCAAGTGGGACAGATTTACATGAAGCCTAACGAAAAAGGGTGCTATTTTTAAATCGGTATTAAAACCACATATGGGACTGTGAACGTCTGCTGATATGAACTTACGATCTTCATATAAATCAAGGAAAAATACAAATGTCTGATAGGCTCTCCTTCTAATTTCTCATTT
This sequence comes from Hybognathus amarus, assembly GCA_030378365.1. Classification (NCBI taxonomy): domain Eukaryota; kingdom Metazoa; phylum Chordata; class Actinopteri; order Cypriniformes; family Leuciscidae; genus Hybognathus; species Hybognathus amarus. The sequence goes on from JAQIUQ010001576.1 coordinate 172,789, forward strand.
AATGTAATAGGTTATATCACAATATTGTTTTACTGATTAGTGGTATGCATTTCGTTTTAAATAATATCATTTTTATTATAGCTAATATTTGCCTTTATAATAGCCTACATTGCCTTTGGTCACCTCAGCGCAGCACAAAGCTGAAACCGCATGAGATAAAGCTCTCTTACCCGCAGGACACGATCCATTTGATTGAGCTCTTTTCAACACGGACATTCAATATGTCAAGGTGAACAAGAACAGCTTCTTTTGTGTCCGAGCTCAGAGGAAATTGAGCAGTTCTTGACATAATAAGCTTCGATGGTAATTAATCTTCTCGCAGTGTGTGTTATTAAACATTTCCAACTTAAAGCCATTTTCAGCACTCCGTATCATGGTTAGGCACTATGCAATTTGTGGAAGGTCAAATATTAAATTAGCTCTTATTGTTTTCTGTTGTTATTATTATTAGGCCTATTATTATCCTATTATTTCGGCTACAACAAAAACGTGTCCTCTAGAAATAACACGATTCAGTTTGACATCAAGTTATGTGAGTCACTTGTGTCGGTTTAACCTTCCGTCACAATTTTCTGTGCATGTTTTGGAGGGTCATGTAACAGAAACCAAAAATAACAAGCTGAAGAGTGTTTATCATTGTCTATCCAGTGATGTAAGAGTTTGCTCTCATTGCATCTCTTCTGATTTAATATTGATGAAGTTTATTTACATTTTATTTACTATACATTATTTATTATTCATGTTTCAGTATGAAATATTGCTCATATGTCTATAAAGTCTGAGGATAGTCCTTTAAAGTAGAGAGTATGCTTCCGTTAACCCTTGTGAGCTGAGAAAGCTTTTATGGCTCAAAAACATCAGATTGATGCTTTATAACTTCTTATGAGACCAGATTATAAACAAAACTTCAACTTGTTAACATTCTGGAAACATACTTTAAATATGCATTTATTTTTACACTACTTAGACTACGTGGGGTCTCAAGAGAATTCATAAATTGAATAAAATTTAACAGGCCAAAATTCACAAATCGCAAAGTTGTTTATGATTAATAGACCACCTAGTCAGGCCAGACACATTGAAGTTACAAACTGGCAGCACCCACTCACCCTCAAAAATAAGGTGTATAGCAGTATACTCTAATGTTGTTTACCATGATATTTTTATAAAGTGTTTTATTTTTATTACAGTTCGCCCTTTCCTTTATGGCGCACACCCTTCAAAGAGATTGTGCAGTTTCTTTGTTCAGTCCCAGAGGACGTGTTTTATCTCAGAGGTTCCTCTTTCATAGCCCAGGAGACGCATGTCGTTCTCAGGTAGGCCTATCTTTCATTAACTCTTTCCCCGCCAGATAACAAAATAAAAAATAGTTGCCAGTCCCAGCCAGCATTTTTTTAACCATTTTTACACAAAATGTTCATGGCCCCCAGAATATTGAACATGCAATATATCAAAAAGAGTACGGTAACACTTTACTTGAAGGGGTGCCCTTGAGACTACCAGGACACCTTCATAATCATGACATGACATATGTTATGAATATGAAGGAAGGTTTTATGCATGTTTGTGACAACTGTCATTAAGTGTCATTCGCTCAGTTATCACATTTTGAATGCAAATATGGCATTGTTTGAGACATAAACCAATACATCATAACCTGTCAGTGTCTTTGTCATGACAACTTGACATTACCAAGACAACCTGTCATAAACATGACATAGCAGATTAATTATCAAACTTAAGAAACCAGTTAACATTACATTAAACTGTCAGGTGGTTGGTTTTGAAATTAGCTGTCATGAACACAGAAAAAACACAGAAATCCGAAAACTTCCGTCAGTGGCGAGGAAAGAGATAATTATAAACTTTATCTCATGTTTCTTTAACGATGTAAGGTATAGGGAGAGCGGGGCACAACCTAACGCTTTTTGGTTTTGGCTCAATTAATTAAACAATAATTATGTTAGATTAATACTTTTTTACACAAGCAACATACACATCTCCGCTACAAATGACCACTTAAAGTTTTTTTCTAGGACCTACCATTTTCGTACAGTTGCACTGAAAGTGACAGAAGTGCAAATGTTACAGCTTACCCCATATACGGGGTTAGTTGTAACACTTGTGTGTAATATTTTATTTTCAGTACTATTTTTATTGGTATAGTTTGATATTGTTTGTGCATCTGTATAGACAGATATCCATACATCCATCCCTCATCCAATCATCCTTCTATTGTGGATCAATATCATTGATAGAGACATAGAAGAGGGCTGCATAGTTTTGCAATAAATAATAATAAATACAATTATAAATATTGTAATTGCAATTAAATTAGATTTGTGTGTGACAGCTGCATGTACAATTATTATTATTAATAATAATAAGGGTTTATTGCATTAATAACAGGCAATATTTTTAATAAATAAACAAGTTATCATTCATAGTACAGTAAATTTTAAACATTTTAAATTCCAACATTGTTTGTGAAAGTCTAACAAAGTTAAATACTCAAACCCAAGAAGTTATGTGGCTCCGTTTTCATTTGATTATCGTTGTACACTTGGCGGCTTAATTGTAACACTGTGTTACAACTGACCCTGGTGTGTATTCATATTTTAATCCTAGTTAACAGTCGCTAGGAATTGCTAGAATGTTTCAAAACGGTGCTATGTTTGAGCCAACAAGACAGTGATTAAGGCAATATAAAGTTAGAATTGGAAACGTATACACCCAACTCAGAAACCGAAAAAAAACCTATGATGAAAAAAAATTACTTTCATGGCGTCAAAACACTCTTTGTCCAGTATCTTCACGAAATATAATCAAAACTTTCCACAAATTAACGGGAGACCGTCTTCTGGCAGCAAGAGAAAATAAGACAACCGGCTTGATCCTGACGAACTAGCGTTAGGTTGTGCCCCACGCTCCCCTATTTCTTCTCGTAAGGTATATAATACATAAATATGGATAACAATTGATATTTGAAGAGTTGAAAATGAGATATCACTATTGATTACACATTCATAGCCTACTTTACGAGCAAATCTTGGCTGTGTGAACTCTACATAGCGCAGGCTAATAGGTTCTTAACTTAACCAGCTTATAATCACATCATTCTCTATAGGGAACATCCGATTGGTTCCTGCATTATCAGTAGCCAATGAGCTCGACATGGTTAGCATAGTTAGCATTTGCATTAGCAGTGCAGCGCACTTTCAGAAACCCTCTACCTTCCCCAGCTCCACCTGTATAGATCTGATACGGGGATTAATTCATGTACGCTATACTGTGCAGCAGCAGTGTGTCTTACTTGCTCACAGCAGCGTGACATGTGTGTATTGGCAGTAGCAAATTTAGCAGATATATTCCACCAAGCCCAAATAGATCAACATTGTCATACATTACCATTCCAAACACTCAAGAGACTTGTCAAGACAGAAATAAGTCTGTCCAATCTGCATACATACACTCTAAAAAATGCTGGGTTGACCCAATTTTGGGTCAAATATGGACAAACCCTACTGCTATAGTATGTTCATGTAGGAACGTGTAACTACGTCATCATATGGAACATCAGACTAGAACTGCCTGATTTTTTTTTTATTTTTATTTATTTTTACTTTGCCAAATGAATGATATTTTATTGCACAAATTGAATGTGTGTTTATCCAGATATGTGGTGCATTTGTGTTTGCAGGTGCAGTGGGGGTGGCAGTCATGGCGTCGCGGGCATCTGCGGGCATCACAGCGAAGAGTTGGAGAGATCAGGATTTCAGCTGGAGAGACAGGTTGCATGACCAGGATCTGGCACTGGCTGGAAGAGCGTTCAGTCAGGTATAGGACACTGTGGGGTTGGACTGGCACTCCAAATAAATGTGAAGGTTGGAGACCAAAGACACAGTGAGGTGGAGTCTATCTTTTGCAAGATTTATTTGGATTAGTGCATCATGATCCAAATTAAAGTTCAATATTAACCATTCCTAGAGCACAATATTTGTCTTTGTGATCTTGGCTTAATTAAGATTGGTTCATATTAATCCACGGAAACTCACATTCAGGTAATGAGGATATTATGATAATGAATTTCAAATGGATAAAATCAAGATCAGTCCTGCATTATTTTCACATGGAAAATGTCATACACTGTAAAAATTAATATGCTTTATCTAATCAATAGAATTGTGGCAACATATTACAAGCAATATTATTAATTAAATTTAACAAATTAGAATTGAGTTATAATTAATCAAATTAATCCTTAAAAGCTAACCATTTAAAATTAGTAAAACTTACACCAAAAAAAATTACAAAAATAAATTAAGAACTCTTTATTTTACATTGCCAACATTGAAGACACCTGATGTTAACAAGCAGAATCACTGAAGGAGAAAACCGTCATTTTAAAACAAACCAAAAACAAACACTGATCACCATAATGGTGACTTCAATTTATGTTTTTTTGGTTGTAGTTTTACTCATTTTTTACTCATTTTAAAAGTTTAATTTTTAAGGAATTAATTTGATTAATTATTACTCAGTTCTATTTGTTAAATTTAATTAATAGTATTGCTTGTAATCTGTTGCCACAATTTGTTTGATTAGATAAAGCATATTTATTTTTACAGTGTGTTATGGAGGTAAAATGAGTGTTTTATACTGGAAAGAAAAGGGAACTGCTGCAGGATAACTGTTTTAGAGACCAGATTGTCGATATCCTGTATTTGAACCACTATTAATCCTCCGAGTCTCTAGACAGTAAGGCAGAAGGACAATCAGAGAGCCAAGACGAGATGATGAATATATGAGAAGGTGCAAATGCTCAGACTGTCTGCTAAAGGGCTTTGGAGAGTAAGTCAAGCTTGGACAATGACACACATTACGTTGTGATTTTCAAACTTGAGATGCTTATAGGAAGCTTTGTGAGAGGACATGATTACAGTGTAATTTTAATAATTTTGAGCATATCAATGAGACACAGTCAATGAGACGGATAATGACAGCAGAATCAATGTGAACACACACAGCGTTAATTCACACGTTGACCACGTGATGTACTGATTCTTTTATCAATACTGACGGTCTTTATCTAGTAGTTCTGAACTATAGCAATTGTAACTGACCCTAGTTAACGAGCTATTGATCAAACATTTGTTTAAGAAATGCACTTTAAACTTGCTTTGTCTCTTGATGTGGTAAAGGGAATAACTGGAATGACCATGGCGTTTCTAAGAGAACAGACTTCAAATTCCCGAAGAGTAAAAATCTCCAGACTCTCAGTTAATCCGCCAATAATTACCATGTTTCTCCTGGGAGATCAATAAATATACCTGTGCGTTCTATCTATAAATGAAGATTTTCTCAAAGCTCTTCCTTGACCCTCTGCACAGAGGAAAAAAACAACAACAAGAGGAAGTGAAAAACGAATTAAAGTTATTGAGAAGAAACTCCAGGCATGTTAATGGGCCCATTAGAGCATCTGCTCACTGAAAGATTTAACTGGTGCTGCTGAGGCAAGAATCAGTAATAAGGCCTGTTCACACCAAGAACACCAACTATATTAGCATTCACACCAGTGGACGATATCGTTCTGTTAATTCTGCCAGTTTTCTCGTCTGCCACTTTAAAAGCTCGAGCTCTATAAAGCAGGAGGGATTCTGATTGGCTGTCAATGTTTTTATTGTTCATCAGCTGTTCTGAAACGTATCATTATAGTTGTGTTGTTACCTCTGCTATTCTTTTATATTTAGAACAATTCTATATTTTCTTTATCATTATGGATATGTATTTTTTTCACAGCTATAGGGGTCGCTAACCTCTTACAATAAGAAAGGTGTAGATTGATGACGCAGTGAATAAGCGGAGTCATGGAACTTGCTGTCATGCTGATGGATCTAATAATGTTTATGGATGAAAACATTGATGTTTTTAACATGACTTTGGTGTGAACTTTGCTAATGAGTAGGGGTAGCCTGACTTCGTCATACTCATATTCCTGTCAGAAGATGAGTCTGAAACTCCTTCGTTTGGCTTTGATTATGAGGCGTGTCTTAACCGAATCAGGAAAAAACAACAACTCTGCACTCAATTGGATAGATGGTAAACCTACAACCAATCAGGAGCAACGCAGTAAGTCAGCTACTTTGCATACAGTTGTCAACTACAGAACATAGCCTAACTTTACTTATTTTAGAAGTTAAATAACGAGTGTTGCTTCTTTTATTTATTCCTTCATGAGTGCGACCAAAGCAGAAACCACAACGATCACAGGCTTTTCATCACGTCCCATCTTCTTCAGCGACCGTCAGAGCCAACTGATAAGTTACACTTTTCTCGAATCATGTGGGAAGGACGGCAGAAATATCTTTTCCGAATCGACAAATGCCTTGATTGCAGTTCTCTGTTTGTCTATTAAAATTAATGCACTGTCAATTTATTTCACAACAGCATCTCTTACATAATGAGCACGCTTGCCACACGCGACGCACACCTACATTTGAAATAACGAAATTTTGGTCGGCAGGAAAAATGGTCCAAGCGAACCGTTAGAGTTCAGAAAATGTGAAAAAATAAAACCATCAAAAAAAATTAAAAAGTCAAAAAATTATCGGGCCAATCAAATTGCCAGGGCGGGCTTTATGCGATGATGGACAGGTGATCTTCGGGGACGTAATCATCACGTTATCGAAAGAGCGCTTAACTGGTTTCCCTCAAAGATGACTGCAGCTGGAGAATTGAGATGTATAGATTCCGCTGTTGATATGACAAAATAATTCACAAAATATGATAACGTGATAATTACCTCCCCGAAGATCACCTGTCCATCATCGTATAAAGCCCGCCCTGGCAATTTAATTGGCCCGATAATTTTTTGACTGATCATAATTACTCCTCAATGGGTCGAGTCCAGACCGAACTTCCCGACCAAATAATGTTGTGGGCGGAGTTCGGGCTGGCATGCAGGCTAAAGTAGGGGTGTAACGATACACGTATTCGTATTGAACTGTTCGGTACAAGGCTTTACGGTTAAGTTTTCGGTACACATTTTTGAACCGAACGGTTCATTGGACCATTTTTCCTGCCGACCAAAATTTCGTTATTTCAAATGTCAGTGTGCGTCGCGTGTGGCAAGCACGCTCATTATGTAAGAGACGCTGGCGTGACCACAACATTGCCCAACATCAAATGGCAAATTTAATGTAAGTGGAATGAAACTGAGCTACTCGTTATTGTGTGGTTGACGACCGTTTGTCAGTTTGTACCAATGCAGCGTGAGCCGATGTTAATCAAGCAGCACTATTACTACACCGCGAAAACAGAAAGGAAAAAAAATAAAATTTGCCACTGAAGTAAAAACATCGCTGCGAGATAGTGAGAAACGTTCACATTTCTCCGTTAATAACGTCGAAGCAGCGCTGACGTGGAAACCAGGAAGAAACATTGTGCCATGAATGAACTAGTCAGTGTCCACAGATCAGCAACATCACCATGGATTTACTGTATAACACTACTAACTGTAACCATGGAAGTTTAGCAGGAATAGTAGGCTATAATGCATTCAAGTAACATCACATCGGTTTTATTTTTGACATTATGAATACTGAATTACTGCCCTCAAATGTTAATCTGAACTAAAATAAACCTTTGTTTATAACTACTACAATATTACATTTCATTTTGTCCAAGGAGCTGTTTTGTTTTATATGCTCCTAAGAAATGTCAAGTATAGCTCCATCATAGCTCAAAGTTAAAAAATATCATACTTTATGTTGTTATTTTTAATTAAAATATAACTAAAAAATTAAATCAAGGAAATTTCTCTGGCATTTCTTTGTTTTTGCTGTATACAGGAAATATATATATTTATATATATATATATATATATATATATATATATATATATATATACACTCACCGGCCACTTTATTAGGTACCCCATGCTAGTAACGGGTTGGACCCCCTTTTGCCTTCAGAACTGCCTCAATTCTTCGTGGCATAGATTCAACAAGGTGCTGGAAGTATTCCTCATGGAGTTTGGTCCATATTGACATGATGGCATCACACAGTTGCCGCAGATTTGTCGGCTGCACATCCATGATGCGAATCTCCCGTTCCACCACATCCCAAAGATGCTCTATTGGATTGAGATCTGGTGATTGTGGAGGCCATTTGAGTACAGCAAACTCATTGTCATGTTCAAGAAACCAGTCTGAGATGATTCCAGCTTTATGACATGGCGCATTATCCTGCTGAAAGTAGCCATCAGAAGTTGGGTACATTGTGGTCATAAAGGGATGGACATGGTCAGCAACAATACTCAGGTAGGCTGTGGCGTTGCAACGATGCTCAATTGGTACCAAGGGGCCCAAAGAGTGCCAGAAAATATTCCCCACACCATGACACCACCACCACCAGCCTGAACCGTTGATACAAGGCAGGATGGATCCATGCTTTCATGTTGTAGACGCCAAATTCTGACCCTACCATCCGAATGTCGCAGCAGAAATCGAGACTCATCAGACCAGGCAACGTTTTTCCAATCTTCTATTGTCCAATTTCGATGAGCTTGTGCAAATTGTAGCCTCAGTTTCCTATTCTTAGCTGAAAGGAGTGGCACCCGTTGAGGTCTTCTGCTGCTGTAGCCCATCTGCCTCAAAGTTCGATGTACTGTGCGTTCAGGAGATGCTCTTCTGCCCACCTTGGTTGTAACGGGTGGTTGTTTGAGTCACTGTTGCCCTTCTATAAGCTCGAACCAGTCTGGCTTTTCTCCTCTGACCTCTGGCATCAACAAGGCATTTCCGCCCACAGAACTGCCGCTCACTGGATGTTTTTTCTTTTTCGGACAATTCTCTGTAAACCCTAGAGATGGTTGTGCGTGAAAATCCCAGTAGATTAGCAGTTTCTGAAATACTCAGACCAGCCCTTCTGGCACCAACAATCATGCCACGTTCAAAGTCACTCAAATCACCTTTCTTCCCCATACTGATGCTCGGTTTGAACTGCAGGAGATTGTCTTGACCATGTCTACATGCCTAAATGCACTGAGTTGCCGCCATGTGATTGGCTGCTTAGAAATTAAGTGTTAACGAGCAGTTGGACAGGTGTACCTAATAAAGTGGCCGGTGAGTGTATATATATTAGTGCTGTCAAACGATTAAAATATTTAATCACGATTAATCGCATTAATGTCATAGTTAACTTGCGATTAATCGCACATTTTTATCTATTCTTAATGTCTTTTGATTTCTTTTTGTTACATTTTTCTCATTTTAATGCTCTTATCAACATGGAAAAGTGGATTGGCTTGTTTAGTGCAAATGTTTTTTTTTATTATTATTATTGAAAATAACATTGGAATAGTGTTCAATTTCACTCTAACATATATAGCCTAAATAATCTCTCACACAATGCAACACTGTCCATCAATAAAAGGGTGAAAGAAATACTGACGAGGTCCTGATATTGACGAGGGGTGGAGAATTTGCATCATCTGTGTTTGTGTGTGTGTGTTTGCTTGGCCATCATCAAGTGGTGTTTCAGGCTGGACGTGCTGCGATGATGATAGCTCAGTTCATAATGACAAAACATACAGATCGCTTTGGTCTTGTCAATGGGACAATTTGGCAACTTTTTAAAAGTAAACTTTACATTCAGAATCTCATTGGCATCCATTTCGGCGTCTCGCGCTCGTCATCCACTCAAAACATAACGTTACTATTTGGCCGGCTCGCAAGCTGAAACGAGTGTGTGCGGCACAAAACGTCCTCGTGCTGCGATCTGAAACCCATTCATTTCAATTGCTTGCGCCGCGCGAGGACGTTTCGTTGCTTCTTCGACCAAAGCGCTAGCGGATCTAGCTAGACCGGAAACAAAACATCAGGCACGCCGCACACACTCGTTTGGGCTTGCGAGCCGGCTTTGAGTGGATGACGAGCGCGAGACGCTGAAATGGATCAGGACGCATGCCGCGTCCTGTTGCAAAAGTATGTGAAAAAACTACAAAGTTTGCTAGGACAAAAAGACCGTTAATCGCGCGATAAAAAAATTAACGCCGTTAAAATGGGTTTGCGTTAACGCCGTTAATAACGCGTTTAACTGACAGCTCTAATATATATATATATATATATATATATATATATATATATATATTTCCGATATATCGGAAACGTACCGAACCGAACAGAACCGAACACAAGTGTATCGTCTCGGAACCGAGACCATGAATTTTGTGAACCATTACACCCCTACTAATGAGAGACAGATATCAGCGAATCCATCCCCAAAGGAATGAGGACATTTCACTCTACCGAACTAACTGCAAGTGCTGAATTACTCAGTTCGATGTCAGCGATGTTTCATTTAGTCTACACACTATCTCACGGCAATTCGTAGGAATTTTAAGAGGTGGCTAATTCGCATGAATTCGTACGAATGAACTACCCCTGACCCCGCCCCTAAACCTACACATCACGTGGATTTAGACAAATCGTATGAATTCGTACGAGTGAGGTGGTTGTGTATTACACACCATAAAGTGTGAAACCACAAGCACGCGAAAACTATACATATCATATGCAAGTAAAAACTAATTTTCGCGTATTAATTGCACGATAAATACGCTGTCTGCAATAGAGATACATTCTATGTGATCAAGCAGTTATTTAGTGCCTTTAAAAGTTGCATCTCTGTGCTTTACATCATCTTAGCAACCACCTAGTATCCCCCATAGCAACATGCTTAAAACCGCTTAGAACACCTTTAAACCACAGATCAACAACCCTATAATCATGTTGGTGAGTTATGCACAGGTAAGCTGGATTTACTTTTCCTTTACAAAATATTAAAATCTACTTTGTGTATAATTTGTGTTTTTTTGAAAAGCATCATATCTCTCAATCCACCGAGGGCCTATCCAGGGTTAGTTTTGCCTCATCCAGGATTCTCCGACAGAACAGAACTGATCCTGAAACAGACATCTGAGACTCTAGATATCCATATGGACCCAAATCAGCAGGGGGAAGTGTGTATTCTCACCAGAGAACGTTCAATGCCAGTACGGCTTCACCACTCGCAGCCTCGGAGGGAGCCGCTAATGACAATTCACAGCCAACTGCCGTCTCCTGGGCCGCTGAATCCCTGCGTTTAGTAGCATCTAAAATTCATGACAGATTTGTTATAATCCTAGGCAGAACTACGCAGCAGCGCTCTCTAAACACAACTGACAGCGCACTGTACAAGACTTTTTAAAGACCTCATCAACAGGCAGTGTGCTAAATACAGCACAAGACATTTTTTTTCTCTCCCAACCTACATAAAGCCATTTTTTCCCTCTATATTTTTATTCTATTTTTCTATATAGACTCTTTTTTTCCCACTTTGATCTCTGTGATTGTAGACCGGCCCTCCATCCATGTGATGCACATCAGCGTGACTCCCTTCGCCAGCCCATGCATGTGTTTCTGGGAGCGACTCTGACCTCTCGAATGTTCAAATCATTGGTGTGTGCGCGGATGTGGGGCCGACTCGCTACTGTGAGATGTACAGGGTCATACATGCATGTGTGGGTGGTGGTATATATCTGTCTCTTTCTGTTTCTGCCTACCGCACTGTACTTGCTATGCATGAGAGAAAGAGACATAAAAATGCATCTATGATGAATCTCCTTATTTTCCCCTAAAACACTAATGCATGAGCATATCAATAAATAAGTTGTGTTATTTTAAGCATCGGTAGTAATTACTCTCTATTGACACGGAAATCACTTTTTTAGAACCTTGTTTGTGAAAGAGACTTACGTAACGTGGCGAGCGCGCTCAAATCTGCCAATGCCACCTGGTGGACTCGACTCGGGAGGGAAAACCTGGCGTTCTGATTGGACGGCTCCGATGTGAAACATCTGGTGTTGTAGAAGGGTATTTGTGAGGACACGGGACGAGCACGGCCAGATGCCTGAAGGCGCTGCTGGAGACTTGGACAGGAGGACAATCGCTCTGATAACTGCCACAGCGAGCTGGCCCTTGACTCTCTGAATAGACAACATACATTTCCCATTGATGTGCATTTTGAGATAGGCCTATCCGTATTGAAAGAGTATGATGAAAACGTATTATTTAGAAACTTATACTTAGGGTTAGAAAGTTGGAAAAACACCTAACCCAGTTAAACTCTGGTTGGGTTCAGAGGCGGCCTTTGCAATCAGAGGAACAGTTGGAGGCCCACATATGAGAAAAATAGCTAAAATATTTCATGCAATGTGACTGCAATTACTTTATTATGTTACATTCAACAATGTTATCTCATATTTCAATGGTAGTCTATTTATAAATGCACTCTATCTACCACTATTTAGGCATTCTATCTCTTAAAGGAGTAGTTCACTTAAAAAAAATTGCTGATAATTTACTCACCCACATGTCACCCAAGATGTCCACGTCTTTCTTTCTTCATTCAGAAAAGAAATGAAGGTTTTTGATGAAAACATTCCAGGATTGTCTCCATATTTTAGACTTCATTGGGAACCAAATGGTTCAAGGTCCAAATGAGAGTTTCAGTGCAGCGTCAAAGGGCTTTAAATGACACCAGACAATTAATAAGGGTCTTATCTAGCGAAACGGTCGGTCATAAAAAGTTTACGTTTTATAAGCTCAAATGCTCGCCTTGCTCTGTTCTGTGATGCGCGTTCGTGACTCAATGAATGAACAAATCTTTTTCGAGTCATTTGGTTGATTCAACGAAACCTTAATTTCTTTCCGACTGAAGAAAGAAAACCATAATGAAATTATATTTTTAAATATGAAACTAAACTGCCAGTAAGCGCGGCAACTCGTTGTCTTAATGAGTGAGTCATTGAATCATTCAATCAAACGAAATTCGAAATTTGAATTTGAAAACTCGAATTCACTCAGTAACGAAACATCACTGTGTTGCTCGTAGACTCGAATTGGCTCTGCTGTGGATTTGTTTGAAATTATTTCATTGGCGAAATAGAGAAAAACACAATATTTACAATAATTGTCACAATCCTGTACACAATTCAATAAACACAATAAGAGTCTAAAATGTAAGTCACCTAATATTAACATATTGTTTATTGAACTGTTGTATAAAATCAATATGACATTTGCAAACGTGCTTATATTCCAGTATTGCATATTACTTATACAGCTATATCCTTTTTAAATATTAAAAAAAACAAGAAGTGTTTCAAGTGAAACATAGCAAAGGCCGCTACTACATGGATTAGCACCCAAAAATTTGAATTCATAAATAAAAATCCTTATTTAATCACCCTCAAGTCGTTCCAAACCAAGAAGACTTTGGTTAATCTTTGAATTTGATTAGCCATATAGTCATATATGTTTGGAATGACATGATGGTGAGTTATTATTTAAAAAAAATTAATATCCCTTTGATATGCCAGAACACGCTGGCATCACATAGGCAACTTTTGCATGGGCAAAATCTTCAGAAAATATCAAAATGAAGTATTATAAACATATTTTGATGACAAACCTCATTTAAAGCAATATTGTACCCAAAAATAATTGAACACACATATTTAGATTGGTTCAGGTCGCTCCATCTGTTCATAAGCATCATGCCATCAGCTGACAGGAAGAGGTTTCCTAACACTTTCGAATTTCAGGGCTCGTTTCCATCACGAGATCTTTGGACCAATCTGTCTTTCTGCAAATGGAATAGAAAGTGCTTTATTTTCTCTGACAAGATTCTTAAATGCATGTCAACCAAGATTTCACTTAGCACCAATTAAAAAAACAAAACAAAGGCAATGTGAGAGTGTGTAGGAAGGAGGCAGATGAGGGTTGTCTGTTGTGCATTGCTGATGAGCAGTACTAAATTAAGCACACTATTACCATCAGATGAGAGGTAGACATATGATGAGTGTGTACAGGAGATTCAAAACTTTATTTAGACTTATATATATATATATATATATATATATATATATATATATATATATATATATATATATATATATATATATATATATATATACACTCACTGGCCACTTTATCTAGGTACCCCATGCTAGTAACGGGTTGGACCCCCTTTTGCCTTCAGAACTGCCTCAATTCTTCGTGGCATAGATTCAACAAGGTGCTGGAAGCATTCCTCAGGGAGTTTGGTCCATATTGACATGATGGCATCACACAGTTGCCGCAGATTTGTCGGCTGCACATCCATGATGCGAATCTCCCGTTCCACCACATCCAAAGATGCTCTATTGGATTGAGATCTGGTGACTGTGGAGGCCATTTGAGTACAGCGAACTCATTGTCATGTTCAAGAAACCAGTCTGAGATGATTCCAGCTTTATGACATGGCGCATTATCCTGCTGAAAGTAGCCATCAGAAGTTGGGTACATTGTGGTCATAAAGGGATGGACATGGTCAGCAACAATACTCAGGTAGGCTGTGGCGTACAACGATGCTCAATTGGTACCAAGGGGCCCAAAGAGTGCCAAGAAAATATTCCCCACACCATGACACCACCACCACCAGCCTGAACCGTTGATACAAGGCAGGATGGATCCATGCTTTCATGTTGTAGACGCCAAATTCTGACCCTACCATCCGAATGTCGCAGCAGAAATCGAGACTCATCAGACCAGGCAACGTTTTTCCAATCTTCTATTGTCCAATTTCGATGAGCTTGTGCAAATTGTAGCCTCAGTTTCCTGTTCTTAGCTGAAAGGAGTGGCACCCGGTGTGGTCTTCTGCTGCTGTAGCCCATCTGCCTCAAAGTTCGACGTACTGTGCGTTCAGAGATGCTCTTCTGCCCACCTTGGTTGTAACGGGTGGTTATTTGAGTCACTGTTGCCCTTCTATCAGCTCGAACCAGTCTGGCCATTCTCCTCTGACCTCTGGCATCAACAAGGCATTTCCGCCCACAGAACTGCCGCTCACTGGATGTTTTTTCTTTTTCGGACCATTCTCTGTAAACCCTAGAGATGGTTGTGCGTGAAAATCCCAGTAGATTAGCAGTTTCTGAAATACTCAGACCAGCCCTTCTGGCACCAACAATCATGCCACGTTCAAAGTCACTCAAATCACCTTTCTTCCCCATACTGATGCTCGGTTTGAACTGCAGGAGATTGTCTTGACCATGTCTACATGCCTAAATGCACTGAGTTGCCGCCATGTGATTGGCTGCTTAGAAATTAAGTGTTAACGAGCAGTTGGACAGGTGTACCTAATAAAGTGGCCGGTGAGTGTATATATATATTCCTTTACATCACACTCCCATAAAAACGTGTGAGTAACAGTCTTGCAAGCTGACAGTTTACTGATAGCGTGACATCGGGCCATGAGAATGATGATCACTGAGAAAATCGGCTAATATGAATTTGTAATTACAGAAGCCGAGATTCTCAGGTGACCTCACAGGTGAACATCATTTGACATCCTGTGCTGCTTTAAACAGAATTAACTCTAGACATATTTAATCATTCTTTAAAGGAATATATTTCAACAGAAGTTATATCATTATTTTCTCACCCTCATGTTGTTCTAAAGGCCTGTTCACATCAAGAACTATTCAATAACTATATTAATGTTTAAAAGTTCATATGCCCCATAATCTTTAATACAAATATCTTCTCCCTCCCCTTTGTAGGAACATCTCTTCTCTTCTCTGATGATGTGTTTACTGGCGTGAGGGCGGGGCAACCTGTGCACTCACATGAGATCAACCAATAGCGAACCACAACCATCCGATCAATTTCAGATAGACATAATCAAGTCCCGCCCTATATTTTTGTCCAGTATAGCTGTTTCTGAAAAAAATACACAACTTCTGTTTCATGCTGACTTTAAACGCACATGAACTTTCTCCCCACCAGGGCCATCATTAATGACATTTTCCGGCTTTGTGTTTTGACTGTTATACGGTCAGGGGGCGCTATTAGGCATCTCCTCAAAGAGTGCAAAATCTTCGAGGATTAAAACAAATGCTAAAAAAGAGCAAAAACAAGTGATAATAGCATTGCTTATGCATGTTGTAGTCTTTGAAAAAATAAGAAGTAACTTTTCTTAGCTTTTTGTTCAAATCGTTGCTTTTTTATTTAAAATTACCCACATTTAATTGTTGATGAAAATGAATGATTTGTGTGTGTGTGTGTGTGTGGTGGTTGTGTTGTTTGTTTAAAAGCAGAGGCTCAATTGGATTTAAACTTGTTTCATTTTCTTCTGTAAAACACAATACACACTCACCTAAATGATTATTAGGAACACCTGTTCAATTTCTCATTAACTCTAATCAACCAATCACATGGCAGTTGCTTAAATGCATTTAGGGGTGTGTTCCTGGTCAAGACAATCTCCTGAACTCCAAACTGAATGTCAGAATGGGAAAGAAAGGAAAGGTGATTTAAGAAATTTTGAGCGTGGCATGGTTGTTGGTGCCAGACGGGCCGGTCTGCAGTATTTCACAATCTGCTCAGTTACTGGGATTTTCACTCACAACCATTTCTCAGGGTTTACAAAGAATGGTGTGAAAAGGGAAAAACATCCAGTATGTGTCAGTCCTGTGGGCGAAAATGCCTTGTTGATGCTAGAGGTCAGAGGAGAATGGGCCGACTGATTCAAGCTGATAGAAGAGCAACTTTGACTGAAATAACCACTCGTTACAACTCGAGGTATGCAGCAAAGCATTTGTAAAGCCACAACACACACAACCTTGAGGCGGATGGGCTTACAACAGCAGAAGACCCCACCGGGTACCACTTCATCTCCACTACAAATAGGAAAAAGAGGCTACAATTTGCAAGAGCTCACCAAAATTGGACAGTTGAAGACTGGGAAAATGTTGCCTGGTCTGATGAGTCTCAATTTCTGTTGAGACATTCAGATGGTAGAGTCAGAATTTGGCGTAAACAGAATGAGAACATGGATCCATCATGCCTTGTTACCACTGTGCAGGCTGGTGGTGGGTGGTGTAATGGTGTGGTGGATGTTTCTTGGCACACTTTAGGCCCCTTAGTGCCAATTGGGCATCGTTTAAATGCCTGAGCATTGTTTCTGACCATGTCCATCCCTTTATGGCCACCATGTCCCCATCCTCTGATGGGGCTACTTCCAGCAGGGATAATGCACCATGTCACAAAGCTCGAATCATTTCAAATTGGTTTCTTGAACATGACAATGAGTTCACTGTACTACAATGGCCCCACAGTCCCCAGATCTCAACCCAATAGAGCATCTTTGGGATGTGGTGGAACGGGAGCTTCGTGCCCTGGATGTTCATCCCACAAATCTCCATCAACTGCAAGATGCTATTCAATCAATATGGGCCAACATTTCTAAAGAATGCTTTAGCACCTTGTTAATCAATGCCACGTCGAAATTAAGGCAGTTCTGAAGGGGAAAGGGGGTCAAAAACAGTAATATGGTGATCCTAATAATTATTTAGGTAGAGTGTATGAACTGTCTTTGACTGGAAAAAGGCCACATTATGATTCTTCAAGCTACTCTTCATGTTCCACAGAAACAATGACATCATACAGGTCTGGAACAACATGACGGTTTGTAAATAATGACAGAATGTTCACTTCTAAGCGAACTATTCCTTTAAAATGTGTGCCGTGAGCGTACTAGCATGGGAAGGCAGATCTATGAGGCTTCAGCTCCAGCAAGGGTATATTGAGGATGTGGGTAATGAAGTTGAACAGAGCAAGTGGGTGGTTGATGGTTCTAAAATATTTTTTCATAAATGCTACTCATAACAGCAAGAATTATGACTAAAGGAGACTCTTGGATCTTAATAAAACCTGGACTTATATAATATTATTATGTGAAGATATTTAGCATTTCCTCAGGGTCAAAAGAGCATGTGGCCAGAGAACTGAGAGTGTTTATTAGATCCGTGTCCAGCTTAGACAGAGAAATGATTTGAAAAAAAATGGACAGGCATTCAATTCAAAACATTTAAAGATGCTGTAAGTGACTTGTATTAATTTATTTATTTTTTGAATGCCTCGTATAAAATGTCTCAACTACTTGACAGATATCACTGAAATTGGAGTCTTGAGAAATCACACCTGTCACTGGCTCTGTAAAAAGCAAATGGGAACATCTTTTTTTAGGCCAATCAATGCTTTCTGCTTGTTAATCAGTTTATACATTGTTGACATCAGTTTGGCTGACACTTGGTTGACACTTATGTCATTTAATGTTCTTTTTTGGGGTCAGGTTTTGGATTAAGGCATTTCCACTATTGTTTTGCAATTTTTTAGTTATAAAAAACTATTTAGTTCAGTTAGACAGCGGACACCACAGTTATTAAGTGAGGAGTGTGTGCTCCATAGAGCAAGAGAAGCAGCGCAGAGGTGTCATGTGACGAGAGTGAGGCGCGATGACTGACGGCACGATGGCAGAAGCAAAAGTAGCATTTCTAAATTTAAAATAAGTGAGTGTATTTGTTGTTGTTGTGTTTTGCTTAAAAATAATAATGAACCACAAACTAAGCATTTGTTTGTTACAACGTGGCTATTTCGTTACAATAAGCGATTAAAGTGTTTTATTGTTGTTGAGATTTTTTAATAGTAGTACAGAATTAGCATTAAGCATTTGTTTTTTTTTTTTCCCAAGAAAAAAGATCAAAATGTTATTTCTCCTTTCCCATCACAAGTGGACACGCCCCCTACTGCTGATTGGATTACTCATGCTTATCCTCCCCATCATGAGTGGACACGCCCCCTACTGCTGATTGGATTACTCTTTATCCTGCCAATCATGAGTGGACACACCCCTACTGCTGATTGGATTACTCCTTATCCTCACCATCATGAGTGGACACACCCCCTATGCTGATTGGATTACTCCTTATCCTGCCCATCATGAGTGGACACACCCCCTACTGCTGATTGGATTACTCTTTATCCTCCCTATCATGAGTGGACACGCCCCCTACTGCTGATTGGATTACTCTTTCTCCTGCCCTTCATGAGTGGACACACCCCCTCCTGCTGACTGGCTACAAGTGTTTTGTGCTGCTCCATCCAATCCACTTTCAACGTGTGTTTCTCAGAAATCGCTTACTTCACCTTTAAGCCTGGCTATTTAATTTACCCTAACCAAAATTAGCCTATTTCTGACAGTGACACTATTGATAGTCAAGTTTAGAATTATTAAGATTTTATAAATGCTTTTGAAAGAAGTCTCTATTTTTTCATCCAGGCTGAATAAAAAATTGTTAAAACAGATGTAAAACAGAACAAATATTATATATATATATATATATATATATATATATATATATATATATATATATATATATATATATATATATATATATTATTTTTTTTAATGTAATGTAAATCTTGTGAGACCAAAGCTGAATTTTCAGCATCATTACTTCAGTCTTCAATTTCACATGATCCTTAGAAATCACGTTTATTATTATCAATGTTGAAATATTTTTGTGGAAACTTTTATTTTTATTTCAGGATTCATGGAAAGTTGAGGCAATGGATTATTTCGAAAAGTCACATTTCTATGAACCTGTCATTTAGATTCCTATCATTTAATTTGATAGGAGACATTCTGAAATATAATTAGGTGATTCATTTTAACTCAGATTCCTTCTCTTCCTCAGCTGGAGCAAAAAAAAAAAGTACTCTTTTTACCCTACTCACACCTTTACAACATCCAGATGAAAAAATGACTGATATAAGGCACTAAGCCACTAAAGGCTATATGCATTACTGTGATGTCAACATGCGTAAATGATGTTTTTACACAAGGTATAGCACAAATCATGTGCCCTTAAACCCCTTGAAATAATAGAAAGAACACAGTAAAGCAAGCCTAGAGTGGTTTATTGCTTCAAAGATTATACTTTAAAAGTTAAATTCACTACTAATAGGAATGAACAATTCTTCAGCCGAGTAATAGTTCATTAGTTTATCTGCAGGCTGTTTGGTGTCAGAGCTATAAGCAAAGATTACCCCCGAGATTTGCATGTAAACACTAAACGTTTTGTGGTCAGTAATAACTGCATGTTCAGTTATAAAACACTGAATGTGAGGGCGTATTGCTTTACCACAGAGAGAACGACACGCATTGACCTGTATTGCGCAAAGTAGGCTACCAGCACCGCTGGGGAACCTGGAGAACGATCTCCAGACTGCGTCAGAGGGGCTTTCACTGCCGCCCCAGCTCATCATCTGCCTTAAAGACGGGGCAGGACTGAGGAGAGAGAGAGGAACAACACCGAGAGATCTCATGCTCCACATTAAGCTTCAGAGTTGTGTAACTTTTTTTTATACCTCATACCATTGATTGTATCCATGGAAACCACAATGAAGCAGAGAGAATGT
Organism: Hybognathus amarus; assembly: GCA_030378365.1. Lineage (NCBI taxonomy): Eukaryota > Metazoa > Chordata > Actinopteri > Cypriniformes > Leuciscidae > Hybognathus > Hybognathus amarus. The sequence goes on from JAQIUQ010001576.1 coordinate 193,128, forward strand.
TTTTATAAAAGGAGGTCTTTCGATGCATCTTAAGAAATCCCACGGTTGAGGGCATTCCCTCTGAATTCACTTTTGCAACTTATTCACCTATAAAAATGGGCCTGCAACATGCCAAAATGTGAAGAACTCAAGCAATAAATAAAACAGCAGACATTGCAGTGAAGTAAATGAGGCAATTAGCTAATTCCCAACATCGGGTTCAAGAGCACCTTGAAGGGATGGAGGTTCCCAACGAACACCAGTTCCCGCGCTAAATGACCTATATACTCAGTAAAACGGTGTCTGTCTCAGATGTCTCTGTGTGGCTTCGCTTACGTGCGCAAGCTAAAATTGAACTTCACACTGCACCAGGGGCCTTTCATATCTTTACATAGATGCAAGGCGGTAAAATTAAACTGTGCAATTTAGGTTGCCACTGGAAAATCCTCGAGCAGTGCAGGTCGAATATTTCAGCAGAGGGAACCTCATTTCTTTGATATTGAAGGATGATGGATGTGTGTCATTTTAAGACACAGATTCACCTTACGCCGATGGTGTTATTGCAATCTCTAAAATCAGAATAACTGAAAGAAATGCTCAATCTCTTACACATTGCCCTGGTTGGAGCTGTGTTAAAGACAACATATAAGTTTGAGTCTGACCTGGGTCATGTCCCAGTCCCATTTCCCTCTCTACTTTTCCTGACACTTCTCTACTGTTTTCCACAATAATAAAAAAATGTGTGTGTGTGTGTGTGTATATATATATATATATATATATATATAATCATTTTTTAATTACAAAATTATTCAGATTATAATTATATTTAATCATTTTTTAAATAAAAATTGAGCGTTTCAGCTAGGCTCAAAACTAAGGTAGAAAATAGCCTATTAGTTATTTATGTTGATGTTTTTGATGTTTATATATATATATATATATATATATATATATATATATATATATATATTACTGTAAAAATCTTTTTAAACCATAAATTTGCTCATATTTTTATACATTTATTTTATCCTATATTATTTTATTGTAATATTATATTGTTTTTATATCACAATTATGACAATGATAATGAAGTAATGTGGCATCTGTCATAATTGTCATAAAAAAAATGTCTCAATCAAGAAATTTTAATAGTCATAGTCAAAAAAATACATACAATTTATTTGTTTAGATTTTTTTGTGGTAAATAATATGACCCAGGCTGTTTCCCAAAAATATTGTTAAAGGGGTCATGAACTGTCTTTTTAAATTGTATTATATTGTTGTCTGAGGTCAACTTATGACGTTTGCTTGGTTTTTGCATTCAAAAACATCAAAATGAATAAGTGATAGGCTATTTTGTACCCTAGTTTTGAGCCTAGCTGAATAACGCTCGTTTTTTTATGGGCGTCTCACACTGAGACTTGGAAGTAAACGCCCACTGCTGTGAGTGGATAACAGTTTTGCATATTATAATGAGTTTCGACTCACTCGTCGATGCACTTGGGGAAATTGTTCTGAAAACGTCCAATGTTGTAAAATGGCGACCGGAATGATTCGCCCATACATGTTCGACCCAGAGTCCGTGTGTTGTACAATTCCTGTCAGATCCAATATAGACGGCACAGCACCGTTTTTCTACTTTAATCGGTCTGTAATCTAGTCTTGTTTACAAAACAATCCTCAGTGAAATAAAGCGAACAGACTGACAAGGTTTTACCTCATCAGCTGGAACGTCATTAAAAATAAAGTTTATCCATGCAGTCCTATTGTAATCCAGTGGAAGCTTATGCAGCGACTGTCTTCCACAACCAGGCACTGCACAATATTTCTGTATTGCTCGGTAGCTCGAATCCGGTTTGTCATCATCGAGGTAGGAATCTATGTTATTTAGCTATGCGTGTCATGGGCGAATCGGTTGGCGGGGCTAAACTAGCCATGTTGAAGTAGGCGTTGATCTTCTTCTGCGGGGTGGTGTTTTATCCTCTTTGACGTCATAGTTCCCCACTTTGAAAAACGAGTCGTTTGTTGAGGCTGGTGTCAATAAAAGCTTTTATTGGACTAAACAAGGACATTTTCAGTTCCTGAAACTTACAGGATATTCTTATAATATGATGACCTCTTAGATGTCAAAAGCTCAAGGGAAATTTGATTTCTCAGTTCATCACCCCTTTAAGCCTGTTGGTGCCTATGATCTAAGTTTCTATGATCTAATTAAATTTACCATGCACTGAGAAAAAGAAGTGGTGAAAAAACTACTCTCCAGTATGTAGGTGTGACACAATCGCATAATTACGATTATTATATGGATTTTGAAATTTTAATTTGCTCCCCTTCCCTCACAGATTTCCCGAGGTTGTTCTTTTGAGGAGGGCGACAGCCTGACAGCTCAATTTGGTGGCAAACGCCCCTGAGAACCCCCATTAAACTCTGCCCGAGGTGACATCATAGCTCTCCCATGATCCCTGAACAGCCTGTAAAGAGCAGAGAGGACAAACCAGAGCCGATGAATCAGTCTGCTACCTTCCCCAAATCCTCACAGGATGTTCCCTCTCTTGTCTTTATCATTACCAGTGCTTATTAAAACAAACATCACTATTGCTATTGTTCATGCATTATACTTTGATGGTGCACCAATGCTTTAATAACATTATTGGTGCCTCAGACGTCACACCCAAGGACCATGCCTGAATGTCTGACGCACAAGGCAAACAAAATTGGAAACAGTTTCGAAGTCATCATTTGATTTGGATTTCCGGGAGACGATGTCACATTCTTTAACCGTTCCACCAAGGAAACAAAGCCATCATGACGAAAATCGTTATGCTTACAACTGTGACAATGAGGGCTAATGGGGATCAACTAAACCTTGGATTTTTAAAAGCATGTGAAGAACACTGAATATAGTTGTTTTACACAAAAGTCTGTTTTGTAGGGACATCGACTATATTTTCCCGCCCTAAACATGACACTGAACAAAACAAATTTTGATTGGTTGCTTTAGCTTACATGGTATTCTTGAGTGGTTAAATATAATCTTTAAAATGTGAATGTAAAACAATACTTTAACATGTTATTATAATTATTTTTAACTACAATTGTGACAACGAGAATGAGGTAATAATGACATATCGGGGAATGTTTTTTGTAAATAATTGTCCAAAAATGGCACAGCGAGCACTACTCACATTGTCTTTATGGTGCGTTCACAACAGATGTGGAATAGCACGTCAGGCGTGAATGATTTCAATGTTAAGTCAATGCAAAGATGCGTTATGCGCATAAAAAATTCCTGTGGCGCGAATGAGATGTAGTGAGCGGCGCAGTAGAACGTGACGCGCAAATGGCGGAAATTGAGCATCTGGCGAGCTAAGCGCCAATGATTTAGTTAGTGCTAATTGCGCATTCATGCGTTTAACATGAATTTGCGCCTGCCGCCCGAGTTTAAAAATCGGAACTTTGGTGTCAATTCACGCCTTATTAACCAATCAGGAGCCTGCTGCTTGCTCACGTGGTGAAGGATCTAGATATGCTTCAATAAATTATTTTGTAAGATGACTAAATGCCTGGTGTGGTTCTAATGCACAACAAAGCAAATATTTTATCACTTAAAGGAGAACTCTGGCGAACAATGAACCTTTGGTCTAATAAAACATCGGTACCTAGTCAATCGTTCTCTGAGATTTGTTTTCATGATAATCGAATGTAAAGAGTTGTAAACTCTTTAAAAAAAGCTGTAAAGATCTCTAAAAACTGTTTCAGCGTATAATGCTAGCACTGGGGGCATTAACTAAGTAAAAAGAAATCGCTAGTTTATACCACTAACAAGGCTCAAAATAGCCCCACACTAACACAGTAACATATTTATCAGCCGTCATCCAGCGCAGCTCCTGGAGCGAGCAAATGGTGAACTCGCCAACGACTTTGCCTCTGAAGGGTCCGGTGGACACAAATATGGTGACGATGCTCTCCAGAGTAAATAGAGAATGGTGAGTCTCGATGAATGCTTGAGAACATAAAAAAGATGGCCGCCAACGGGTTTCGATTCCGACGTGTGAATTAACACAATTAACAAAGTGGTCAAGCGTCAAACTAGACGCGGTAGATGCAAATTTGATGCGTTATCGCGTCTGGTGTGAGCACACAGTTAGACAAGTAAATAATACAGTGAATTTATTACAAATTGGTTGAAGTTCACTCTGGTGGATGTAATATTTCTTTGAAACTTCATTATAAGACTATTTTTTAAATCCTCTAGATGATACACATCTTACATACTAATGGGCTTGTAAACTTTGCCACTGCTGGCTGATGATTAAGTAAACTTACAGTTGGTTGTAGTTCCCTTTTGCCATATATCAAGCTAGCATGCTTTATTAAACCTCTCATGACCACTTATCCAGGCATTTAAAGTCTGTATGGGGTCTGGAAGCTGAGTGCACCTGATGGATTAGGACAGACGTGTAGAATGATGGAGTGGGTTATATTCGGCCTGTCTGAAAGAGCTTCAGTTGTGTGAGAGGAGACGTGGAATTACCCTCTGTGCCGATTTGTCGTTCCAGTGTGGGGTGGTGGCGTCTCTTCAGGTCTCCGTTATGTGCCACTGACTGCGGTAATGAGAGTCGTTTATATTGTCATTTGTTTACAAGGCTTGCAGTGACCATGTCTGCCACTGTCAGACAGGAACCAAGGAATCGCTAAAATGAGGATGCGGTCATGTTGAGTCTGTTGCCGTGTCATTAAAAATGGATCAACAGAATCAGGACGTGCTTAACAAGGAGAGTAAGTTCAACAGATTAATGAGTTGTCAATTCACATGCATTTATCCAATGTAACTCACAGTGCATGCACTTATTACAGGAACAATCCCATTTGGAACAACCCGAGTACAAGTGTCTGGAACAACAAACTTGCTTCCTTACAATTCCTGAGTCACACCCCACAGAGTGTGAAGACTTTCAGTAACAGAATACTGTTTCTTATTGCATAACTAATAGGGAATTATTGAAGAAATAATATGTAATTCTTCCTTAAAGGTATTGTAGGTAAGAATTTTATATAAAAAAAACTTTGTATGCATGTATGTCTACGGCGTTAAATGTCAGAGCGAAATGAAGCAAAATGTAGATCTACATCTGGGGAGCGATATTTTTTTCCTGAGGATGGTAGGGGAACACTCATAAATGCCATTAACCCCAGTGACGGGTAGGTTTAGGGACGGGGTTGGGGTAGGTCATATATTTATACAGTAATAACGTTTAAGTCAACGGCGTTCATAAACACGCTGAAAAACGATTATGCGTGTTGATAGCCAGTCAACATGCTTTCATCATGGAAACTCTTACATGCCGAACACCATAAATGATATGAATCTTACACTAAATTCTTCTTCATCACAGTGTAAATGATGGCAATGGAAAAACGTATCATGCAACCTGTTTTTAGCTTTGCCTTATAGATAACTAGCTCGTTAGCGAATCAATAAATGTATATTTTAAACTTTACCAATATAACTTAATAGTGAGTACTAAAATACTGCCCTACAAAGGCAAAGCACAGTAACTACACATTAGGTCAAAAATGAGTTAAGACTCGTAATGGGCTTTATGATGTGTTCTGTCTTGTGAAAAATATTGGGTTAAATGATGTCCCGTTTCGGAGATGCATTACCACGTAATCTACCCATAACATGTTTGACTGGCTGGAATATAAACTTTAAAGGGAAGGTTTACTGCTCTTTTTCTTTGCATGATTGTGTTTATGGGGTGCAATATAACATGTATCCGTGGTTTTTCTTTTTTTAAAAGTCTTATTTTTCATAAATTTCACCTTTATTGTCAGTCGCGCTCTCCTCTGTGCCCTGAACGAGCGGTTGACTTCCTGAGTCTATGAAAACACTCCCTCAGAACCACGTAGTGGGCTCAGATTGGTTCGTTTGGGGCTGGTGTGTTGTGATTGGCTAAACTGTCGCTCACGTCTGTCCGGAAGGTTAACGCCCATTACCTTTACGGTCAGCACGGGCGGGCATGCCAAAGGTGGATAACATAGACGGTGGATACACGTAAATAATGATGTCGAGACTGCAGTATCAGTGAGGCAGAATCAGACGGAGAAAGCCGCGATGAATCGAGTCAAGCAAGAACCTCACCACACACGGCTCTTAATAAAGGTTTCTGAATGATAATTTGCTTCATTTTTTAACTTAATACACGTTTGATTTACACAATAGCATCTGACTGGCAACGATAGCAACTGACTGGCTACTGAATGTTAAACACAAACAGCGTTGGCAGGTTTACGTTCTTGATCAAATCGAAAATAAAGTCATAAAGCATATATACATGAAAAATACATTTACAACATTAGTATTACAAAAAAATTTCAGGTCCATAATGTTTGTACGCATTTGCCGTAGACACAAAATAGCCAAACTCAGTAGCCTATAAAGCCAGCACTGGCATTTGAAAAAAAAAAACAACAACGCTAACGTCTGGAATTATAGATGCAAATACATTTAAAATGATGAAGTCTCAGCCTACTTACAGATTGTGGCCCAACAACTGCTGCCTCACTGCTGTTTAAAGTTGGATCTGCTTCATGATTTAGAAACAGTTTCATTATTAATCCGGTGTTCAATTCGTGGAGATTCTGGAAGCTGTCTCTCGTAAATGCGCAGCACAGAGAGCTAGATTACGATCGTCACTTTCAGGAATATAATCAAACATAAATTGTATCCATTGTTGTCGAAGTATAGCGTCCGTAGGAAGCCCAAAACACAGAAGACCTGACAGCTGCGTGAACAACATACTCGACGAGGAGCTGCTGAAATATGATCATGCCCTTTCCTGCATATTCCGGAGGGAGGGGTTGATGCAAATGTGTAGGTTAGTGACGTACCATTACCCAGCTGTAGTCCCAATCGAGTCATTTTTGTAGGCAATTATACTTCCTGATTTTTAAAAGACGATATCTCTGCTTACACTGAACTTTCAGTGCTGCAACTTTGCAGATACTGTTCATGCACCAACAGCAACATTACACACTATTTAAAATGAAAAAAGTGAAATCGCAGTCAACCCGCCCTTTAAAGGCCTTTTTCCTCCGTTTCTTTGTTTGCGTAGTTACTGCACTTAGCCTTTTTAGGGCAGAATACATCTTATTTGTTTTTCTTCATTATGATAAAGTTAGATTTTTTTATTACATGTGATTCTGACATGATGTCAATGCACTGCTCCTTCCTCTCCGCTCGTCTCAGGTAAATAATGCCGATCTTCAGCTCAGCTGTCGGAGTTCATGTGTTTTGGGGGCGTGGCTTTGGAAGGAGCCCAGAAGGGAGGGGTGAAATTAATGGAAATAATGAGCTGTCTTTAAAACAGTCGTGAGAGGTCTATAGACACTCCATTTTTATACTTTCTTTTTCAGAGTTCTTACATTTTAATTATGCATTGATATATACAGAAAGTTTAAACAAATTTAGAAAAAAGTTTTTTTTAATAAAATTTCTACCTACAATACCTTTAACCCAGGGGTTCTCAACTTCAGTCCTCGCGACCCAAAGCTCTGTATATTGTGCATGTCTCCCTATTTACACACCTGATTCAGATCCTCAGCTCGTTAGGATAGGCATAGAGTCTATCCTGAACGAGCTGAGGATCTGAATCAGGTGTGTTAAATAAGGGAGACATGCACACTATGCAGAGCAGTGGGTCGCGAGGACTGGAGTTGAGAACCCCTGCTTTAACCCAATGGCTGAGTTTGTCCATATTTGACCAAAAAAGATGGGATAAAACAACCCAGCATTTTTCTAGTGCAGTATTCTAAAGTGTTTCCAGAATTTCATCATATTCTTCATGAGGTTTCAATACAGCATCTCAAAATGTCTCAAATCAATCATTCTAAACTCTGCAAGGAAATGTATGTTGTCTATTCAGAGAGTCAAGGGTTAGCTCGCCGTGGCAGTTATCAGAGCGATTGCCCTCCTGTCCAAGTCTCCAGCAGCGCCGTGTCCTCACAAATATCCTTCTACAACCCCGGATCTTTCCACACAGGGCACTGATAGAAAGACCAACTGATAGATTGTAACTTTGCACAAATACATTTCCACTAATGACCCTCTAGCCATTCATCTGCGACCCTGTTATTCAGTCGGAGTACAGTAGCAGCAAAGTATTTATCCTGCTTCATAAAGACCCAAAACACTTTTATCCCACAGCTACCTTTGAACTGAGGGTTTAGTTGCCATGGAAATGGTGAAATGATCTTCTATTATATACATAAGCAATTTTCAGAAGCAATGTTTTCCACTAACATGGACAGAGAACAAAATATGATCATCAAATGATCAGAAAGGCAAGACATCAATCACTCAGCTTGCATCCAAACCGGACTCGTGATAATTGGCTAAAACTCAGTTTTTCTGTAATCATGCAGTCTGCAGAAACCTCCCTCTGACAGAGTCGCACAAGGATGAAGATGATTTGCAGGTTCAATGGAAAAATCTAACTTGGATGTGTGTATATTTTCCATGATGCGAGCTGCCTGGCATGGTGTGTGTTTGTGAAGGGACCAAAAGGAGGAGGATCAGTGCATGGAGGAGCACAGGAGGAGGAGACCAACCCAGATCTGCAGAACTGTGATGCTATGATAAAAAGCCATGAAAAATGATCACAGGAGGACTGCTGAAATATATCACATCTGCTTTATGGTCCCTTCGGCATACAGTGATCCATGAGGGAGTGAAAGAGAAAGGACACAGCATATATGTGTCGCAGAGTTTCTCTTTACACATCCACATCATACGTTATCTATAGCACTGTGGGAATGACATCAAACATGGACATTCCCTTTGATGCAATTTGCATGTCAAGAGGATTATTGAAAAGTTACATATTTAAGTTTTCTTTAGGGAAAACATTTTTTCTTTTACTGTAGGAAAGGCGGCGAGAGCAGAAAAACGCGACAAATGGAAATTGCACTGATTAAGTTTTAAAGGGTCACTAACTTTTCAACTAACTTGATCACAATATGGAAGGTCTTACTTGAAGGAGTCGTTCACTTTTGAAGAAAAAAAAAAAAAACCTTTTGCTGATAATTTACTCACCCCCATGTCATCCAAGATATCCATGTCATTCTTTCTTCAGTCGAAAAGAAATAAAGGTTTTTGATGAAAACATTCCAGATTTTTTCTCCATATAATGGACTTCAATGGGAACCAAACGGTTCAAGATCCAATAGACAGTTTCAGTGCAAACTGCGAACTGTTCAAAGGGCTTTAAATGACTTCAGACGATGAATAAGGGTATATATATATATATATTCATGATTTGTAATCACAACATTTTTTCTTTTGTCAAATCAACTTAGATAATTTATGTAGTTCAGATAACATAATATTGTGAGTTTCTGGTGATTAAATCAATCTCTTTCATTGCATTAACTCAATTTTTTCCATTTCAATGATCTTAAAATTTTAAGGCAACCAGGTTACTTATTTTTTTAATAAGTAATTAAAAATATGTTTTACAGTGGAGACTTTAAATAAGTTTGGGCTTAAAAATAAGAACAAATAACTGCTAGTGTGATCGGAAAAATAAACTTAATTTATAAATAATTTTTTTTTTACAAAACAAAACTTAACATCTTGCTTAAGTCTCACTTAAAACTTAGTCACTTTGCTTCTTAAGTAACTGTATACTTTAAGAATGTCTAGATATTTGTGGTGGAAAACAGGACAAAAAACTAAAGATCAACTCCTCTGGATTATGCTCTGTGCTCTGGTTGGAACGTTGGCCCGTTGGGCCTCCGTGATGTCAGCATAACTGATTACATCCGGATCTGAGGTGCTTGAGGAACGATTTGAGTAACTATGGCAACAGATTGCGGAATATTACTCGCAAACTTAAACTTAACGTCACTCTGTTCTCTGAGGCTTTTGTGAGATTTACTATAATCACCGGTTCAGAAACCTCTCTGCTGGTGCATCAGGATTAGACATCATCTGGGCCACGGGTCTCAGCGGGGGTTAAAGACATCTGACCACATTCCCCATCTGTCAGAGCACCCAGCGCTTTATTAAAAACACTTACATTTGGGAAATACTACAAAACCTTATCAGTGTAGTGTGCTAAAGTTCATAGTTTGCATAAAACCCCTAACACTCACAGTGACATAACTCATCCCACATTATTTGTGATACCTCAAATCGGCTTATTGAGGAAAGGTCAGCTGTAACTCTCTATAAGCAATCAGACTTAAACATTTTGTGTGGCAAGTAAAAAAAAAAAAAAAAAAAAAAAAATATATATATATATATATATATATATATACTAATCTGACTTATATAGAAAATATTGCATATTTTACACATACAATACAAAAACAATAACTCATTAAGGTTGTTTTATTGTTTTATCAGTTGAGTGGCTTATGCAAATATACACTAATACAGTTGTGGATTCAGGATTCTTTGAGGAATAGAAAGTAAAAGAACAAAAATAAGCCACCTTTATTTGAAAAAAAAAACATCATAAATGTCTTTACTGTCCCTTTGATCAATATTAATGTGTCCTTGCTAAATAAAGTTATTATTATTATTTTTATTTTTTTTTTAAACCTATACTGACCCCAAACCCGAACGGAAGTGTAGGCCTATATTTACATATATAGTGTATATTTACATAAGCCAACCATCTTTTAAAACTACAATCATTCATTGTTCATTTCAAATGACTTTTTAAACGTTTCACATAAGAATGTATGATTAATGTAGTTCAGCACTCATTATAGCAGGATATTTAAATGCCAAATTGACCAGATATAATGAAGTATTCCAGAAGGTGTGTAATAAGAGATGATAATTCTGGACTGTAGTCATGGCCTTGTCGAGCTTGAGCATCTGTGACCAACACTCAGCCGGTGCAAGGGTCAAAGGATCAGAGGATGAATGTCAGTTTGCCCTTTCGCCCACAGCAGGACATACTTAAGTTTCTCTGCAGTTTTCAAAGAACAGCAGTTCTTGTTTTATGCAGTGCTAGCATGATGCTGTGAGTGACCCTAATTCGTTTCTCCCCTAAAAATGGTATTTTCACCAAACAAAAACTATTTTTAGCCTTTTTTTCTAATCTTAAATCTGATTTAAGCTACTACAATGCAGTGCACAGAATCTTAAGGAGGAAAAAGAAAATGCTAAGGATGGTCTCATTAGTCTTTGCAGGTTAAATGACATGAGATGTTTCATCAATTGCAGAATGTACCACATGCTCTAATGCCTGCAGACACATTTAGTTTCTTAAAAAGTCTAATAAAAGTCTCTTAACACTCTGGGGTTGTTCGGCCCAAGACCCGAAGAATTTAAATTATTATAAATTTTTTTTTAAATCACAGCTTCCTCGAAATGGTCAGAAATTTGGTGACTTTGTTGGTATTTGGTATTTGGACGCCCAAAAAAATTGGGGACAGGATGTGCATAGTCTAAGTGGTTGAAAAAAAAAAAAAAAACTCAAATGGACCCGCATGGAAAATGAATGGGAAATTGGCAAAAATGTGAAAATACTGATTTTTTTGTGCATACAATCTACAAATCAGCCACGATCTTGAAAAAAAAAGCATACAAAAGTGAAGGGGTGAATCTATAAAACATCAAGAGTGCAAAACAGACACATCCAGACACACACAACACAAACACATTTTTATAAACAAACACACCAAAAAATTCAGATTATATACATGTGTATTGCATTTTTAAAATGCTCAGTTTGTCCACCAGATGGCATCCATCTCATTTCAAAAACTGCTTTTATGAGGCCTAGGCCTTGACTCTAAAATGAAATACAGCTTTAAAAAAAAAAAATACATATACATATATATATATATATATATATATATATATATATATATATATATATATATATATATATATATATATATATATATATATATATATATTTTTTTTTTTTTTTTTCTATTATGTTCAATGGGGGGGAATTTTGTCATAGTTATTGCATTAATACTAATTATATTTTTTTTATTTTTGAAATTTTCTCAAAAGAACAAAACAAGAAAAGAAAAGAAAAAATATTATAAAAAACGAGTAAAAAAATCATGATTTTAAAAATGAATCCCTTCCATTTAAATATGAATGGGTCCATTTGGACCTGAACACCCCAAGTGTGACTCTGAAACGAACAACCCCAGAGGGTTAAGGGAATTTGGACTAAACAGCTCAATTGATATGTATTAGTTAAACAATCTCTTTATGATCTCTTACAATTTTGCAGTGTCAAATACCAGTTGAGCTGTCAATTGAGGGACAGAAAGTTCTCAGCTTGCATAAAAATATCTTAATTTGTGTTCTGAAGTCTTACAGGTTTGAAACGGCATGAGAGTGAGTAAATAACAGAGTTTTTATTTTTGGGTGAACTTTCATTTTGACCTTCACGGTAAATAACCACCAATGACGGCCACCTTGACACACATCCGTAAAACTGACAGTGTTTTTCCAGGACCTTTGCCAAGCATTTGTATCCCAACAGTCGTCCCACCTGTGTCACGAGTACAGCGGTCTTCAGTCTACAGGTATAATCTACTTTTCATTAAGAGCTCCGCTGGCCTGCTGATAGGAGCAGGTGTATGTGTGACTTTATCTGTACATTCATGCAGATATAAACGTAATCATACGTGAAGGTTTCAGCCCGACGGCCCGTAAAGATGGTGTCGCCGTACCTGGCGTGCAATCTGGGCGCGCTGGCTTTACCTGCTGTTAGGAGCAATTTGCGCTCCCTGAAATCAAGCGTCAAAGAACGTTGCCTAATATGATTTTAATCCTCCTTGACCTTAAAAAAACAGCAGGGTTTTGGTTTTGATGGAGTAATGCATGAGACCCCATCGTTTCTGAGTCAGAGGAGACGCAGATGATCCTCCATATGTAGGTGTCTAATGTAAAAACCAAAAGCTTCTTCAAAAATACCAGTTTGTGGGCAAGGTAAGCATCAATATATGAACAAAATGTGCAAAGGACAAGAGTATGGCTAATGATATTAATTTACATTTAGAAAAATATATGTTTAAATCTTAATAACATTTAAATCTTTTAAAATGTTTTCTGCTCACCCAGGCTTGCATTTGTTCAACCAAAAATGCTGTAAAAAGTAATTTTGTGAAACATTATTACACTTTAAAGAACTGTTTTCTATTTGAATATATTTTAAAAAGTGATTTGTTCAGTGTTATCCTTCAGAAATCATTATGCTGATTTGGTTTATTTCAAAATTTTATATGGGTTATACTTTAGTATAGTTTAAAATTACCAGCACCACCTCCACTCGCATAACTATTTTTAGTGGAAACTGTAGGTTACCATGGTAATTTTATTTATGGATGATCTCTGTCGACCCCCAGTGTCTCTGAAACGTCATTGCAGTATTTGAGCCTCGCGACTTGCCGTAGTTTAAACATTAATCACATGTGTGAGTTGTCAGGAAGAAGAAACAAAAGCGGTTTTTAGGCCAGATCTGAGAAGGCCACCCATGGGCGATGAATGATGCAGCTGCGCGAGCGAAGTGTCCGCAGGTGACTCACCTGTGCGAACCGGCTGCGTGCACGCGCTTTCACGAGTCATGGAGACTACAGTCCTCGGAGCAATGTGTAAAGAATCAGGAATGGAAGAGTAACGTTAGCTGATACATACACCTGATACGTGTATGCCATGGGGAACTGCTGGACTCAATGTTTTGGGCTCTTTAGAAGGGAAGCAAACAGGATACAAAGAGGAGGAGGGTGAGTCAGTCATTGGCATGTTATATCATATGAAGTTGCACCAGCTGTGATCTCTGGCAGCATGACTCGCCTGTGTCAGGTGCATTGCATTGAACACTCGTATAGCCGGCCAGTGGAAAATCTCTGGATCTTTTTAAATGAATGTTATCTGTTACATTACATACACAGAGCTTAGGTTGAAAGCAACTGACACCAATCCCATTATCAATGTTCATTTCGCGAACGAATCGATCTTTTTAAATGATTCAAAGAACCGATTCGCGAGTTTGTAATCCACTTCACTGTTCTAGACAATAGTTTATTATTTTGATAAGAGATGTATGCAATTATTTAATGGATACATAAAACAATCCACCGCGTTGAATGACAGGAATTTGTGTTTCACACTGTTTCACACAATGAATCGAATCTGCTCTCCGATGGAACCGACTCGCTTGAATGACTCGGACTCATCAACGCTACTCTAGTTTCCGCATTAGTTGCGCTCTGATGATGATCTCACAGGACCCCGCCCAGAGTCCTCTTGTGAATCCGCCCTGAGGACATCAGCTTTAGGCCATTGTTTGTAATTTATAACTGAATTTATTTGTTGAATCTAGTACCGGGCATGTTTTATACTCACTATTTATATGTTGTCTGTATAAGTCTTACATTATTACTATGCTTTTAGAAGTCCCCATATGCTGTTTTACAGAATAGAATCTTATAATCTTTATTGAAATCCAAGTGATGATATTGGACAATGCTGTTACTCAAATCCTTTTATATAAAATATTTTATATGCTTTGCCAGGATAAAGTGAGTGTTCCCTCATATAAAACGAGCCTGACCAGATTATGATTTGATTGTTTTTTTTTTGTTTGTTTGCCAATAGGTCTAAATACTTCAAAAGTACCACAGCTGGTGAACACTATACCATTGAGGTACAGTCATCATAATTTATTTAAAATTCTAAATAATTTATAAATACATTCTCATTGCTGTGCGGTTTGAGTGACATTTGTGCGTTTTGTTACAGTTTGAGAACCTTGTGGAGAGTGATGAGGTGAGGACACTTAAAGAACCACACTCAACTTCGTTTATTTTATAATATTCCTCCTTTGCTAAGACAACAACTTTTGCTTTCTTTTCCAGGGTGAGAGCTCGCAAAGCTGCCCCAGGTATGGTATTATTTAATCTAGACTCTTTTGGGTTTTACTTTTATGTACCTGGATACATACAGTACACTCAAGTAGAGAGCAATAGTTATTTTTTTTTTAAATCTGAGGTGAATTATCCATTTTCTTTTTCAGTTTGGCTGTAAAGGTTACACAAAATGTTCAAACACGCATGACATTTTTTTTAACAATTACATAAAGCACATAATTAGTGAGATTACCATTGTCATTTGTCATACTTTGTATGTTGTTGTTGCCACGAAGTAGCAGAAATAGAAAACGTTTCTAAAAATAATCGCCTATTGCGTGTCGCCATTGCTGCTGGTTTGGCAACAAGTCTGATTAACAAGGAAAAGATGCATATCATATGTGGATAGGATATGGTGTAATGGAATTTTAAGACTCTTTATGGACATTATGATGGATATTGTGCACGCACAAGTGCAAGACTATTCTAATATATTGATTTCATATTTGTATGTCTCTAAAAGTCACTTAGAAACTATATAGATGGTCACTGATGGTCTAAACTATCTACATAGTTGGCTCTTGGCTGTAAAATTAACAAGTCCAAGTAAGGGGGACTGTAATTAGTCGCATTCCTCTCAGATCAGTGCATCACATGGCATGAGGTCACACAGATTTTGATTGGCTGAGGGAGATTTTGAACTCTGTTCTCTCTTCTGTCATTGGTCCAGACCCATCAGCGAGGAGGAGATCAGCCACTTGAAAGAGCAACGCTACGCTGCCATCTCAGACCAACAGGCGCTGATCGACAAAAAGCTGAAGGCAGAGGTACGGGAGGTCACATCCGTACCTCCATCATCACATGATCGCCCTGATGAAACGTTCACAATAAGACCAGAACAAGAAACTTGTTTACAGTTCAATTTTCACGTTGATTTTAAACATTTGAATGGTCAAAAGTTGTTGCCTTTAAGTTAGAGCTTACATTGAGTTTATGGTTTCATTTGTTGTTTTCCATTGCTTTGGTTATCACCCCTGCTTTTAGTTAACCTTCCCTTCCTGTTGTGATTTTTGCCCAGTTAGTGGCAGAAGAGGAGAAGTTAAGGCTAGAAGAGGAGGCTGCTTTTGCAGCCCAGCGCGAGGCAGCGCGGCTCGCTAAGGAACGAAAGCTAAAGGAGGTGAGGCGTTCGCACTGAGCACGCCCAGCCTTTCTCTTAACCCCGCCCACTTACCTTCAGCCACACCCTTCTCATTTATGACACGCCTTCAGGTCTAATTTAGAAGTAACAATTCTGTCAAAAATTCCTTGAGTTTTAAAGTTATGCATTGTTTATCATGCATTTGTTGAAATTACTCATCTTTGAAACATATATAGATTGTGATACACAATGAATAGATGAGATCAAGGACTTCTAAACAGGATTGAAGGCTCTTAATGTTGGTCCAGCATCAAATATCGATCAACGTCCTGTGAATAATCTCAGCACTTAATGCTGATGAAAAATAAAATCAATCTGCTTCCAAGAAAACCTTCTCCACCTAAAACTAACTATCCTAAACTACATCTGTCATTTCCTCCTGTTTTTATTAGCATTTGTCTTTTTAATTTTCCCCTTATGACTTCTGTTCATTTTTATTTTCTCTCATTTTTTCCTTTCTACCATGATTTGTGTGTGTTGACCATCTGCTAATATTACATTTGCTGTCTGCTTCCCAGTAGGGCACAAAACTTTGGCACTAACAGTTAGAAATAATTTTAGCCATGTTCTTGAGTAATTTTTTTAAAATATTAGCGGAAGTGAGTCAGTCGTCATTCTTTAAATGTTCTGTTTTCAGGGAAAGCAGCAGCCACAGAGGACCAAACCCAGAGAAGCAGAGAGCAATGACACTTCGGCACAAACCGTAAGTTCAATCTGCCCTGAAATGAATGCAAATGGTGTTTAGTGACCCCGAAAAGTGTTCGAACACTTAGGTTACACTTACAAATGTATGAGTGTCATTGCATTAGACACAAAATATCACACATGTGGAAACAAGTGAAGCTAGACTTATATAGAAATATCTTCCCATTTATGAGCCATTTAAAAAAAATATATATATATATATATATATATATATATATATATATATATATATATATATATATATATATATATATATATATATATATAATTTTTATAACATTTGTATAACATATATAAAATTTGAAAAATATAAAATTAAAAGAAAAAAATTATAATAAACAATAAAAACCCTTTCAGTTCAGTTTTTTATCTTCATGTCATGTGACCATTAACCATTGCCAGAGATGTATGAATATGTTGTTAAATTGGTGAAATATTAACTTAAAATCTCTGGGAGAACTTGAAGAAAACATTTTAGTCAAAATTAAGTAAAAAATAAATAAATAAATTCATTTTGATTCTTATTTTCAATCGTTCACATTTTTCAGCCTTATGGCAAAACATTTTATTGGAGCTGAATACCAAAAACAAAAATCAACAGGCTAAAGAACATTTATGTGCTATGGTTTAAAAATACCATAGCAAAAATAACTAGCCTAACTAATATACTCATTTCAAGCATTCTTGAAGATGAGTAAACACACTCAATAAAAAAAACAAATAAAAAATTAGCATGCACAAATAAATACACCTGAACATAGATATAATTGAAATAATCGCAAACTAAACAAGTGTTTTAACATTTTTAGGTATTCGGGTACAGAAACCATCAAATGTGAAATGACAGCACTTTATAAATAAAATATACATTGAAAATACAGATACAAAAGTAAAAAAAAAGTTTAGTTGTTTGACTCAAGTTATTATAGAGACGGCAGCAGGAATATTACACTACTGTCACTAAGAGCTGTGCGGATCCAATATAATGTTATGAGTTTTGCTTTGACAACTGTTTACATTCACTTAAGACATAACCAACTGTGTTTGAGAATATTTCAACATTTTTTTGCAACCTGTTCAAGGGTAAAAAGATGCATAAGATTACTGTTCAGTATCATGCGCTATTAAATATAATAGGCGGCTTTCTGTGCGCACATTTTGCAGACAGATGAGGTAACTGTGTGTGTGTGTGTGTGTTTCCCCAGCAAAGCGTCAGATGGAGAGTTCGAGGTGTACCTGCAGAGTGTGAAGGCTCAATCTGAAGCATTTCGCAGTAACCGTGAGTTCCCATTAACACATTTCAATTTAAACATCTATTAGAATACATGTATTTAAAAAAAAAAAATCTCTTAGTATTCATCTCTAAATGTTAAAATCGGTATCGACTTGTGTGTGTGAAGGACTCAGCTCTGAGACGAATGTGGTGACGCCGAACACAGAGAGCAGCTGGGACTTCACCAGTAAGACTGACGCCACGTCACTGGACCTGGAGTGGGAGGATGAGGAGGGTGAGTGACTTCACAGAACCGATAACAATTGCGTCCTGCATGATTATGAGCACTAAACAAACTATGAAGTCAAGTCACAACATGACAATTTAAATGTTGCTGTTTGCAGTTTGACTGTTTGCTTTAAATGTCACATCCAAGACAGGTTTTAACTTTGACATTTTGGAGTGTTTATTGATCTTGGTTAATGTGAATTTTAACATTCAAAATGTGTGTTTGTTAAAGGGATAGTTCACTTTGAAATGATTTTTTGGTATGTTTTAACTCAGGGGTTCTCAACTCCAGTCCTCGCGACCCACTGCTCTGCATAATGTGCATGTCTCCCTTAATTAACACACCTGATTCAGATCCTCAGCTCATTAGGATAGACAGAGTTGTGTTAAACAACACAGGTGTGTTAAATAAGGGAGATTAAGTCCTTTGCAGATTAATATTTGACCCTTTTTGTGTCCTGAAGTAATGACCCTTTTTCTGTTTCAGTTCTATAAAAAGCAGTGGGCTTATTAATCAATGCTTAGAGAGCATTCGTTTGTGACTTGAGTTAAACTTAAAGAGAATGACCTGTTTAGTTGGCTCTAAGTTCATTAAAACAACCATTTCAAAAGCTGAACTGATTTTCTTTTTTTATGGTATAGTAAGAATATGTATAACTCAATGTTTTAACTACTTGAAACAGCTGAATAATCATTCCAAACTTAATGATTAGCTGGCAAAATAATCGATGATTAATCGTTATAATAATCGTTAGATTAATCAATTTTTAAAATAATCGTTTGTTGCAGCCCTAGTTGTGCACAACAAATAAGTTATTGTCTCCCAAAAACTGCCTGAAACATACATTCTTACTGATGAATTGTATTATTATGATGAATGGTAAATTTTGTACAGGGACCTGTATTAACAGAGCAAATAGGGTTGACTTAATCCATTTATCTTCACTGTAATGAATTAATATGTGGCATTACACAGGAATGAACCGAATGGATCCTGCATGGGAGCGTTCCAAAACAGAAGAGGACATTTTACGTGCGGCGCTTCGTCCTGGCGGGAAACAGCTGGACAGCGGACCCACCTCCACCTCTGAGGACTCCAACGCTCTGGAGTGGGAGAACGACTTTGTCAGCGCACATCCCGAGGACAGTGGTGACCATGGCGACGAGGACTTTGAGGGATTCGTTAATCCAGTACTGGACACGCCCACTGAGGAGGCGGGGCATAAGGCCAGCTCTGACCAACAAGAGAGATAGTCTACAGCAAGAGACCGTGAGACCACAGCGATTTAAATGCCTCGTTAATCAGTGTGATATGACCACGGACGGTCAGTTCAACTTGATGGATAAAAATGAAATCCGTAATTCTCAGTGTGAGAGAAAATGCAAGTACTGTCATTGGGTGAATATCATGAAAATTGTTATTTATCCCAAAAAATATTATATTTTCATTATTTTGACTCTATTACAATAAAAAATACTGTAATACAAAAATTTCTAACTTTTAAATCAGCATAAGAGTCGACATATACATGCAGCCAATGCTCATTGGTCATAATGCAAAAACATCTTTATGGATGCTTCATTTTCTTTATGCAAAATATAAATTTTTTTTTTGGGATGAATAATGACATGTTTGTGTTCAGGTCACTGATTCAGTAGGATTTGCATTCCATGGGTAAATTTGCCCTGGTTTTTAATTATTAGATGCGTCTGTAATTTATGTTTATTCATTTAATTTTAATTACTGGGTGAGGAATGTTTTCGTTCAGCCTTATTTCAGAAGTTTTCATTAGAGATCAGAATCAAGTGCAATTTTATGAGGTAAGAGGGAAGCTTCTGGAAAGCCACAGATGTTCTCCAATCCAGAACTGTCATAACTTCTGCTTTTGCATGGTTGATGCGATAACAGTCATGTCTGACATTATAACAGGGAACGTGACTGTCAGGGAATGTGACCCCTGGTATGATGTGTATGAGACACCGGACAGTTTGAAGGGAAAGACCTTTTGGCTAAAATGCATTGGAACGTATTTAAATTAAGTCCATAAGTGCTTTTAAAATAGTCTGTTTATCTGTCTGTGGGTCAAAGGGCTTTGTTGTCGACACTTTTTGGAAACGGTGTTGACGGCCAGTTCTTTAAACCTTGCGTTTCTGGACTAAATGGATCAGAAAGAGGGAAAACACATGGTGTAATATGGATATAGTCATATTCTACCTCTGGTTTTGATAATCCTGACGTTATTGAATGAATTCGTGCTGTCTTACTGTATCTAAACATGATTTGATGTGTATATCTTTCCGAAACATGAAAGTTGTTTCACAGTGAAATCGAAGAAATATTATTTTGCATAAAGAAAATAAGCATGTTTTAGGAAAATTGAAACCGTTTTCATGAATACTTATTACCATATTAAAGGGGTGGTTGATTATGATTTCACTTTTCTAACTTTAGTTTGTGTGTAATGTTGCTGTTTGAGCATAAACAACATCTGTGAAGTTACAATGCTCAAAGTTCAAAGCAAAGGGAGATATTTGCTTTTAAAGGACTACAACAAACGGCTGGTAGGAACTACACAAGCTTCCTCCCGGGTTAGTGACATCACTAACCCCGCCCCCGCAAACACGCAGTCCATGTTGAGAAGAGGAGTTGTCCTCAAGCACATTTGTGAGTCAACTAAAACTTTAGCATCCATCTTTTCACATGCAATAGAAAATCACTGTGTGCAACTCACAACAGTTTCTATACAAGCGATTATTAGATTATCAAAACCAGAATATGCTAATTGAAGATAGTTAACTCCACATCAGCAACATAAATTCATCAACTAACCCTTCAAAGATGTCCTGTTGCATTCTAGTGTTGTCACTTCTTCTTAGTCTCTCCATCTTTGTCTGACTCCAGTTTAAACATAAAAGGCAGAACAGTTTCTGACCTTTTAGGTGTGTCTGCGTGAGGTAATCTCAGCTGCTAACGCAAACACTATCGAAGCTCCGCCCACTTTCCCGGGAACTGCAGCTCATTTGCATTTAAAGGGCCAGACACAAAACGGTGTGTTTTTGCTAACCCTCAAAATTAAATGTGCGATATAAAAATATCTGTAGGGTATTTTGAGCTAAAACTTCACATACACACTCTGGGGACATCATCGATATATTTTACATCTGTGAAAAAGGCATTTTGCCACCCCTTTAAAACATATTCTCTTTCCTGTGATGCAAAAAAGTCAAAATCACAATGGCCTAAAAATATGCTTATATTTTCTTTATATGATACGATTTTATCTTTGTTTTCTATTAATTATGGGTGAGATATGACCCGAACATGTTTTTGTGACCCTATAGATGCCATATTGAATTTAATTTGCGAGTGAACATGAGGCTGTGAGGGATAATATCTTTACAATGGAACGTATGTCTAGATAACATGATTTTCACACTCTTTTAAAACTGTTTTATGGAGTTGTTGTCTACTGAAATTTTTCTCTGAGAGACGTTTCGTCAACTGAACAAACAGACTGTTGTTAAAAACAATGAAAAATATGGCGTCTAACCTGACGGGGTCTTTATCGGAACATTAAGGAACTAATGGTATTATGAACAACCTCTTCCATTGACCCCCATATTTCCCTCATCCATAATGCTTTTAAACGTTTTCATGAATTCTGATCTGTATATAAAGGATTGTAAAGCAGACGTGAAAGGCCTTGAGACTCTGCGTCTGTTTAGTTGTACAACATCAGTGCACACAAGAGCTTCTGTACAGCACAAACCACCTCACGTTATTTTCTTATTCTACCAGCACACGTCAAAAGAGAAGTATTCATGTCATCAGAATGTATGTATGATCAATGCAGTGTTTGTTTTTGAGTCTGTTGACCATGCAACTCATCCTGTTTGAAGAGTTAGGGAACATTTGCAAAGATAAATGAATGTTTGTCCATCAGTCAGAATTAAATGGGCCCAGGTGATTGTAAATAATGTGTAGCTGATGTGAGAAATGACATTTTAAAATACAGCCCCATCTGTGTGTTTATGGAGGCATATTTATGGAAATGACTACAAGGTTTGCAGCTTTAACCGATTCACTAATGGAAACACTGTTACCAGGCCTTATTTTGCATTATGACTAATGTGTATATATTGAAATGATAATAGCGGTTCTCTGATTTACGGAAAATAAAATATGCTGAACATTCCAAGAAAGGCTCGGGAATTACGTTTCCTATGCACTTCCCAACTCTTCAACAGAGCTTAAACTGCTGCACAATTACATTTGTGGAATTTTTTTTTTTTTTTTTTACAATTCTGGGTGTAAGTGAAGGACCTGTCATATTTCTGATAAACGGAACGTAATTACAGTTTTTATTATCTAATCAACATAACATACAACCTTGGGTTAGATCTGACTAATAAACAAATACTATTACACCTGTCTGTTTGCATTTCTATTAGGGAAAATTAATTGGATGACTCAGCGTATATGGTATATATGTATATTTATGTGAAACAGATTTAAGATTCTGCTATATTTCCATGTCACCACTGTATACTAAAATAAAATAAACTTTGAAATAGCCTGCCACATTAAATCATTTTACATTTCAATAGATATTAAACTTATATTAAACATTAACTCTTTTTTTATTCCAAGAAACCAATTTTTAAATATATTTAAATATTTGTATATATTTAACATATATTAGTGAGAGCGCTACACAGACTGTAATGACAGAAGGTAAACTGCAGGTGGCGGCGTTGTTTCATAAATCAAATCAATGAATCAAACACACGCAGGACGCCAATATCTCCAGACATCCATTGAGATGAAATATCTTTATAGGCCTATGGTATAAAGCTAATGAATATTATAATACCTAATTACATGTTCAGACAGGCTTTGATTACAGTTTCTAACTTACTGTAAATCATTTAAAGGCAGTTTATTCTGCATGATTTTGAGGGTCATTGATTGGAGGTCATACTGTTTACTCTTATTCAGGGATTTTGCCTGTTTCACAAGATGAAAGTATCAGCCCAAGGGAAAGAGCCTTGAGATAAAAATAAATTGCTCTTTCTCTCTCCTGTCTGCAGCTCCAGCAACACGCTAGGGAAACAGAAATGAATATATATATATATATATATATATATATATATATATATATATATATATATATATATATATATATATATATATATATATATATACATATACATACATATATATACATATATATACATATATATATATATATATATATATATATATATATATATATATATATATATATATATATATATATATATATATATATATATATATATATATATATATATATATATATACATATATATATATATATATATATATATATATATATATATATATACATATGCATATATATATATATATATATATATATATATATATATATATATATATATATATATATACATATGCATATATATATATATACTATATATATATATACATATGCATATATATATATACATATGCATATATATATATATATATATATATATATACATATACATATACATACATATATATATATATATATATATATATATATATATATATATATATATATATATATATATATATATATACATACATATACATACATACATATATATATATATATATATATATATATATATATATATATATATATATATATATATATATATATATATATATATATATATATATATATATGACACACACACAGACCAACTGCCATTTAATTTTATCAATGGAGTCATTGTGGTCAAATAAAATGAAACCTATGTCAGTTTCAGTAGCATATTCCTAACTGATATTTTATGATCTGTTATTTATTTCATCCAAACGAAAGTGTACAGCCTCAGATCAGTGCTTGGGGAAGGAAAATGTACTGTAGCGATAATAATGTGTTACGCTCTCTTATTTCCTGTTGAAAAAGATTTACAGTAACAGCGATGTAAAGAAACTAAGGCACTTATGGTGACTTTTAGGCATTTATTATTGAAGACCGCAAATTGTTAAAGTTAAAGTTCTCTTTTGGCTTGCTTAGTTGGGGACATTTAATATTCAACAATATTATTGATCTGTGTTGTATTACTCTCACGTTATCAATGTGAAGCTGCTTTGATACAATCTGTATTGTAAAAAGCGCTATATAAATAAATGTGACTTGACTTGACTCAAAAATTTTGCAATTCTGTCATCATCATTTACTCACTTTTCCATCAGCGTTCATGAAAGATGTGAAGCAGAAGATATGTGGCTAAGAGCAAATTCATCCTAAATTTTATGTTTTACAAGCAACTTTATTTTTCAGTGACTATTGCAACTTTCATGCCAATTTTAAAGAAAGTTTCAGTGTTTTGTATTTGACAGCCATTGCTACGGTCAATTTCTTGTGACACATTACAGTAGCCTGTAGATGTAAAATAAGCCACATCCAGTAATGCTGGCTCACCTATTGCATCAGCCAGCCAACAACAGCAGTTATGGATTTTAAGATTTAGATCATATCTATTTAATAGATAGCTTGGGGACATATTATAGATTTGGTCAAATTTTAAAATAGACAAATAGATCAAATAAAATAGATATCATATTTCTGTTGTTTTTTTTTTCTTAGTTTTGTGGACAGTCCACTGGGTTGTGAATGAGACTGCATAGAGACACCCGTACACCACGATGCGTCAACATTCCAAATCAGAAATGAAACACTCGTCTGTTGATGCTGTCGTGTTCTAATTGTTTTTGAAGTGTCATTCACGTTTGGTGCAAATAGGTTGAATGACAAATCTACACTGTAAAACAAATCTGTTAAATTTACAGGAAAACCCTTGCAGCTGTGGTTACCAGAGTTTTCCTGTTAAAAATACAGTAGCAACATTTTAGGTTTTACAGACTTTGACCGTATTTAATTTTACAGCAATAAACCGTATTTCATTACCTGATATAATGTTAATTTACTGACCTTTTGAAGTATTAATATCTGTTTTGTTCAATTGTAATACACTGACTGCCATCAATCACAGCCGTAATGAGAGTCAAATGATCAATCAAAGCTTATCATAATAAGATCTTCCACATACTATTATATAGAAGTTACACAGTGTCATTCACACAAACATTAAACACCATCATGGTAACATGTTGAAATTTAAAAAAATGCAACAACATTAAATGTAACATAAAACCCTAATGTACATAACTGATTAGAAAAAAAAACTAAGAAAATTATGAAGAAACAATTAAAATACATTGAATGTGAAGTGTCACGCAGGGAATTGTGGGAATGTCAATTTACATGTTTTCACTGTAAATTATACAATGACTATTTTTTCACTTCCAAAACCTGTAAATTTATCAGTATTTTACAGTAAATTTACATTAAATGTACCATTATTTATATCACAGTTATTTACCGTATATAGTAAGGAAACTTTCTGTTAACCAACTAACAGTTTTTCACTGTAGCATTTTTACAGTCTTTTACTGTTAATATCATGATCATTTTTACAGTGTATAATTATCATCATCATCATCATCATCATCATCCAGGTGGATGAATCCAACTTTTGAATGTCCCGTTCTCAATGACCCTGCTTACACCAGTATTGTACTTGTGATCTGATGGCCAAAACATTTTAATCCCAGGTGTAAACAGGGCCTCAGTGAGGCCTTTCCTTTATTTATCTTGGATGCCTTGTGCATTCAGGCCCATATAGGCTATTCTTGCCTCGTCCCTTTTTAAAGATTAATCAGTATTGATAATGCATTAATGTTCCTCTGAAAAGTGCTGCTGAAGGTAAAAGGCTTAGTGATGTTTGGACCTTTGGGTTTTGCTGATGTCTGTGAGCTTTAATAATTGAGATCCATTATAATGTCTGAAGTCAAATTCACAGCTTCATTCTCATTTTCATTCTAACTAGGCTACTGTATTAAATATTGATGGCCCCTGAAAGCGCACTCATACTGTTATAGGACATGATGAAGCTATGCTGTGCTATGAGCTGTGATGGCCGAGAGGTTAAGGCGTTGGACTTGAAATCCAATGGGGTTTCCCCGCGCAGGTTCGAATCCTGCTCACAGCGAGGTGAATCTTTAATCAATGCACGGGTGGGCAGAGTATCTTAGTGGTTCACGATGCAATCAGCACAAGTGTTTCCATTACAAAAGAGATGTAACCAAATGTGGTTTCAGTTATTCAATCACAAAATGGGTTCAACCTTTTTTAAACTTGTATTTATCACTGACCATTGTCAAGTCACCTTTATTTACATAGCACTTTTTACAATGCACATTGTATCAAAGCAGCTTCACAGTGATAACATGAAAATAATACAACAGAGACCAATAAACTATTTGTGATTGGCTTATCACAAACACATCTTCCTTTAGACAATGGCAACATTGCTACTGCGTGTTTGTATGTGTGTTAGTTTGTTCTATTACTTTAAAGGGATAGTTCACTTTTGGCATGTTTTAGTTTACCTCAAGGGCATCCAAGATGTAGGTGTTTTTGTTTCTGCAGTATTTTCAATTTTGATATTTTAGGTCAAACCATTCTTGTCCATCAGTCATATAATGGAGGTCTATGGTCACCACCTCAAAGAGCATGCACAGAGAAGTCCAAATTAAACACGATTTAATGTCTCGTAAATGTTTTACATCATATTTAGTGTTATGTCATCTATGCATTTCTTGGATGCCGATTTGTCTAGTTTTTGGCTGGTTAAGCTACAGAGATCTCAAAATAAATTGATACGGTTGGTTTTAGGTTTAAATAGCTTTACACATGTTGATGCCTCCCATTGTAGATATCTTAAAGGGTTAGTTCACCCAAAAATGAAAGTAAATACTGACAGAATTTTCAATGCATTCTCATCACAAGGCGCCATATATGACACTTTTGCAAAAGCGTAAATATCCAACGCACATGGCACCCTTTAGCGTCAAATGAGATGCTTCGGTTATGGTTAAGTTAAGGTATGGGGTAGGGGTAGGGTTAGACCACTAGGAGGCGCCTTCTGCCCGATTTATTTTTACGTCTCATTTGGCGCTAAAGGGTGCCATGTGCATTGGATATTTACGCTTTTGCAAAAGCGTTGTATATGGCGCTTTGGGATGAGAACGTGGGTGATCTAACCCTTTAAGTGGTTACCTATAGAAAGTAGAGTTGTGCACTTTAAATTAAAGATGGTACACAAGATAATTCATAAAAGAGCTCATTCGCATCTTAATATGTATATCTCTAGGGTAAGTGAGAAACACTATTATAATACTAGGCAGAGTTTAATGGATATTACATTATGTCGATTCAGAACAATGTATGGTCGAAGGTCTTTTGAATACTCAGAGGCTCAGGAATGAAATAAGCGGAGTATGTCAAATACGGTTGGTTTTAGTACGAAAGTCAGAAGTTGGCTATTTGATAAGTTGTTTTAGTGACTTATTTGAACTAATGTTGGGTGGATGTCTAAGTATGATGTATAGTTTGGTAACATGTTGTCAATATACTAGTATGCAGTGCCATGATAACCTGTCTCTAGGTGTGAAGTTGTGCTTTATATCGAGGACCATTAAAACTTTGTGTTATCCTTGAAAAATTAGTGTATCTTTCACTACTAATTTGTCTAATAAATCAAATCAAATTTATTAGAGAGAGAGAGACTTGTGATCACTCTCTCTTTGGTTGATAGTGTTAGTCTCCTCCTCAGAACACTTGATTACTCATTGACCACAGGTGCTCTGAGAGGAGCTTATAAAGCTTCAGAGTAGGATCAGTGTTTGGGAGACTGATTCAGTTTCCTCATGCTTTATCTATTTTTCCTTCCTGCGGTATGGTAATATATGTTCTCTCTTTGGTCACCCTACTCTCTGGGGTTTTGTTTCGAAGTGGGTAAAGTTTGAGCTCTCCAGTGAGTGTTTGTGTTCTCACAGCACCTTTGAGGAAACCACTTTCTTTTGAGATTGTTACTGGTTTCTCTTGGAGTTGTTCTCCACTGCATTTTATATCAATCTGAGTGCAAAAACACACAACAAATTAGCATATTAGAAATTTGGTCACCTGATTGTGACAATATCAAACTATCACCTCTGGACTGACAATGTTGCAATGTGAAAAGAAAAGAACAGCCCTTTGTTCAATGTTGTTTCCCTTAAGAGCCAGTTTAGTAAATCATGGTATTCTCTCCTAATGAAATATCTGGAAATAACTAAAATATTTATGCAATCTGACTCTATCCTGTGGATGACTTCAATTCATGCTGCATTTGTTAGGAAAACAGTGGAAAAGGCAACAAATCTACTGAAATAAATAATTTCCCAGAAAGGGGAAATGGATGCATCAAACACATGCACAGTCAGCCAGCACTGACCCAACACAATAGAGATTTGTGAATTGTTTACAGGACCATGTACATTTGTTTTACTAGAAAGTAGATTAAAGAGTTATGAAATGCCAAAAGTGACTGAAATAAACAGAATTATAACCCTCCACTGAAAGGGTTTCTTAAATGTTTATAGAAAAAAATCTTAAGTTAGATTTTTACATAAATGTTGCTCAAGGAGTTGTTTTTATTGTCGTACATTTGCAGGCAAAGAGTGCCCTACTTAAAAGAGTCTTGTTTCTTATTCATGTGTCTCTTTGTTATGCTTTCATTCTTTTATTTCAGTTGTTACCCATTGTGCATTGTGAAGTGTTCTTGGGTAAAAATATGCTATTGAAATAAACAGATATTTGTGCTAGGAGAAACTTATAAAATTGATTTGATTCACAATCTATTGAATAGAACATGAGGAAACAGTCATAAGAAAGCAGCTTCAGTGTTCAACACAAATCGTGTTGTGGTAGATCTGAAACTTATGCTCACTTTTTGTGACTTCTCAACATAAGTTAGTGGCTGAAGGTCAGGTTTTATTTTACTGTTGTCAAGTTACCTTTATTTATATAGCGCTTTTTACAATAGAGATTGTACATGTGGTAACATGAAAAAAATAAGATTGTCAGAAGAAAACTGGGCCAATGTCCGCCTTGAAGGGCATATTGTAGGTTGAGGGCCCAATGACTCAATGCATAGAAAAATAATGTAGGAACTAGATTTTCTAAAAAAAAAAAACTTAAATACGCTAAAAAAGCTTCTGGAGTCGTTTTTGTGAGAATTTTACTGCAAATGGGCATGGCGTGACTGGCAACAAGCGGGAGAGCAGTCGATTCACACAACAGGAAAACAATGCTTACAATATTGTTCAGATTATTATGATCCTATAACAGGCCAGCAGACATTAGTAGGGTAGATTTATAGTACTATTAAATGTATAAAAACTATACTTGAGTATATTTCTATTGTACCAAAAATATACATTTGTAATATATATTTTTCACCTAGGTTATAACAAACAGAAAATGAAAGATTTGAGTATTTAAACAACCAATTTTGTTTTTCAATAACAAGTTACCTCTATTTAGGGCTTGACTAAATTACCTATATCACACTATGATGCCTTTACAGTATACAACGATCAATATTCTTGCTTCGGCATCTCATGTTGAACTCTCATGTTGATAATCATTTGATCTGAAGTGAACACTACACACGATTGCGTTTTCTTAAGCAGATGCGGAAGAGAAATCCCGTCTCTTCACCTGCACAAACCCCACCAGGAACGAAAGATATAGGCTATAGCACTGTCCATTTTCTTGTAATGGAAACTTGTGAACTCGATCTTGAAGGCCTGACAGGCCAGCGTTTTTGCAACCTCCACAAACACAATTTACCAAGACGATGATAAATTAAAATACAAAAACTACCAAAAGCACACTGACTGACGAGCGCTCTCGCTGAATACCAGCTGACTCTGCACTGAGCCGAGGCTCCCTAACGTGACGTAAAATTACGCAATGTTAAAAAAAAGCCGTCCAAGAAACGCTTGCTTTATCTACTAAATTAGTGCCCTTATGTTTTAAAACATTTAAAATCCCGCATTAACTTTTCATATGGTATTTTCATACAAGGTTATCTATAATATATATATATTTTTTTTACCTGCAATATGCTCTTTAAGTAGGGCAGATCAACAAAGTTGTGACGTTTTTTGAAAATGAGGGCATGTCGCATCCTGTCCATGTTGACGTCTGCATATAGTTTGGTAAGTTCAAGAGGAAAAATAATGAAGCTATTTTTGAATTTATTTACTTCAAAAAGTAGAATATTTTTTATGGAAATTATTTCTTTGTAAATTAATTACTATGTAGTGTTTTTTTGTTTTGTTTTTGTTTTTAACTACATTAAAATATTATTCCAATAAGTTCTTAGAGCTTTAACCCAAAGATGAAGTGACTTTGCTGTCAAAACTAAATTAAGTTTTTCCCATTCATTTCTATGGGTGCCAATTTTTGACCCAAATACAAGATTAAGGAGTTTTTTTTCTTACTTAACATTGTAGAATTGAGTCAAAACAAAAAATTGTGTGTGTTCAGGAGGCAAACTTAGAAAAAGTAGCCAAGTCTTGTACCGCTCAGATCAAGAGGAAAGTATTTTAAGAAATAAATCAACTATTTTGCCCACATTTGTCCAGAATACAGTTTTAGGGTTAAACCATTTCTTGCTAAAACTCATCTTTGTAAACACTAAAAATGGTTTGTTTGTTGATGCATTTTCATGAGCGCTGTACCAACTCTCAACATCTGGTGGCGCTGTAGTGTCAGGTTTTCTTTTCATGACCGTCTTCATTTAGCAGCTGCACTGGGTGATCACTTTTTCAGCTCAGCCTTGTTTGTGACCGAAAACAGTCGAGACATTTCCATCAGGATTCATTTAAGCCCGATGTGCTCTGAGCTATTGCCCATGAAACGCACAAACCACAGCTCTCCTGAAGGAAACACTGCGATCCGCTTGGCGTTTCTGCTGCAGAATAACATTGAGTCACACGAGTGCTGTAGACAAACACCATGGTCAACAAAGCAGTCAGCATTACATAATGAAGGGATGAGTGAATGTGTTCAGTCTTTCTCCGAGCTCTAGATGGGTGGTCGGCAGCACAGGCCCACAGCGGGAGGATCTTCTTACACCGTCTCTCGGGAGAGTCTCCTGTGCCATTCAACCCCTTATCAGAGCATCAGATGTTTACAGTCTTATATTTCATGCAGCCATTTGGCTTTTTTAGCAGCACAGAGATAAAGATTATAGCATGGATGGAAGGACTTAGAGAGACCGAAAGAAAAAGTCTGGAATAATGCAACAGAAGGCACAAACACAACAATAATATACTATACTAGAAGAAAAGGTTCTATAAAGATCCTTAAAAGGTTCTATCAGCACTATGTATTTGGAACCCCTAAAAGGTTCTATACAGAACTCTTTTAAGGGAACTTAAAAATAACTCTTTGTAACCAGGAAAAAGGTTCTAAATGGAACTTTTGGGTTCATTCATTATCATTTGTTTTGTCCTTTCCAGATTAAATATTTCATATTATTGACAAACATCAAGACCCTAACATGTATTTATGAATGCATGTGAATTATCACAGAATTCAAGATATGGGGGTTAGCAAATGTATATATTTATATAATTTTATGTAGTTAATCAATATCACACAAAGAGTGCCATTTCAGTTTTTTCCAATTGGTTTTTGGATTATTGCTGAAAATAAACTGTGACCAACAAACTTTTATGATTCTTACACATTTTGCCCATGATCATCTAAACAAACGGAGAACTGAAGCCTAAATATAATCGCCAAGATGCTAAATCTAAATGTAGACCATAAACAAACTACACCAAAGTCACATGGTTGGAAACTTCACCACCATTAAGCTTCAGACAACTCTTCAGTTAAAAAAAAACGAAATTTTTTTTAGTTAGAATAGTTTGCGAAAGAAAGCGGTAAACAACTGTGAAAGCGGACTACTGTGTATAAGAGTTTACCTGTCTGTCTACCTCTACGTTTACACGGCAAATAATTACTAAAAACAGAAAAGATTTTCTTTTTGGCACACAGACGACAGACGTTGTCGAAGCGAAATCCGATACGCAAAACGACTAAAGGCACTGTATTCTGTTGTCAGGCCAGTAGTTGGCGATGTCTCTGTACTGAAACACTGCACGCCTATAGACTGAACACGTAATATGCATGCACATGACGTCACCGTTTTCTCATTCAGTGTTTTTGTAATTTACTCCAGAACAATGACGACATAGTTTTTTAAAAATTGCACATTGAAACACATTTTAAAAAGTTTGCATTTTTTGTTGTAAATGGAGTCGGCGCCAGTCTCTTTCAGAATGCTTGCATGTGTGTTCGATCACAAACAATGTTTAGTTCACACAACTTACATAACCCAATACTGTGCATAGGTCAAATATTGTGATAAACATGTTCCATGTGCAGTCATAAAAATGCATTCAAAATTGAAATAGAAAAAATCTGTTTCATTACATGAACAAAGAAATTTTAAACCTCCCCGCACAAAACGCATCATTTTGACCACTATACGTTTGTTTTTGCTATAATATAAGGGTTTGACAATTCATATGCCAATAAATATGACCAATATGACACTATCAAACTGAAATGAGTTGGATGATGACAGCTGCTTCACGCCTGAATTGAATTTGTTTCATAATTGAGTCATTTTACAGTTATTGAACTGAACTTAATCAACATTGAGGTAAATCGAGCAGAATAATGACACTATTGTGCTTTAAAGCTGGAATTGACGTAGTTTCATAATAACTGAATGTTGTGACTAACTATTATTTTTCTGTTTATTAATGTGAAGCTGCTTGTAAACAATCTGTAATGAAGTTCAATACAAAATAATTATTGCTTGATTTATCTTATAAATATTAATTTCTATTTTTTTTGTAATCTTAATCTCAAATTGTCAAGCTAAATTTTACTTTGATTCGATTGTCAAGACAGGCATCATTAAACAACTAATCTATACCCAACATGAGAAATGGCTCTTTTTCAGGATTTCATTATTAAAACATTTGTTTGTGCAACTGAATACTGAAAGGCTGTGTGTGTGTGTGATGGGAAGAAAAGACTTTCCAGGATCTGGTTTGTCACAGGAAAGGTTATACAGCCATGGTTTACTCCCCACAGAGCGTCTGGTGATTGAGATGGTCCGCAGACTCACACCCTTCCTGATATAAAACTAAATCTGTCACCTTAAACGACCCTCGACACCTGAGAGACTCGTTTGCACAGTTTCTTACATTTTAAGACGCATTCCACTGCTAACATCAAGACAGGGACATGTTTTTCATAACTTTAAAAAGTCACTGGTGAAACCAGCAATGGGGAAAGAGCATGTTTAGTTACAGTAACCTGCTCTAACAGAATGCATACTTTATTTGATTTGCTAACATCAATTTCCAAGTAAAGATGCACAAAGTTCAATTATTAATCATTAACTGATTATTCAGAACTCTCCAATATTGATAATGATGCTGCTTATTAACATTTCCCTGCACTTCAACACACACACACACACACACACACAGAGAGAGAATGCTGATTGCAATCTCTGCCCTCACTAATGCTACTTTATCCTTTAAAAGCAACAGGCGAAGGGCAGAGGCACAAACATCCCCTCCAGAGTGATGAATTAATAACCGGGTTTAACCTCTCGCCCGGAGACACAGAGATACAGCAGCGGGGTTTGGACATCTCCTGATAACACACAGCTCTGATTGCAGCAGACGATGACAGACAGATGAGCTGCATCTCTGGACAATAACACTGTCAAAGCTGTGCTGAACTGCATGAAAGGTGTGTGTGAGTGTGAGGAGGTGAATAAACAATTAACATGTTTTTTGTTCTCTTAGAATTAGTTCAGACAGAAATGCTTCGAAAATCAGAAATTTATGAGACTTACAATTTTTACCAACTGCTTACACAAACTCTTTTATGTCACATGATTTTTGAAACCTCTCACTCAAAGTGCAAAACTACATGCCAAACTCTTCAAATGCCTTAGATTCAGGTTTCAATTGCATAAAAAAACACTTTTTTTTCTCCCAAAACACTATAATTCTCTACCTAAACACAAATATCTATCAGAAAGTGACTTGCTTTTCTTTTCCAAACATTCAACCATTCAAACCATTCAAAATGCTACACATAGAAATAGGAATACTGGCCTTCAGAGGAAAGAGCAAAACCTGACAAATGGATCATTGTAATGTGTGATTACAACCCGTTCACACCCACAAAAAAGGATTAATTTTTAGAAGAAAAGTTACATTTAAGCTTCCTTAAAGTGGCCCTATTATGCTTTTTCAGATATTAGGGGAGCGCGGGGCACAACCTAACGCGAGGTTAAATGCAACACGGACCGTTTACATAGTTCGTCAGGATCAAGCCGGTTGTCTTTCCGCTTTTTTTCTCTTGCTGCCAGAGGACGGTCTCCGCGAATTTGTGGAAAGTTTTGATTATATTTCGTGAAGATACTGGACAAAGAGTGTTTTGACACCATAAAAGTACATTTTTTCATCATATATTTTTTTCGGTTTCTGAGTTGGGTGTATACGTTTCCAAATCTAACTTTATATTGCCTTAATCACTGTCTTGTTGGCTCAAACATAGCACCGTTTTTGAAACATGTCAGCAATTCCTAGCGACTGTTAGGCTTAAAATATGTAATACACAGCGGGGTTGGTTCTAACACAGTGTTACAACTAAAGCCGCCAAGTGTACAATGATAATCAAATGAAAACCACACGACTTTTCAGGTTTGAGTATACATTTAACTTTGTTGGACTTTCACAATGTTGGAATTTAAAATGTTTAAAATGCAGTGTATTATTAATGATAACTTGTTTATTTATTAAAAATATGGCATGTTTTTAATGCAATAAACCCTTAATTTTTATTTTAAGCTCATTTGTATTATTACTGTTATTATTATTATTATTAATAATAATATTTGTACATGCAGCTGCCACACACAAATCTAATTTAATTGCAACTACAATATTTTATAATTTTATTTATTATTATTATTTATTGCAAAACTGTGCAGCCCTTTTCTATGTCTCTATCAATGATATTGATCCACGATAGAAGGATGATTGGATGAGGGATGGATGTATGGATATCTGTCTATACAGATGCACAAACAAGATCAAACTATACAAATAAAATAGTACTGAATTATGTGTGTTACACACAAGTGTTACAACTAACCCCTCTGTCTGTTACAATTAACCCCGCATATGGGGTAAGTTGTAACATTTGTACTTCTGTCACTTTCAGTACAACTGTATGAAAATGGTAGGTCCTAGAAAAAAAACTTGAAGTGTTTATTTGTAGCAGAGATGTGTATGTTGCTTGTGTAAAAAAATATTAATGTAACCTAATTATTTTTTAATTAATTGAGCCAAAACCAAAATGCATTAGGTTGTGCCCCGCTCTCCCCTACCTTTCATGTAGTTTGTAATATAGCCTTGTAATTCCAGTCTTACTTCCTGCATGAACTTGCGTAGGTTTGCATCAAATTGGCATATTTCCAATCTATGGTCTTTGGCTGACCGTGAACATCTATTTTGCCCCTTAAACACTGTTTGTAGCTGAGGCCTGGAAGAGTTTAGTTTGTGTTCCTGACATCTCGAGAAGATGCTTTTTGTCTGTGAAAGCAAATCTGTGAAAGAAAAAGAAAAAAAAATGATGCACTTCCAATGGATGAGGACTTGGGTAGTTATTGATACAGTAAAACCAATGTCATCATTACTGTCTGTATCACTGTGTACCAAGCGCTGAGAGAAGACAGCTATGTCTGACCAATCAGAGCAGAGTTGGTTACATGCAAATCTATTGTAGGAGACCAACCAAAACAAACTGGAACCTTCAAAATAGTATAATATGGTTGGTAAATAACAGAAGTGAACAAGAATGTCATTGTTCATTCAGTTATTCTGATGGAAATTAAATATTAATGGATGAATACAAAAATAAATGATCGGATGACTGATGTTATCAGAAGACGGCTCTGCTGTTTGCTAAAACAAGCATTGCTCACGCTATGGATTTAAACTTGAAACAGCATAGCAACTCCTTGGCAACCACACACACAACACTCCAGCTCAATGACAGGGTTGTGCAGACAACACCACTCGCACTATCTTCAGAGAATAGTGTATCTGTACACACTCTCCTGTCATCTCCTCAGGCCACACAAAAGCACACTTCCTCGTGCAGAATAACCTGTGTTTTGACAGGCAGGATCATCTTCTCACCTCTAAAGCGCTCTCATGCTCACTGTTCTTTAGTCTTCACACAAGAGCCTGTTGTTTTCCGACCGTGTTGCAGAATGCAGCTGAAAGGAAAATGCCTGCAGGGGAAGAGACAAGAGGAGTGGAGAATGCAGTGAGTTTAGACAACGAAAAAAAGGGGAAAACCTCAAGCTGTCTCTGGATGTCATATTAATGTATATCAGAGACGCTCCAACTCTCCAAAGCTATTTTAAAACATCCTTTAAAAAAGTTTCAGAAAGGAGCATGTCACAGTGCAGTTTTTGAGCGACATTTTGATGCAATGCATTTTGATGCACGAATACACATTTAAACTTTGAATTTTAAGTGAGTCTGGTCAAGGTTTAGCTGGTTAGCATGGATGCCATATAATTATAACATCTGGTTTTAAAAAGCATATTTCTCCATTGATGACCATTCAAAAATAGCAATGCATTCTGTTGAAGAAATGATGATAATCCTGCTACGGCTACCCATATTTATACTTCTGTAGTAATTAAAATAACCAAGTAATAACTAGGTACTAACCCAGAACCTTCCCCTTAACCTAAAATTAACCAGTTATAGTACTTTCTTAAGTGCACATATTGTAAAATAAGGTGCAACCAACTGTATTATTATTTGATTATCTGATTGTGTTATTTAAAAGAATAAAATGGACAGTGATTGTCACATTGCTTTGACTCGGATCTTTGGGTAACACATGAAGGGGTGTGCATAAGACTGACATGACACCTTCATAATCATGACATGAAGATATGAAGGAGGTTTTATGCATGTGTCATTTACTCAATTATGACATGTTTAATGCAAATATGACAATGTTTGAGATGTCTTCGTCATGAACTAATGCATCATAACCCGTCAGTGTTTTTTGTGTGTGTGTGTGTTCAGCGTTTTGTCATGCAATGAAAATTGAGTGTGAGATGCTCTGCTGCAGTGGTTACATGCTGATGCAAGACAATAGTTGTTGTTTTGTTGGGATATTTTGCATAAACCACCAGAAAAACCATGATCCTGCAGTTCCATCAACATCTTTCCTTTATGGCTTTTAGATGTGCGTTTTTCCTCATAAGAGGTAGAATGAAGAGGATTACATAAAAATCACTGCACCAAACCATCATCCACTCCCACTCACCAAAGCTGCTCATTCTGCTGTTCATTTAGCTGTGAGACGGGCCGGGATCACATCAGTGCTGCGTCTGCTGGCTGAATGTGCTGACTTTTGCTTTTCTACACAGCTTTTTAAAGGAAATATATATCTCTCTTTATCCTTTCAGCGGGAAATGCACCCTCTGGAAAAAAAGTAGATATTCTTTGTTGTTAATGTTTGTTTTGCTGTCCTCTACTGTTGTTGAGGAATCTAATGACATCACTGCAACAAGTGTAAAATAATGTAAGGTTCTACTACTAAAACACATTTACTCTTGTACTCTTTTCTATAACAATTGAAATTTCCAGAAACATTCACAGCTCATATACAGTGTTGTAGCTCAAGACCAACTCGATTCGAGTCCAAAGTTCAAGATTAGAGATCAAAGAGATTTGAGTCCAAGTTGAGACCAAGACCATAAAGGATTCGAGTTGAGATGGAGACCAAAGAGAGAATTGAGTCTGAGTTGAGACTGAGACCATAAAGGGTCGAGTCCAGACCGAGACCAAAGAGAATCGAGACCATAGAGGATTGAGACAGAGATCAAAGAGATTTGAGTCCAAGTTCGAGACCAAGACCATAAAGGGTAAAGTCGAGACGGAGACCAAAGAGAGAATCGAGTCCAAGTTGAGACTGAGACCAAAGAGAGTCGAGACCATAGAGGATCGAGTCCGAGTGGAGACCGAGATCAAAGAGAGTGGAGTCCAAGTCAAGACCAAGACCATAAAGGGTCGAGACAGAGACCAAAGAGAGAATCAAGTCCGAGTTGAGACTGAGACCATAGAGGATTCGAGTCCAAGTTCAGAGACCGAGAACAAAGACAGTAGAGTCAGAGTCAAAGCCGAGGCCATAGAGGGTTCAAGTCCAAGTGGAGACCGAGACCAAAGACAGTTGAGACCGAGACCATAAAGGGTTCGAGTCGAGATAGAGACCAAAGAGAGAATTGAGTCCAAATAGAGACTGAGACCATAGAGGGTTCGAGTCTGAAGTCAAGACTCGAGACCATAGAGGGTTAAAGTCCTGAGTCAAGACCGAGACCATAGAGGGTCGAGACTGAGATCCGAAAGATTGGATAACCTGAAGGTTGGGTCTCAAACCAGACTTAAAGATATTCAAGAATATGTAAAATATTTGGTGGTAACAATAAAATTGGCACCATACTCAAACAGTAAACCAAATATACCATGGAATCATGTACACTGTAATGGTAAAAAGGCCACATAGTGGTGTAAAGGTAATTTTATTATAATTATGACTTAAGTAAGTGCTCTTTCACATAACATTAGTGCACACGAATTCTGTGTGGCTCTTATATGCAAACTGAATTACGGATAATAACGCAGACATTTTCAATGCATAGTTGAGCTAGAGGCTCCACATAACATCTGACCTGAGTCCTGCTGCATTTGTGTGCCAGGAACATTAAAGTGTCAAGTCATGCGAACAAGAAAGTCAGCGATCATTGGACGTTTCAATCAAACAACAATTTAAAGAAATATTAACATACAGTAAAAATCATGACATGACGAATCATGACTCGGGAATAAGTCAGAGTCCTAATATGGACGAGTCAATTCAGAGTCAAAATGCACATGATTCCATGACAAGACCCAGTCCAAGTTCTCGAGTACACAACACTGCATATACAATTCATGTGCTAAAAAAGTAAAGAACAGAAATACCCTGTTTGGATGAAACTCTTAAAAGAAGAAAGTATTTCCACAAGATAAAGAAGCATTTTCTTATTAGACGCTGAGATGAGTGTGCATACTGTAGTCAGTGGAACAGAATACTATACATCACCCTGGAGGCTCCGTCTCGCAGGAGAAACACAATCCTAAAACTCTCTCAAAGAAACCAGCCTCATCAGCACAGACCTATTAAAACACAAATCCCATTTGCTTTTTTCTTCCTCTGCTAGTATAATCCAGCTCAGAATTCCTCAGAAGAAGAATAAAGCTATGGGAATGGAGAATCTTTGACTTTGCGGTTTTACTTTCCCAAGGAAAAAAAAAGATAAAGGGAGTGAAACAAAGAAGTATTCACTATAGCTCACAGTTTATCCTCCATGCTCCATATTAGAGAAATAAGTGTGCCATTAGTATACTTTAAACTAAAAAGAAAGTATACTTTCAACCTACTTTATGTACTTCAGCAAATACACTTAAAACTGCACTTGAGTATTCTTGACTTATACACTCTAAAAAATGCTGGGTTTCAACCATAATTTGGGTCAAATATGGATGAATCCAGCTAGGTTACATTTTTAAATACAATTTTTGAACCAACTGTTGGGTTGAAAAAACCCAACATTTTTTAGAGTGTACTGACAGAAAAGTCTAAGTATAACCTGTACTACTCAATCTTTTGATTGAGATATACTAAAAGTATGATTAAGTATTCAAAGTATACTTGGCTTGTAGTTGTTTAAACACAAAGTGGGTCAATGTAGTCCCAATTATTGAAACAGTACACTTCTAGTCTAGTAAATTGATATTAGTATACTTCCTACAGTACGTAAAGTGTACTTAAAAATATAGTTTACTTGAACTTAGGTATACATAATAAAACTATCTTGAAGTATACCTATTTTTTTGTGAGGGTCACTACATTATAGTGTCCAAGCAGAGGTTTTTAAGTCTTGTTGACTTAAATGAGAGATTTTGTTTTCAGAATTACAACTCAGTAACCACATGTTTATTTATTTATTTATTCTCACCCCCTCATGTGGTTTCCCTACATATTGCATGTTGCACTGTAGTCCTCATCTTTGCATCCCTAGTCTTGTGGCCTTAAGCCCACCATATTCCCAGCATTTAAAATCAGGCAAATTATGTAATGAGAGCACAACACAGCCTGAGGACTTTCCACAAGAGACCATCATCTACGCTCCCAGAGGATCTCATACATTTGAACAACCTTCCTCCTGTTTTTGCCCTCAGCCACAGATAATTATTTCATGTAGTTTCACTTCTGTTGTCCTGGGGTTCGAAGACTCGCTCTTAAAAAGTTTGGCTACTCCAGTGCAAAGATACCAGAAGACCCTAACAGAGCTTTAAGCTGACTATGAACACACTAATTTAGTCTTAGCGATGAGCTGGAAAAAACAACTATTGCACAAGTACTTCAGTCACTTACGACTGACCACACAAGTACATCTGAGTAGCTCAAATGTAAAAGCATACCATTAATGAACTTGGGTGATGATTGATTTTGACTTGGTCATGGGCGTTTGTGCAGCATGTTCCTGAACGGGGTTTTCATTTGCACTAAATAATGGTATAAATCTAGGGGAGAAAAGATACTCATTAGGTGATTGTGGTAATGGGCCATGTTCCCGTGTCTCTTTTCTGGTGATGGAGGAACTGGAGGGAACCAGTACATAATTGGCTGTGTCGCTTCGTTAGCCATTTTTTAATTAGCATAAACAAGTCTTATTCATCAAATGTTCAGGCTCATTAGTGACCCATCTCAGCTAATTGTTCAATGGCAGAGTGGAAGTACTGCATGTGTGTTAGAGAGAGGACTGGAAATGGTTCCTATGGGATGACACACTGCTTATATGATTAAGATAGATGGCATATTGTACACTTTCACCTCAAATGAGAAAGCTGGCCAACTAAATGGCTTGAATGTTTATCATAAGACAAGAATGGAGAAAAGGGGAGGAGTGGATATTCTTCTAGATGGTAATTAGATTGAATGGACTGCAAATGGAAAGTGGTTTTAAACTGGTTTCCTGAATGCTCTTTGTCACTGGTTAGAGAAACAATCACGTGCCAATCTCAGGGTTCATACAAATGATTGAAATGTCTCTGCATACTAAGCTGTAAAAGAGAATATTTTAAGATATCCTGTAAGAAATATGTAGGACATTGCATTTATTTTATCCATTGGGAATCAATTGGATCTTGAAAAGTGGTCTCTGTAACTTGAGAGGCTGAAAGATAAGAGGGCTTAGTGACATCAGACAAGAATAAATAAGCACAATGTTCTCTCACCATTGCGGATATCCAAACGAAAGCTGCTGCTCTTTTTTCGTTGTCTCTGGTTATGTTCATATGTAAATTGCATGAGCTTATTTCGTCAATAAGATCTGAAAAAGTCCATACATCTGCGTACCCATAGACCCTCCCCTCGAAGAAATCAGAACAGAAGTGGCTGAAAGTGGACAAAAGACAGACTAAAACACCAGGGTTGCATCTGAAATCAATATCTAGTAAATAACAGTATTTGACAAAATTAGTATGTCTGGATTTACAGTTCTCAAAAGAGTAGGCAAACGTTCTCAGATGACCTGATTCTTCTGGTGAGATTCTAATGTGTGCATATGATGGACTTAACTTTCCCATGAGGCCACGGAAGAGGATTTGTGAATGACAAAAACGACAAAAATTGGTGTTGCCTACACTGTGTTATCTGTTTTTTTAAAATTCGAAACCCTGTTGACTTCAATGGGGCAAGTTCTAAACCTGCTTTTAGCCTCTTAACATCCTTGATTTGTCATTATGAGTGCACAGCCATGTGAGTGGTTTTAAGAGTGACCACGGTCAATCTGACTGCAGTAGATGTGAAAGATATTAATACAAATTTGTTAATTCAGCCAGCTCACATACCTGTATTTACTTCCTGTTTTCGGTTGAAGTCCACAGTAGTCGATTGTCAAGTTTGCGCGCATGATCATTGGTAACTAAATGATGTTCAACATCTGATTTGGATGAGCTATCCATTTGAGGTGAAATTCTCAGAACACCACACAACACCGTCATCGGCTGAGTGCCGACAGTCTGAGTCTCCACTGTTGCCTAGTTACCAATGATCGCGCGCTAACTCGACAATCTACTACTGTGGACTTCGACCAATGTACGATTTTTCCCATCCTCACCGACCTTGTCATAGAACCTGTTTAAATGATCATACGACGGCTCCTCACGCGCTGCTTTGTCGATGGCGGCCGCG
Source organism: Hybognathus amarus (assembly GCA_030378365.1). Lineage (NCBI taxonomy): Eukaryota > Metazoa > Chordata > Actinopteri > Cypriniformes > Leuciscidae > Hybognathus > Hybognathus amarus. Next base: position 235,798 of record JAQIUQ010001576.1, read on the forward strand.
GCGTGACACTGCTGGCTGGTGTTGCCAGATTGGGTGTTTTTTCGCTACATATTAAGGCCTATTAACGTGTGTTTTAGCCGGGTTTTTGCCTGGAGGGCTCTATAGAAAGCTGGCACCCTTTTGTTAAACTGAGAGAGCGAGCGTTCACAGACACCAGAATGAACGCGTTCACGATAACGTTCATCAGGCAGTAATACAGAACGTTCCTTTCACGGTTTCCCAAAATATGAACGCGTTTAGGCACAACAATGGTTGTTAAGAGGCTAAAAGTAGGTTTATTACTTGCCCCATTGAAGTCAACAGGATGCAAATTTTGACGACGGACATAAAGAGGACAACACGGTGTTGGAAACACTGATTTTTGTTGTTTTTGTCTGTACTGACAGCACTCCAAATGTAAAAAAAAAGAATGAGCTCAATGTTAAAATTGCCCGGAGTTCTCCTTTAAGTCCATTCATGAAACCTTGAATCAACTGAATAATTCATAACACTGATTCACTAATTCATTATTGTGTGCTATTTCAGTAAAAAATTCCCCAATAAAAACTGGTAGTAGTTACAGAACGCCGTTACCATGGTTAACCCATAGAGGCAATCTTTGTTGATTGGAATAGGCTACTATGTGTTTTGCAGTCAGATCCAGTATCCGACATTCAAACTGCAACATGAGCTTCAATAATTTCCGTGACTCCATCAAATGAGCCACAGTCACAGAATTGCCCGTAAAGATACACAAATGCGCAAGAGCCTGTGTTCGTGTTATTGTGTCTGCCGACGTGAGCTGAATTTAAAAAGCGGAGCCTCGCTCTCTGGGTAAACAGCACTCCCTGTCATGTATATTCAACACTGAATCTAATTAGCATTCACTGTGCAGAGCAGTAGATTACATTCAGAAATCAGAAAGAGACCAGAGGTCTCTGACCCAGCCTTTCGTTCCTCAGCCCCGCCCATACATTAGCATGAGACACAGATTCTAGTGCTGATAGGGAGCACGCGCAAACCAGATTTATGGCGTTGTGGTCAGGCTGTAATCAGAGACCTGAGAGCAGATGCTGTCACGCGGCATAAAATTTATACAGCAAATGAAATGCTATTACTTGCCCTGTTATGGGGTTGGGGGGTTGGTAGGGGGCTTTCTTCCCTGTTCTTCCCCAGTCCCAAATTGGGATTAATTGTCAGAGTGAAAGATGGCTGTGTGTTGTTTTGTTGCTGTGAATCTCCATAATGAATAAAAATGGCTATGCACCATTAGCAGATTGATCTCTCTTTTTATTTAAATCATTAAAATGGGTTGGAGAGAGATTAATTTATGAAGTTAATGTGTTTTTCTGTCACATGGCTTCATTTTTTCCTCCTCGCTGTTATTGCATTTGGTAATGAAGAGCATTTTGGGCTGTGAGCACATCAAGACCCTAAGTGCGACTGTAGGCTTTGTAATAGTGCTATAAAACACATCTCGAAATGAAATGGTAGTGTTTGTCCTGTTTTTGCGATGTGCTAAGGATCACTTACTTCAGAAATAGTCATTCACAATTACATTAAAACATCAGAGACGAACAAAAAGATACCAACACTCTTAGAAGAAAAGGTTCTATATAGAACCTTAAAGGTTCTATCAGCGCTACGTATTTGGAACCTCTAAAAGGTTCTATACAGAACTCTTTTTAAGGGTTCAATAATAAGAACCCTTTAGGGTCTTTGTAACCAGGAAAAAGGTTCTATATGGAACCTTTTGGGTTCATTCATTATCATTTGTTTTGTCCTTTCCGGATTAAATATTTCATATTATTGACAAACATCAAGACCCTAAAATTAGAAAAGGTATTGATTTATATTATTTTATGTAGCAATATCACACGAAGAGTGCCATTTCAGTTTTTCTCCTCCAAAAATTAGCATGATTAAAATGTGATTACGTTTTTTTTTTTTTTTTTATAATGAAAACCCATATTTTAGTTAGCATGAAGAAAATTTTACAAATCTACTTTTTCCAATATAAAGAACATCCATCCAAAGAACAAATGCTGGGTTATTTTTTTTTCTTCCAGTTGTTAGGTTTTATTGACTAATCCAGCATTAATTCGATTTTGAAGGTTTTTCGTTTTAAATAATAAAAATGCACTCTCGAATCTCTGTTAACACCCAATAAAATTACCCAGCAGGCTTAACCCAGCATTTGGGTTAAAAACCCCCAGCATTTTTTAGTGTTTGTCTCCATTCATCCAGTCTGGCATTAACCCATCGCTGGGTAAATACTGGAAAGAACAAATGCTGGGTTATTTTTTTTTATTTATTTTTTCCCAGTTGTTAGGTTTTATTGACTAATCCAGCATTAATTTGATATTGAAGGTTATTCATTTTAAAAATGCACTCTCAAATCTCTGTTAAAACCCAAATAAAATGACCCAGCAGGCTTAACCCAGCATTTGGGTTAAAAAACAAACAAACAAAAAAACAGCATTTTTTAGTGTTTGTCTATCTGTTGAGTTCGTCCATCTATCTTCCAATTTTTAGGTCCATAAATGCCTCATTATGTAGTTTTCCCTCATAGCCATTTGTCACATCTCAAACTCAAACATCTTATCTTGAAATTCAACAGTGAAATACATGCATATGCAAAAGTTAGTTTCTTTGGATAAAACTGTAATTGAATGTGTTTGTGACTTTGAGGAGACCGTGACATATAGGAAACAATATCTCCCTTGTCGTTTCCATCCAATCAAAAGTGTAAGACTCTCAGGAGTGGAGGGAGTTGTCAGATCAGGCACCAGGTGGTGTCTTCTTCTCACAGCCACAAAAAGCCTTCAGCCGTTGAGCTCTGAGGTCTCAAAGGAGGGAATATTGAGGGTTTCTGTGAGTGATGGATTGAGTGAGCGCGTGTATGTGTGTGTGGTCGAAACGGCAGATCTTGTGCGCTCCCCCTTTTTGTTTTAATTGTGCCACAGTAGCAGTCACCCTTCAGCCTCTCTATCCTTTCCTCTCCTCTCCCCCGTCACTCATGGTGTGTAATTAGAAGAGAGAGAGAGATCTTCTACAGCACCTCGACACAAAGCTTGACTGACAGCAGGCCTCTTGAGCTTTATCCATGTAACACTTTTTAATAAATATAGTTTAAGATCTCTGCACTGAGCCAGGGGCGACTATATTTGGAAAAGCACATTCCCACATCAGAAAGTTTCGTGATTGATATCTCAATCTATCATAAACATTTTTAGAAATAAATGGATGCATGCATAAAGGTAAGCACGAAATCATGCAAATTAGCCACCAATTTGCAGATTCGTAAATTGTTACGAAAGGGATATGCTGCAGTGTATGTTGGAATTACTTCATGTCTTTCAATAACTCATAAATACAAAACTGTAAACAAAGAAAACAAAACAGGAGCAGCTTCAACAATTATAGTAAATCTCTACTATCTTTTTATAGCAAGTGTTAGGTGTGCTTTTTGTTTTTTAGGATGTAAAAAATGCACACTTACCAACAATGTCATAGTACTGTCATAGTAAACAACTTCTGGATCAAAGAACGAGTTGTCATCTAATAATCACACTAATTGTAATCACAGTAGTTGTCCCCTCCATCATAAGTTTAGCATATCTGTCTATTCAAATGACATCTCAATGCAGGTTTTAAGTGAAGTACCGTTTATTTATATAGGGCTTATGCAATACAGATGGTTTCAACACAGCTTCACAGTAATTGAAAGAAAAGTAACATCGTTAATGTTGCAAAATTCATGAAATGTGAAATGAATCCCATTTCAAGCTAGTAAAGTAGCTCAATTGTTTTGTTATTTAGCTAAATGTAGTTAAGTTGATTCAGTAACATTTTCTTCAATGATACCAAATACTGTTGGTTCATGCATGTCATGTGACCAATGCTGCCCGTTCTTATCCCAAGGTGTCATATACTGACGCTTTTGACAATACATCCAACAAACACAGCACCCTTTAGTGTCAATATGAGACGCAGATATACATGGGCCAGAAGGCGCCGCCTAGTGGTCTAACCCTAGCCCTACCCCAGACCTAAACCTACCCATAACCGAAGTGTGTTATATTGACGCTAAATGGTGCCATGTGCGTTGGATTTATACATTGTCAAAAGCGTCACTATATGACGCCCTAGGATGAGAATGCGTTGGCAAATACTGATTTATATTTTGGGTTGTCCTTACAAAAAACTATTGTAGGACTTGTAATATATAGTCATTTGGATTTTTATAGTGCTTTGTCTTTTTGCTAATCTCAACAGCATCCATTCCCATTCAATTCCATTAGAAAAGAGCTGCATAAATTCTGCTTGAAATCTCATTTTGTGTTCTGTGAAAGAGTCATCAGTTTAAAATTGGTGAAGGGATGTCATTTTTTTCTGAGACAGAAAGTAGAGTGTGAGGGGAATGATGTTCCTACTCACGGATACAGCAGGATTGTGGTGTATCGGATCGGATGCACAAGTGGGCGTCTCTGGCTAGGCAGGGGATTTCGAGGAGAACAGTATGAAGTCAGGGATCAAACTGTTCTATCGTGCTTCTTACTGCCTATAACTTCAAGTATTTGAAAAGTTTTTTAAATATTTTTTTTATTTAAATATATAATAAATGTAATGCATTGCAGTTCACTGCATTCCAAGTCAAGCCAAGCTAGTTGTCATTTTTGAGCCCCGCTCTCATCCTTTAGCGTCACATAAAGCGCTTTATGACAAAACGGCGCTATACTACGCACATGGTACCCTTTATCGTTTATATAACACGCGAACTCAAGATCCTTTAGCGTAATATGAGACTACCCTACCCTATCCCACACCTAAACCTAACCATCACAGCGCGTGTATATAAACAATGAAAGGGTACCATGCGCGTAGTATAACGCCGTTTTGTCATATAATGTTCTATGTGACGCTAAAGGATGAGAACGCGTGTGCATTTTAGGGGTTAAGCTGGTATGGATGTGTCTTGCTAGTACCGTAACTCCTATAGCAACACAAAGAACACACTAGTAACCGCATAGACACACACTAGAGCACAACTCACAATTGCATCAACTTAAACAATTCTCGCTTAATGCATAATCTATGAAATTAATAAATCATGCAAACAAAGTCTGAAAACACGCATCGGCAAAAAAAGGTGATTTTAAAAAAACAAAACAAAAAAAACTGTAAAATGTACAGTTCAAACTATTTTGTAAATTATTATTTAATTATTGTACAGTCTCATTTGTTAGGCACAAAAAATAAAAAAAGTTTTACAAAATAATGGCAGAAGGGCTGAATGGGAAAATACACTATTTGACAATAGGTGGAAATACAGCAAATATAAAGATTCATGTAACTTACTGTAAAACAAAAAATACAACAATTTAAAAACTGTTATTTACTGTAATCTGAGAATACAGTAAAATAAATTACAGAAAGGCTACTGTAAAAAAAACAGTAACTGGCTGGCAACTGTGCTGCCAGCATTTTACCTAAAATTTACAGGTTATGTTTGACAGTGTAGTGGATTCTATCGGTGAATTACACAAAGCTTACGCGTCATACAGAAGGTACTGAAAGATAAAAGGAAAAATGCTGTGCTGAAGATAGTCAGTTCTTTTCAGAGAGACATTCATGTAACAATTAAAAACTCAGCATTTGCACGAATCATGTACATTTTTGAATGTTTGAAACTGGATGAAACTGCTTCCTTGAAAGGAATAGTCCGCCCGTAAAATAAATTTTATCATCCTTTACTCACCCAAACCTGTATAAAAAAAGATTCTGGACACACAAAAAAAAAAAAAAATATATATATATATATATATATATATATATATATATATATATATATATATATATATATATATATATATATATATATATATATATATATATATATATATATATATATATATATATATATATATTTATATATTATATATTTCTACATTGTGAACCTGCCATTTCTTTTTTTTTTCAATCAAAAGGCAAAAAAGTCTCTTATTCCCTTCTCGAGTCCCATCAGACACACAGCATGCATATGGAGGCCCGGTGGGACAAAAAAGTGTCAAGTTTGATGACTCCTAAAACGGTTATCCTGCGCCTCTGCCTTTCCCATCTTGATCCTCCCAGACACAAAGGGGGTGGGGAACCCCGGCTACAGGTATTTTTCCTGGATTCTGCATCCCGAGGGAGGAGAGGATGGAATGCCTGGCAGAAAGAAATCACATGTCCGTAGTGAGCGAGCAGCATTGTGCGACTCATAGGAGAACAAAAGAGGTCTGAGATAATGAATTGGATTAAATGGGGAAAAGTTAAGCACTGAAAAAAAAGCCACACAAAAGCAGTGCAGAGAAAACAACAGCAGTATCAAAGGGAAAGCAGAAAATAGCCACCCTGATCTGACTGGTTATTTTGTAGCTTTACTGAAGCAATTATAGCCATTGTACATGGCGAACGGTGCTATGAATGCAGATTATGAGTGCAATGGAAATTTTCGAATCATTCTCAATTATCTTTTTTTCTCCCTGTAGCCTAAGAGGAGATATTACACACCCACCCACACACACACACTGGGCCTCAGAGACGTCTCCCTTCTATTTTGCCAATTCTAAAGGTCACAGCAGTTTTCCCATCAGCGAGCGTGAAGTATTAGCCCAACGCCCGTGGAGAATAGCTGTTTCCCATCTTCATTCCCCTCAGGTGCATTTCAGACGCTCTTTTACACCGGTTCTCCAAAGCATCTCTCACAACGAGTTAAAAACACACACACGGCTGTCTGATGCCGCAGGTAACACTCAATACACAGGCCGATTCAGTAATGATTCTTGCTCATTTGCATAAAGCGTCGTGCCATCAGTTAGATCGAATGCTGTTGTGCTGTTTGAAACGGATGAGAGCAACTTGCCTTTAACCTCTTTTAAAAGACAGCGTTTGAATAATCGCAAACTCTGTCATTTATCCCAAAAGGCAGTTTAAGTACTTTTGAAATCTCCCTTTCCATTCGGCTGTCATTGGGCTGGAGCTCTGTGCAGTGGCCCCGTTGTTTTGGACGGGTTATAAATGTTATCTTGATGTACTGTGACACATTTGTTAGCGAGAACAGAAGACAATGCGCAGAGAGCCAATGACAGCTGACCTCTGAGCCGCTGGGAGATGGAGAGAACTCCGTTACCATGGCACCCAAATAACTTCCAAGAGAGTTCCGAAAATCGCCATTGAAGCGTTTCCATTGTTTCACTCAGGTCATCATAATTATGCAGTCACCATGGATACAAGTTATTATGTTTATAATATTTCCCTTTTTGAGATGTGTAACTGAGATTTGAATGGTTTTAAAACTGTTGCTGTAAAAGTTGTTGTAAAAGTTCTATTTATAGATTTGTTATCAAAACAGCAAGAAAAAAACAACAACAAAAAACAATCTGAATCTCCTTAAAGAAGCACTGTAAAAAAATAAAACAAAGTTTTGCTGGAGTATGTTTTTAAAAAGAAAATATTATTCCAGACTGTCTACTTAAATTTAAAATCTACTTAATTTCACATTTAATGAAATGTCTTTCTTTGAAACTTTTTTTTTACTCAGAAATTTACACAAAGTAAAAATCCTTCACCATTTTTCCCCTCCCAGGGACAACTTTACCCTGATGATCCTAACAAATACACAGTATAAAGACAGCGAGAACAGAAGACAATTAATTCAGCGTTAGTTCTCACATTTCCATTAACAATGCTATCTCACGACCAATTCAGTATGAATTTGTACGAGTGATTAAAAGGTGGCTAATTTGTACGACCTACTCTTAAACCCATTTGTCTAAATCCATGTGATGGATAGGTTTAGGGCGGGGTCAGGGTATGTCATTTGTACGAATTCATACGATTTGGGCAACTCATAAAACATGTACGATTTAGCAAAAATCACACTAATTTGTACGAGTGATTAAAAGGTGGCTAATTCATATGACCTCACTCTAAACCCACTTGTCTATAATCCACGTGATGGATAGGTTCAGGGCGGGTCAGGGGTATGTCATTTGTGCGAAATCACGATTTGGGCAATCTCGTAAATATGTAGGATTTAGCAAAAATCACACTAATTTGTACGAGTGAGGATTCGTAGTAATTGTTACGATTAGCCACCTTCGTGAAATTTGTTAACAATATCCGTGATATCGAGGTTTCCATTAATTTACCAAACAGAACACAGAGTAAATACAGTGTAAAATACAATACTACAGCACCAATTCTAGAAAGTCTTGTTTCAGTGTCACACGGTACATTCCAAGCATACTCCTGGTTCTCTCTGAGAGGTTCTCTATACTGCATAATATCTTACGCTAGGGGAAATCTCTTCATGAGATATTGAAGCCAAAAAATTATCTTTAATTTTGCAGTATTGTAAAACAATGCAATCAACAACACTATCTCATGACCAATTTGTACGAGTGATTAAAAGGTGGCTAATCCGTACAATTCGAATACAACTTCACTTGTACGAATTTGTACGATTTCTCTAAATCGCGGGGTCAGGGGTATGTCATTATCGTACGAATTCATATGATTTGGGCATCTCTAAATATGTATGATTTAGCAAAAATTGTTCTAATTCAAGTGAGGTTGAATTACAATTGTTACGATTAGCCACCTCGTAAAATTCAAACAAATTGCAGTGATGCTCAAGGGTTGGCATTAATTCACCGAACAGAACACAGAGTAAATACAAGGTAAAATACAACACTTTTGAATATACAAAGTGCTTGTTTGGCGTCACACTGCAACTCCAAGCATTCTCCTTGTTCTCTTACGAGAGGTTCTCTCGTACTGCAGTAAAATGTTACGCAAGGGGAAAACCTCTTTCCTCAATTTTGAAGCCAAAAACTACCCTTAATTTTGCGATATTGTAAAACGACTCGATTAACAACATCTCAATTCGTACCAATTTGTACGAGTGATTGAAAGGTGGCTAATCCGTATGAATTTGTACGACCTCACTCGTATGACCTCACTCAGTACGAATTTGTACGATTTGTCTAAATCCACGTAATGGGTATGTTTAGCAGGGCATGTCATTTGTACGAATCCATATGACTTGGGCAACTCATAAAATATGTGCGATTTAGCAAAAATCGCACTAATTTGTACAAGTGAAGTCGATACCGAATTGTTACGAATTTAGCCACCTCGTAAAATTTTTACAAATTGCTGTGATATCAGGTTGGCATTAATTCACCAAACACAACACAGTATAAATACAGTGTAATATACAACACTATTAAATCTACAGTGCAAAATAGTCAGCACGATCTCTGACTCTTGGGAGCCAGTTAGCATTAGCAGTAGAAAGTCCTTACTTGCTCTGCAACTGCAATTATCATCTATTTACTTGATAAATATTCCTTACAGGTACTAAAATTAATGGTTAATGAAAACGTACAGCACCAAACTTTAAAATCATCAATGTTTCTATCTGTTGAAAGATAGCTCACTGTTGATATATTGTTGAAGCTGCATCAACAAACTCATGGCCCTTGAGTTGCTTTCCTCACTGGATCTACTAAATAGAGATTTTGCTTGCAAATTTCAAACAAATTAACTATCAGCAAAACGTTTTAACAAAATAAATTTAATGTAATCAAAGAACATACTGATTGCTTTCCTCCAATTGAGGGCTCCTCGCTGTTCTGTTTTGTTCCTGGAAAATGAGCAGTAATTGGTTTTACCATTTTACACAAAAGCTATAGCGGGGGGTGGAGGGATTGGATTGGCGCTCATGGTAAACACGTCTAACAATGCTTGGATGTTTCAGAAGTGTGCGGAGGAAAGAAAGGAGCCGTTTAACAACCCAGCTTTGGTCTGAATAATGAGGCTGTGCTGTTTGCATAGATTTTCTCTCTCACTGAAATAGAAAAGATGCTCAGAGCGGTAAACTGCGTGAACATGTGGCCCATCTCTCCTCTGAGAGCTTTAAAACATCTCCACCCATCGTTTAGCCGACCGCTGCACAGACATGTGCGTCAGACGGAAAACTGAAGCTGGAATCTCCTGATAATGAAACCTCTTCGGGTTTTATGGCCTGGTACACGGACCCTGGATTGAGAAGTGGGATCTGGAACGAGTCCGTTAGCACGATTCCTGCAGGCTTGCCACCAAAACAAACAAGACGCAAGATGAACGATTCCTGGGTGTCATGCTGCGAGGAGACACCTGACAGTAGAAAAGAAAACATAAACGCACGAGGAATGGAATGCAAATTATATTTTTGTGGTTATCCTTTCATTTTCGAACATTACGACAGCAGGCGAGAGAGAGGGCTATAGAAGAAGAGTGGAAGAGATCCATATAGAGGTGTAATCTGTCTCTTCCCCTGTTATCTCTGACTGCAGTTATGTCACATCTGTTAAATATTCAGCATGTGCCCATTTTATCCCAAAGGGCAGCGTTTGAAATCATAACGGCATGTCCGTTTAATTGCCAGAATGCCACCCAAGTTCTGGATCTGAACGATGTTCGTTCATTATTAATGAGGCCCAGAAAGCACTTTGACATTTTGCCGGAAAATGCAAATGAGGCTGGTGTGTTACTTCAGGAATATGGTGCAGATGGTCACCCTCCTGTGCACACACTGACCAATCAGAAACAGAGTTTCAGCAACTTATTTGATAAAAGTGTGACACGCTGAAGGCAAGCATCACTATTTCTTTTAGTGATCTAATATGATACCTATCTAGTTGACGTTCTCAAATCTTGTCGAGGAGAGGTGCGTCAGAACTTTTCTAAATGGGTGTATTTACAATGTTTTAATTTTTACCTGACTAATGAAAAAATGGGCAACAAATGAGGAACCTGAACCCTATGCAATCTAGAGAACATCATACAGACTTGCAGGTATTCTCTTATTGATTTTGCCCAGGAAGTAAACATCTAGAACATCCTAAGCAACTGCATAGAAATACCTTAGCAATGACCAAGACTACCCTAGTGTAATGGGCGAGCTGTGCGTCTGAACCTCCCGCCGCTTCTCATGCCGGAGACCATGGTTCGAATCCTGCTCGGAGCAGGTCGAGTCAAAATGCCCTAGCAACCTACCTAGAACACCTTAACAACCATGCTACAACACCTTAGCACATAGAAACACCCTGACAACCACTGTCATCGCTCTAAAAAATGCATGGACACAAACAAATGGTGGTTTACAAGTTTTAATCCCAATGGTTGGGTTTGTCCATATTTGACCCAAACATGGATTGAAACCCAACATATTTTAGAGTTTGCTTTAGCATCAAGTACCACTCACATTTTCTTCAGAAAAAAGTTGTCACAAATATTCAATGTGAATATGGTGTGTATCCTGACTAAAATGAATTGGTGTGCTGTCCGTTTTTTGGTGCAGATGGTAAGAACACTGCACAGCACGACTTCCTGTGAAATGTAATTAAATGTACGTTCTGAAGTGAGGCACATATGTGAAGGTGACCGGCTTGAGTCAGAGAGTGTGAGAGTGTGATATATTGGAAAGAAGAACAGATGAAGGATGGAGGCAGATACTGTAGGAGGAGAGAGAACGAAACGTGCTGACAGGTTGTCAGGGAGGAGTTCAGAGAGTTGACCCTTTCCCACTGCTACCTCTAAAATAAAATCCACTGCCTTCAAACAGAAAACCAACACATTTATTAGCCAGACATGAAAATTATGTTTATAAAGTAATGTCCTTCTCTCAAACGCCTTTTATGGAATTGTTTGCATTTATAGGCAGAACAACATTCTTTATGCTTTAAGAGCGGCGACCTAATAAAGATGCAAGGGAACAAGTGTTTTTAATCTTTGGAGGTGGAGGGGAAGGCTGTGATGTTGTCCAAGTTTGGACTGGTCTTCTGAAAGCGACTGTAACTGTCACCAGCTGGAGTGGCATTGAGAGCCACCAGAGGGCACTCCACATCAGACTATTATCATTCCCTGATAAACTACATTTCCCATAACCCACTGCCCGGTCTCATCATCCCTGATTACATCCTCTTGTGTCTCATTACCTTGTCGGTCTCAGTCTATTTAAACCATGTACGATCATTCATTCCTTGCGAAGTCTTGTTTGTTGCCACACTGCAATTCCAAGCATGCTCCTGGTTTTTGTTCGTCTGTCAGGGTCTTTGACCCTGTTATTGTTTGGACTGATTACCCGGTGTTTATGACCTACAGTTGTGAATTGTGGAAATTCCCTTTTTGAATAGAAGTAAAATGGATCGCAAACGCCGTTGTATGTTGAGGAAATATAGGCTTTCAATGGTTCTTTGTAGCAGCTTAGGTTGGGCAAAGAACCTTCTTATCAAGAATCATGTTGTGCCGTATAGGGTTCTTGAGTTGGTTGTTTTGTTCTTTTGAGAGTCAAGATATTGATGTTGCATGTAGATTCTTCAGATCACTGGATTGGATTGCTTAAAGCACCAGTAGGCTATAGATTTTTTTTTCTAAAGAACCACACAGAGGACTGTTCTCATATGACATCAGACTATAAAACTCTTTTGCCCCAGCCTTAAGGCTTTATTTTTAAGGGTGGGATGGTGGCCAGCGTTTATCTCAGGGTGATTCAGCCCTGTTTCCAGCTGAAAGTGGGTCATTGTGAGGATGGGAGTGTATGGACCCCAGCTCCGCTTGTCCTCAGGCCCATTTATTTCACTTTGCTCTGGGAACGCGCACTGACTGATTTCATTTTCCGTTCCAGAGTAAAAGAACTGATTTAAGTATAAAGGACGTTGTATTATTTTTTATTTCAATTAAATTAATGTACTATTTTAGTTTGATAATGTTTTTATTTGATATTTTGTATTGTTAGGGATTTTATAAGCCTGGGAAAACCCAGACAACTTCCAGCATATTTAGATTTGCTCTGAAAGTTAGTCTTGCAAAGAGCTCATTCAAGCCCATTTCCAACCCGTCAAGAGGCACCAATCACTGACAATCTGACTTTGGCAATCAGAAACGTTGGGCGGCTTTACACGAACAACAGCGCTGGGATTTTGAAGCAGATTTTGTAGCCTACATTACAAAGATGGATGCCGCCATCAAACATACATCACTTGTTCAAATCAAAACTTTATATCTCACAATTGTGACTTTATTTCTCAGAACTGTGACTTTACATCTCGCAATTGCGACTTTATTTCCCACAATTCTGACTTCATATCTTGCAATTGCGACGTTATTTCTCAGAATTGCAACTTTATTTCTCAGAATTGCAACTTTATTTCTCAGAATTGCAACTTTATATCTCGCAATTGCGACTTATTTCTCAGAATTGCAACTTTATATCTTGCAGATTGCGACTTTATTTCCCACAATTCTGACATTATATGTCGAATTGCGACTTTATTTCTCAGAACTGCAACGTTACATCTCGCAATTGCGACTTTATTTCCCACAATTCTGACTTTATATCTTGCAATTGCAACTTTATTTCTCAGAATTGCAACTTTATATCTCGCAATTACGACTTTATTTCTCACAATTCTGACTTCATATCTCGCAATTGTGAGAAAGTCGTAATTATTATTATTATTTTATTTGTTTTATTCAGTGGTGGGAACAAGCTTCCATAGAACCACACTCTGAGATGTTTCTGGGAAACTAATTTCTCAGAATGGCCTGGTTTTAACCAGGCTTGGATTTAAATTATACTCATAACTCTGTAGTTATGATCCATTTATTCAGGTTTTGAGCATAGACCTGAAAATTTAATTTCCAAATTAAACTGTTATAAATCTTGAACACATACTTAAAGGGTAACTCTTGCCAAAATCAAGTCGAACTTTCATGTAAAAGCATAATTAGACTGGAATTTTGTCAGTCAAAGTAGTCGATCTCTGAATGCAGCGTAATGGACTGACTCCATATGAGGAAATGTCGTGAACTTGTAATTTCACTAACGACAAAACAGAAAAAAAAATGATGAATTTATATGGAAACAAGCTATATGAGCTTGTTTAAAGTTAAACTTAATTCATTACTAGATTTTTTTTTTTTAAATAACCTGTTAAACAAAGTTTATTTAATCATTTTTCCTTATATTGAACTTTCTTGGCAAAGAGTTCTTAAATTGAGTCAAGAGCCCTATTTAGAACCACATTGAACCTTTTTCCTAAGAGTGTACCTTGTGCATTTTGAGAGCCCCATTAGTTTAGTTGTAAACCGCCAGCTGGATCATAATAAACAGATTCTTGGCTTTTCTATAAACAGCAGGTTGAGGTTGAGTATCGGTATGCATGCTCCAAATCCCGATGAAGATAAACTCATTAACGGCCTTGGCCAGGGTTTTAGAATGAGAAATCAAGCAAAATCTTTCCACCCTAAACTAGATTTGCTGATATAAATCATGCACATGACTTATTCCTCCACCAGACACACTCATCTAATCGTATATGCCTTCTCTCTCGGCCAGGATGATATATGTGGATACCTTTATCCGTGACCCTTGAAGGTCAGGAAACCCACTGAAAGATAAAAGGAGGAAATCGCGAGCTGTCAGTACCTGTGAAGATGTCATCACACCACAATTTTAGGAAGATTGATCATGCAATTAGAGTTCGGCCAGAAGGATGTGACAGTGTGCAAATATTCATACTGTCCTAACAGACTGCAAATGTGTCTGTCGCTCTGTCATCAACTTCTGATTAGATGAACGTCGCCCACCTTTAGTAGTAGAGAGTTGAAGGACAGATCTGATATCCCAAAGCAGAGTGTATCTGATCAGATTATTAATTATAGCGACTTACAATTTGTATTATATTATTATTGTATAATATATATATATATATATATATATATATATATATATATATAATGTCAGAGGTTGCACACCTCTTGAGAAACTAGGAGTTAAGTGTCTTGCTCAGGGACACATTGATGTCTCACAGTGGATTCGAACCTGGGTCTCTCACACCAAAGGCATGTGTCTTATCCACTGCGCCATCACCACCCCAAGTTGGTGTCTACCTTTTTAATGATGTACGACTCGCATTTACTTGGGAATATAGATTTGTCTGCTTACATGGCACACGCAAATGTACATATCCGATTTATTACCATATAAGGCCTGAATTCGAGGAAATTCAGAAGAATTTCCTGAGAAATCGGAATCCATGCGGATTTTTCTTTGAAGCTATAGTAATCGTATATCTTTTATCAAACTATACAATAATGGCCGAATGCGGAGAGTTGAATCGAATCGGGAACTTAGCGACCTGGATAGCGGGCGGGAAAGACGCAACTCCTTTTTATTTAAAGGGGCCGCATTGAAATGACTTGCTCACAGAAGCACCTCAGAAAAGGGGTAGAAAAGGGGCCTATAATAATGAGGGCTTCAGACCCAAGCATTGCAGTTATGCTTTATATAGACAACAAATGTATGATATATAAGTAAAAATGAATGATTTAAAAGCATGATATGTACCCTTTAACCTTAAGGGAAAGTTCTAGGAACGTTATTGGAACCAAAAACTAACGTTCCCAGAACCTAAATTTGTTTGCTGGGTAGTTCCTTTTAATGGAAAGTAATGCTACGTTACTTTTGCTCATCTAAGCTGGACTTGATTGTTTTTTGTTTTTTTTTGACAACAAATAGTTCAAATGTTAATTCTGGACAAAAAAGTTGCATTGAGTAACTTTAAAAAGACAAAATAAGCATGCATACCTTACTGAAATGGAAAACTGCAATTGTTGTTCATCCGTTTATATCGAGGAAGACAAAAATCTCAAAACCTGTTATTCATGAGGAAGATCAAAATTAAATACACATGTAGCAAAAATCCGACGTGAAATCATCATGCGTTTAATTTCACAGTGTGTATACGCAGATTGTTTGGAGAGATGAAAGTGGAATGACAGACTGATTTACCTCCGGCTGTGTTGCTCTAATAGCTGCGGCTCAGAGCCGAGAACATTCGACTTGGCCGTGTTCAACTCGGCCATGATAAAACAGAATTAATTTTGATTAAAGGTGATGTACTTTCATTTTAGAGTGTTCATGCCCTGTTGCTGGAACACAATTACATCCTTCATGCACATTTGTGTGTTTGCAATGCAAGTTTTCACATAGACGAGGTTCACCATATCCCTTTCAATTAGTGATGGATTCAATAATTAGCAAATTCAAAGATGTATTTAGGTCACAGTAGACCAGACTGAGTTCATTTAAAGAGTTTCTGGAATGGAGTCATATCTGTGTATGATTGCATCAACCAGTTTAATTTTTCTATGCAATTTGATGCAACCTAAATGCTTTGGCAGACTGAAAATCTCAAGACCTTTTGAGAACATGCACAAATAACCTGTCAAAAGTTCCCTGACAATGTCTGAGGTTATGGAGGGTCACAGGTGTACAGTAGGTGGGTGCTTTGGTCCACTCATCTTTGTGCTGTAGGTCCCTCCATGTCTCTCTGGGAACAATTAATGTCAGGCATTCAAAGCGCTGCTATTGGTGGGACCGTGAGACTTCAAAGGCCAAACTCCTCAAAGGCTCACAGTGGAGAAACGGCCCTCAAAACTTCAGCAGGCCCTCTAAGGCACAGAGAGAGTCCTGTTTCTATGGGTCAGCGCGGGAGGGGAAGACCTGCTCTCTTTATGAAAGGACCTACTGAACATGAAGGGATATCTCCATGGGATTAAAAACTTCCATTCAGAGTGCCGAGGAATGGCAAGATGGAGAATCTAAAGATGAAAAATGCCTGGTACAAAAAGTGAGTTTTCAACATTGCCCAATTGTACTGTAGTGGTGTTATTTCATTAGGCCATCAGAAGCAGGCAGTTCATGTATGTGTGTGTTTTTTGCATTAACTGTGGACTGGCACACAGCCAGAGATTTCCACCTTTGTATGGAGCTGAGCTTTGTTCACTGGTGTGGACCATTAAATCCCATCATTCCCCTCATTTCTTTTCTCCCTTTTTAACCAAGGCTACTGAAAGACTATGAGCACCTGTTTAAGTTAAAAAAAAGCATTTAAAACCCAGATTAGAGAAGAGGGTGCAAATAGGAAGCATTAGGATTTTCTTTTATTATATTTCTTTTTTATTAGCAGACCTACAGGCAGCCATTTTGTTTGCACAAAGACGGCGGTAGTGACCAGCTGTGTAATTTAGTCATTCTGCCACAAGTCAGGGAGTTGTTAAAATGCAATAAACCATAACATTTAACACCCTTCAGAGTTAAATTTAATGATCAAAAGATTGAGATTCTTTTGCAGAGCACACACGTACAGGAAGTAGTCATTTCACAGACGCTTTTATTCTGACGTGACGTGGGGCTTTTGGTGCAGACTTGAGTCCGTTTATTCGTTTGGCTGGTCTGTTTTCCAATTGTGTTTGTGGTTTGCCAGAGACAATATAATACACGGTCTGCTCGTGGATTTATAACTCGGAGGATAACACTCAATAATGTAGCTGTAGGAATGAAATCCCAAGATTTTACAGCTAAAAGAGGCAATTTCCTTTTGTTGACTGGACCGATCATGTAAATAAATACATTTGGGGACAAATATTTTTTTTAAATCTCTTTTGCTCTCAAAGGCTAGATTTATTAGACAAATAAATACAGTAAAATAGTAATAGTGATAATAACTACACTGTAAAAAATATTTTCAAGATTTGTCATCACAACATTTTTTCTTTTGTCAAATCAACTTAAATATTTTTTTTTTATTTCAGATAACTATTTTATTTTGAGTTTCTGATGATTAAATCAATCTCCTTCATTGCATTAACTCACTTTTTCCAGTTCAATCAACTTAAAATTTTAAGGCAACCAGGTTACTTATTTTTTAAGTTAAACCAACAATATTTTTTATGCAATATAGTAATATTAATGTTAGTATTAAAAGTAATATTGGGAAAGTTTTACTATTTAAAATATAAATTATTTTTGTGATTGTAACTGCTGATTTATTTGGTGCTCAATAAACATTTCTTATTTTTAACATTGTTGAAATCATTTGTGCTGCTTAATATTTTTGTGAACTTTTTTTGATGATTAGAAAGTACAAAAGCAGAAATTGTTTACAATGTTTTATGCATCTTTGCTAAATAGAATTATTAATAAATAGACTTATTTTATTAAGTATTTTTTCTAGTCTAAGACATTTTACGAGTATGCCACTCTGTAGCATTTATCCCAGCATTTGTTATATCAAATATTTTATATATTGCATGAATGGAAATCACTGTAATATGAAAGCATATGGGTAGCAATATTGAATTTTAAATGAAATATGCAAAATGACAATACAATATGTTAAATGGCAAAGCATTTCTGTATTTAAATTAACATTTTCCAATACATTTGTTTTAAAAAAAAAGTTTATGCTGCATTGTTTTTTTTTAAGATTAGACACTAAACAATAGATGATGATGTCACCAGCCCCGACTTTCTCCATATTCACCCACAAAAGGCTGATCTTCTATGAATTTGACCCGTCAGCTCCATGACCCTATATATTTATTAATATCTGATCAATAATATAGACAAGGGAGATGGTCATACACCACATGAGTCACTGTATTTGAACATAACAGTCAGTTATGAAGAAATGAAGAGTGAATTTCCACATATGCTTCTATACTATGGGAGAGTTTTCTTTGTGATGTTCCTCAATTGTTTTATCTTTTTGGACAAAACAGTCTAAATTAATACATATCTCACAGGAAATGTGAAAATGCTACCAAAGAGAAACGAAAATAATAGCAGAGGGTGCAAATGAACTCTAGTTCATACTGAGTGTGAAAACAACCTTACAGTATTCTTCCCATCTATCTGGAGGGTAAACATACCCCTCCCGTTCTTTACCTGCATCTGCAGCAACAGCGACTTCCAGCAACCTGCTGAGAGTCTTGTGGACTGCAGGAGACTTTCTGTGCTGCTTGTTTTGTTTGGTCTGGCCTCTCCGTCCTCCTGCTGTGACCTCGGCGCATGTTTCTGGCACGTTAGAGATGCTCTTGCTCTGATTAGGGTAATTACAAACCATCTCTGCTCTCCCTGCTCCTCAAACCCCACTTGAGCACATATTCATCCATTTGTCTTAAAGTAATGAAATCCCCGGAGGAGGGGCGGAGGTGCGGCGTGGTGGGGCGCCTCATTTCAGGAGCTATTAAGTAGCGAACGCGCTACTCGCTAGCACTTTTATCACCGCGCTCGTTAATCTCAGAGCCCTTCCGCTTCGTGGAGCGGCTGCCATTGCAGTAATCACAATAAATCACACCGACAACTGCTGCGGCCCAACCGTGGTGCAACGGAAGAGAGCAGAGTAAGTGCAAGAGCCCGCTCAGGGATGGAAGACCTGATGACTTTTTCCAGTAGCAGAGTGTCTTTATATAAGCACAAACGGTGCATATGGTGTAAGGAGACACTTGATCTTACTTCACAGCCATTAAACAAAGGATGGTCCATATAGTATGAATGCGTGATATGAATGCAATCTGGACGTACTAAATCCTCCAAGTTGGCATTGTCATGTGACCGACCAGCATTAGTTGCGTCGCTTCACCTCCATTCACAAATCCGCGGCCTAACGGGATAGTAAATTGTCCAGCCCATGCACACTTCACAATCTCGCCGAAGTAGGTCATCTGGGGACCTCCACGCGCTATCTCACGACCAATTCGTACGAGTGGCTAATTCGTACTGACTCGATACGAATTTGTGCGATTTGTCTAAACCCACGTGATGGTAGGTTTAGGGCGGGGTCAGAGGTAGGTTATTTGATATGAATTGGCCAACTCGTAAAATATGTATGATTTAGCAAAAATCGCACTAATTAGCACCCTTGTAAAATTTGTACGAATTGCCATGAGTCGAGGTCGGACTTCTCATTCTACTGTTTTTCAAATACTACTGTATGTATTCGGACATACTACTCTGTTTAGCGTGTTTTTCACATGCTATATAGAATATATTCGATTTCATGATATAGCACGTGTTAAAGTTTTTTTCTCTTTAAGGTATGGTCACATTAGCGTTACTGGTGAAAATTGTCTTTTGTCAATAGTGCAGCGACGTATGAAGCACTTTCTAACTAAGTGTCTGTGAATCCATTTGCATGAGGAAATCTTCCAATCGCACACATTCCTATTGGAATGACTGGATTTCATCTACTAAATACTTTTTAATTTTTTCATATTGTTGTCTGAGGTCAACTTATGATGTTTGCTTGGTTTTTGCATTCAGAAACATCAAAATGAATAAGTAATAGGCTATTTGCTACCCTAGTTTTGAGCCTAGCTGAAAAACGCTCTGTTTTTATGGGTGTGTCGCACTGAAGACTTGGAAGTAAACGCCCACTGCTGTGAGTGGATAACAGTTTTGCATATTATAATGAGTTTCGACTCACTCATCAGTACACGTGGGGAAATTGTTATAAATACGTCCAATGTTATAAAATGTTAACCGGAATGATTCGCCCATACATGTTCGAACCCAGAGTCTGTGTGTTGCACAATTCCTGTCAGATCCAATATAGACGGCACAGCTTTACTCTTAATCGGTCTGCAAATCCAGTCTACAAAACAATCCTCAGTGAAATGAAGCGAATAGACAGACGATGTTTTACCTCATCAGCTGGAACGTCATTAAAAATAAAGTTTATCCATGCAGTCCTATTGGAATCCAGAGGAAGCTTATGCAGCGACTGTCTTCCACAACCAGGCACTGCACAATATTCTGTATCGCTAGGTAGCTCAAACGTGTTTTGTCATCACGAGGTAGGCATGTGTTCTATCCTCTTTGATGTCATAGTTCCCCACTTTGAAAGTCGTTTGTTGAGGCTGGTGTCAATAAAAGCTTGTATTGGACTAACAAGGATGTTTTCAGTTCTGAAACTTACAGGATGTTCTTATAATATGATGACCTCTTAGATGTCAAAAGCTCAAGGAAAATTTGATTTCTCAGTTCATCACCCTTTAAATGTGATTGCATTTTAAAACCACTAAATCTGATGATGCAAACCAAGGCTTGTTGGAAAAACTGTGCCTGTGGCGACATTGATTCTTGCACGTTTACAACACTTTCAAAGTGAAATATTGTGCGATTGGTGCTAAAAGCATTTTCGGATTTATCCATAACAGATGAATGTTAATCTAGAAATGCTTTATTACATTGATGGTTGTACATGCATGTATCACACGGCTTTCAAAAATGAAAAGATAAATCACTTTTGAAAATTACGTACATCCAACACTAAACAATAGTGTTATCGAGAAGCAAATTTGAGATAAAAATGAATTTGAAGCATGATATATTAGCTTGCTTTTTAAGTCTTAAACGCTTTTTTAAGTCGAAAACGTTTTTTTTATTCATGGGAGTTGTATGTGAATCGCTGAGCATCACAAACACAACACTGTTCCCAAATTAGCTACCGAACATTGGTAGCCTATACGTGTTCGTAATTTGGACCATTTTTGGAGAAAAATTGCAAGTAGAGGCACGTTTTGTCTTGTTCCTCCACATAACTTCATTTTCTCAGCACAAAGCTGCTTCTCTAAGCTCATTTAAGCTGTTGGTGATCGAGTGGAGTGTTTGTGAAATTTAGGCCTCTAGTGAGCTACAATAACCATACATCTTCCACAGAAAGTTGCTGTTGTGTACTGCACAGTCCAGCTGACGCTGACATAAATGAGTCCATATGCAGTGATATTCTTTCCAATCCAATGGCCATAATGAAGCTCTTTATTTCAGTCCATGTGTGATACAGCAGCAATAACACAGACGGCACCTTAGCGGTGTGGAAAAAAAACTTCTGCTGTTATTAACATATCTGTGGCTTGATGTATGAGTCCTTATGGAGGAGTTGATTGTAAGCAAAAAAAATAAGCTGGCTCAGGTTCTTCGCTAATTAACTGGAGTTAATCTCTAAAACGCAGCAATATAATTACAGCGACACTTAATGCACAGCGTGTTACGCTTCCTGTGCTGGTATGCATGCTTGCGTGTTAAGCGACATTGTGTTGATTGATGTTTGGGGAAGCCGGTGTCAAGTGTTGTTTATTTCACAAGCGGTGGGCTCTCTGACAGTCCTTTCATATGTGTGCGTAATATACAACCGAGACAAAATTTAGAGCAGCCCTCCACACTACACTGAACCCTTTGAAACGCTGTAACCCAACAAGTGCAGGCGCCGTGGGCCTCGAGAGCGATACGGCACGCTTTTGTTCTGCTGGAGCGGGCTTGACATGCCATTAGTCACCAGCAGGTCAACAGAGACACACCGTGCAAGAGGGACACATTTTCCAACACATTAGACCCGACTGAAGAGAAGTGTGCAAAGAGAACAGAGCTAGAAGATACAGAAAGAGAGAAAGTGCATTATATAAAGTTGAGTACAAAAAAAGGAGGAAAAAAAGGATACATGTATGCTGCCCTACAAAGCAAAAAGGCAGTAACTGCATTTTTAGTCAAACATAAGTTATTATAATTTTCATGACATTCAAGCCATCCTTTATGTGACAACATTTTATCTCAGATGTGTGTCGTTTTGGAGAAAATGGTAGCCGTTTGTAAAGTAACTGCATTGAGAAACTGCAGTGAAACTGCAGTGAAATAATACTATGCAGTGATGGGATACTGAGCTACATTTCCAACCTCGATCTCACGAACAAGTTCGTACGAATTTGACGAATGATTAAAAAAGTGGCTAATTCTGTAACAATTCACATATGACCTTACTCGTACGAATTAGTACGATTTTGCTAAATCGTACATATTTTACGAATTGGCCAATTCGATATGAGTTTGTACGAATCACCTACCTCTTACCCTGCTCCTAAACCTACCCATCACGTAGGTTTAGACAAATGATCTGCGAATTTGTACGAATTCAGACACTTTTTAATCATTCGTTGAATTTGTGCGAATTGGTCGTGAAATAGTGTTGACATTTCCCAAAATATGTGTTCACTGTTGTGCTTTAAAGCTCAAACCTATAAACAGATTAGTTTAAATGCTACTACACAAGTTCAATCCAAAAATAAATGTCCTTCTAAATTAAGGAAATGTATAATTTTATCCCATTTCCAGTAAAATTATGTTGGCCTAATAGCAACACGTTTGAGTGTTACTGTATTATTTAATAACAAACACAACGGGGCTTATGGGTCTGACCGTACACAAGGCCTCCTCTGATGTGTGTCAGAGTTTTAAGCAAACCCATTTGCGGTGCCTGTTCTGGTAATGTCTTTGCCCTTCATATAAACCCTTCCAGATGGCACAACTGTTTTTTTGCCGTTGCTTGAGAAGCATTGTCCAACATCTGTTCTTTGGCTTCTGGTACATAACTCCAATACACACAGTCTTAGATTGAGCACCGTTGGCGCACTGTGTGGTCCAAACCCAGGGGCAGCAGGATGCTCTTAATAAAACTTGACCCATCTGAACCAAGAACTTATTAAACCAGTTATCTCAAACATCATACGGGCCACTCTCTTCTATTGAACATGGAAAATTATGTATCGACTCTTTGTTGCAGCTTCATTTAATTCTGTGTCTTCTGATATTAGCAGAAAACCCTGGAGAATTTCCTTCTCAGCAGCTCAGATAGAGGTTACACAGTCACTTTCCAGGAAGCACTAAAGTAAACTCAACTAATCAGGGTTTGCAAAGTGTCTCACTATACTTATTTCCCATAAGATCAGCCTGTCTTTTATGATTTAGGTAATATTGAATGGTGTCGGTAAGATTTATTGAGTTGTGGAAAGTCTTCTGCTCATCAAGGCAGTCCATTTACATAATCAAAAATGCAGTAAAAACAGTGATTGTTGGCTATTATAATTTAAAATAACTCTTAAATACTGTATATCTCTGAAATGTATTATTTATTCCTGTGATCAAAGCTGAATTTTCAGCATCATTACTCCAGTCTTCAGTGTCCCTTCAGAAATCACTCTAATATGATGATTTAGTGCTCAAGACATTTTTTATTATTAGTAATGTTTTTTCCAGGATTATGTATGAATAAAAGAAAGCATTTATTTGAAATATAAATATTTGTAACTTTTTAAAATGCGTTTACTGCCACTTGAACAATGGCAATTAATAAGAAATAAAAAAACGATCTAACTTACACTTGCTATACACATTTCTTTTTTCAGTATCACCAGTTAAACATTTGCTGATATTTGATTAAAACCAACCCGAACGTTACGGCAATTCGCACAAATTTTCAGAAGTGGCTAATTCAGTAACAATTTGTATAGACCTCACTTAGTTTTTTTGCTAAATAATCATATATTTTCCAGAGTTGGCCAATTAACGAATGACATACCCTTGACCTCGCCCTGAAACCTATCTCATCACATGGGGTTCTAGACAAATCGTATCAGAATTCATATTTGTTAAAACCAACCCTAAACTCACTGCAATTGTATTATTGAATTTTAAAAGGTAACTAATTGAATAACAATTTGTATGACCTCACTTAGTTTTTTGCTAAATTGTATATATTTCACGAGTTGGCCAATTTGTACGAATGACATACCCCTAACCCCGCCCCTAAACCTACCCATCACCGTGGGTTTCAGACAAAGTGATCAGAATTCATATTTGTTTAAAACCAACCCGAACTCACAAGCAATCGTATCGAATTTTAAGAGGTGGTTATTCTTGTAATATTTATGACACTCACTTTAATTTATGTCTAAATCGTATATATTTTTATTACGAGTTGGCCAATTATACCAATGACATACCCTGACCCCGCCCCTGAAACCTACCCCATCACGTGGGTTTAGACAAATATGTACGAATTAATATTTGTTGTAAAACTACAACCCGAACTACACGGCAATTCGTATGAATTTTAAGAGGTGGCTAATTCATAACAATTTATATACGACCTCACTTAGTTTTTTTGCTAAAATCGTATATATTTTACGAGTTGGCCAATTCAGTACGAATAACATACCCTTGACCCTGCCCCTAAACCTACCCATCACGTGGGTTTAGACAAATTGTACAGAATTCATACGAACTGAGGCCGTACGGATTTGCCACCTTTTAATCACTCGTACAAATTCGTACGAATTGGTCATGAGATGTTAAAACAGTTTCAGAAAAATGTCCTTTTTCTTTTGATCCCAAATGAGCAGGCAGCATCACACACACCGGTGTAAATCTGTCTTCTGTTTAGTCGCTTCATTATCAGGCTTCTGCCGCATCTGTGTATCACAGAGCGTCTCTTGAAACGCTGTGCACATATACTTCAAACACTGACAGTTCCTTTGCATTAAGGTCTCTCTAGCTGAGCCATTAACCAGATAATCAGTCTGAAATGAGTTCACTGTGCAGACAACGAGCTCGTTGGAAATATTGCCATTTAAATTTAAATTGCATTTTTAATATATTCCATTTCAGGCATCTCACATTTGCTTTAACTTATTTCCATAATATGTTTCTTTTTCTCCCATCTGTATATCCTGTGTATCTTATGCACATTTTAAATGTGATCATTTTAAGTCATGCTGCGTGTCCATATAGATCTGAGGTACAGGAGATAGAACAGCCCCAGATAAATCCTCAACTGCCCTGAAGATCCAGTACAAACACTTAAACACAGCATTCACTAGTACTCAAAGATATCAGGACACATACATGGAAAATAAATGGAAACTCAATTAAGTGTTAAGTATGTTTATAAAAATACACAGAAATGGGGGATATTCATATGCTTTTCCAGCTATTACATTTCATGTAATGTGTTATAGTAGCTGTTTGTGAATGTAAAAGGTCAGTTTCAAAGGTCACAACAAAGTTTTTGTCTCCCAAACAAAGTTAATTACAGCTTCCTGCACAAGTCCAGGTTTGTAACACATTTGCATAATGCCATTTCTGGTCTTCATTGGCTCGACTTAGAACAACATATTTGACTCCTCAAACACTGTAGTTGTAGCTGAGAACTGAAGAGTTTGGTTCATGTTGACAATATGTTCGAAGAAGGCGCTGTTTCCAATCAGAGCAGAGGAAGTTTTTAGAAAGGAGGGTTTTGGAGAGACTGTATCCTGGCAATGAGACAAGTCTAATGTAGTTATGATCTTGGATACATGTAAACCTATTGTAGACTCCAAAAACAAAGTTAAGAACCTTTAAAATAGCATAATACAGGCACTTGTAGCTCGTTCTCTGAATGTCAATCGCAGAAATTTATACTATATCTTATATTTATATCTGTAATTTACATGAAAAAGTTTGTTCAGGCAAGAAAAAAGTAAATTTTACATCTAGTAGATGCTTAATTCAAGTGTAAATAAAATTACTCAACTTTTCTGATACTCGGGGTTCCCATCATCCACTGGACCTTGAATAATTAATGAGGTTCATTTTCACTGGTTTCCAGCTTATTTACACTGTTTTATCATTGATTTTTGTTGTCAGTATTAATAACTTGCCATTTGTGACAATTCAGTAATTATTTCTGCTCAAAACGACCCATCAAATGTTACCGCCAGTGTGTATTGTCTACCAAGGATTTGAGGTGTTTGCATTCACATGTTGCTTAACATCTGACATGATTTAATATAAATTACTAGATGATCTGAG
The DNA here is from genome assembly GCA_030378365.1 of Hybognathus amarus. Lineage (NCBI taxonomy): Eukaryota > Metazoa > Chordata > Actinopteri > Cypriniformes > Leuciscidae > Hybognathus > Hybognathus amarus. The sequence goes on from JAQIUQ010001576.1 coordinate 262,340, forward strand.
TAAAGCACATACCATAAATGACTAATAAAATTCAATATTATTATTTTAGTGAAATGTAATACAAGGCAAAGAAATCGATATTACATCGACCTTTAGCCGCAGTTAAACTGACTCATTACTTATCATCTGGAAGTTTACATAGATTCTATTCCAAGTAAATTTAACTTAAAGATTTCTAATTAAAGCTACTGATATGTTTAAGTTTTTATCTGGAAAATCGTTGTACACTTTCTCGAGCATTTTCTGAGTGAAAAAAAGTTAGCAAGCTTCTTTCAAGTAAATCACAGAAGTGATTAAACATGTGACAAAAGAGATAGATTAAAACACCAGCTTTAAACGGAGATCTATCTTCCTCGTCTACCTTGGGATCAGATCCACTAAAACGACATCTTAATCCCAGCTGTAAACAGGGCCTTCAGACATTACTGTCCAAAGAAAGAGATTCTGAGATTTGATATCGCCATTATGATTTCTTCCCCTATGGCATATACAGATAAAGGAAACAACACTAAAAAAAAATAAAAAATCAACAGGAAGCATGTTCTGACTTTTCAGGATCACTGCTATAAGAAATAATATTCGAGTCTCGAATCAAAGAGCTTGTTTGAACAGTAGTTCTCTGACAGCGAGGATTTCTCTTTTCCGCATCTGAATGCGTCTTCTTTTGTCTCTGGTAACGTTTCACACAAATTACCAGAAGGGGTTTTCTGTGGTTTAGAAACACTCTCTCTGTTTACTTCTCAGTAAAAGTCAGTCATGCTGTGTTGTGTTTTGAGCTCACTAACACCAATTTTTTGGAAATTTTCAGGATATTAATTTCAAAGGATAGTTTGTGCTAAAAACAGTTCGACTTTCTCACTTTTAGAGCTGAGATTTATATTGATATATTTCATTTGAAAAATACTGTTATTTCTTGTCCCAACCCTGGCTATATTTTAAGCATTTGTGTCGGTCGGGTTATAAACGTATTTCTTTCTGAATAACCAGCGTTCTCAGCTCCAGTAGTTTGAGATCAGCTTGAGTCAATGTTTTCAGTCATGGCTTGTGTCACACAATGAAAACCACACATGCATGTTTGCTCTCTAATTAATCACTTCTGGCACCACGCTGTGACTTCCTGTTTACTCACGAGCTTTATTTATCAAGATAGATAGCTGATGAACGAAACAACACACTAGCATTTTGTATTTGCATGCAGCATTAAGTTTCTGTCAAATTTATATGTAAATGAATATTTGCACATTTACAAGCAATTCATCATAATTGATTTTTTCTGTCAGGGTGATTTGGAGTCATTTCAACGTGTGGCTCACAGAACCAAAGAGCGTTGCGACAAGCTGACTGAAACAAATACAGGAACAGAGCCGAGGAAAGCCAAACATGTCGACTGTGGAGAATGGCGCACAAACCGGTGAGGAATGAAATCAGAAAACTATTATTCACAAATAGATACAGTGTGTATATACACCAAACTAAAGGATTATTAGAAACACCATACTAATGTGTTTACACCCTTTCACCTTCAGAACTGCCTTTATTCTACGTGGCATTGATTCAACAAGGTGCTGAAAGCATTCTTTAGAAATGTTGGCCCATATTGATAGGATAGCATCTTGCAGTTGATGGAGATTTGTGGGATGCACATCCAGGGCACGAAGCTCCCATTCCACCACATCCCAAAGATGCTCTATTGGGTTGAGATCTGGTGACTGTGGGGGCCATTTTAGTACAGTGAACTCATTGTCATGTTCAAGAAACCAATTTGAAATGATTCGAGCTTTGTGACATGGTGCATTATCCTGCTGGAAGTAGCCATCAGAGGATGGGGACATGGTGGCCATAAAGGGATGGACATGGTCAGAAACGAATGCTCAGGTAGGCCGTGGCATTTAAACGATGCCCAACTGGCACTAAGGGGCCTAAAGTGTGCCAAGAAAACATCCCCACACCATTACGCCACCACCACCAGCCTGCACAGTGGTAACAAGGCATGATGGATCCATGTTCTCATTCTGTTTACGCCAAATTCTGACTCTACCATCTGAATGTCTCAACAGAAATCGAGACTCATCAGACCAGGCAACATTTTTCCAGTCTTTAACTGTCCAATTTTGGTGAGTATCTTGCAAATTGTAGCCTCTTTTTCCTATTTGTAGTGGAGATGAGTGGTACCCGGTGGGGTCTTCTGCTGTTGTAGTCCATCCGCCTCAAGGTTGTGTGTGTTGTGGCTTCACAAATGCTTTGCTGCATACCTCGGTTGTAACGAGTGGTTATTTCAGTCAAAGTTGCTCTTCTATCAGCTTGAATCAGTCGGCCCATTCTCCTCTGACCTCTAGCATCAACAAGGCATTTTCGCCCACAGGACTGCCGCATACTGGATGTTTTTTTTCCTTTTCACACCATTCTTTGTAAACCCTAGAAATGGTTGTGTGTGAAAATCCCAGTAACTGAGCAGATTGTGAAATACTCAGACCGGCCCGTCTGGCACCAGCAAACATGCCACGCTCAAAATTGCTTAAATCACCTTTCTTTCCCATTCTGACATTCAGTTTGGAGTTCAGGAGAATGTCTTGACCAGGACCACACCCTAAATGCATTGAAGCAACTGCCATGTGATTGGTTGATTAGATAATTGCAAACTGTATTATAATCAATATTAAATGCAGGTCCCCATTGCACACTAATCACATTTATCATGTCTAGTGCACTGAATGAGCCAAGAATCAAATTGCCTTAACCTAAAAAAAGTTCAGGACGCCCAAACACGTGAGATACTCAATATGTAGCTCAGAAATGAAACCCTGTTTAAAAAGGAGGGAAAAAAAAACAAACCCTATAAGAATGTTCTCCTGATTATGTATTAGGCTGAGAATAGAAGCAGCCCTGGCAGTTCTTGTATAATGAAAGGTCAGGAAGGAAAGCATGTGGAAATGTTCCTGTCCTCTGGCTGTTTTGCTTTCACCTTTTAAGGTTTTGGAGTTAGACTTTTCCACAGGACCTGCTGCTGCAAGCGTGTCAAGTCTCTTTGACTGTAACTTATTATAAATTTAGAAGAGATTGGATCTGATAACAGGGACTGAAGGCTTCTTTGAAAATACACAGACTGACATAGCTACTATGAGTTATGGTTTTCTATAAACCAAACATTTATTCTACAACTTAGTTGATAATATGAAATTATTTCTGATATACAAATGCAATTATCAAATAGGCCGATTTGGTAAAGCCAAGTGCATACTTTAAAAAAAAAAAATCTATAAAACATCTACATCTGGTCATTGTTCATCGAAAATAATATTCACTCCCAAATAGGATGTGTGAAAATAAGATGCCAGAAAATGCATCATTTCTGGTGAATTTTAACAGTGTGCATCCATGCATTATTTTTTTCAGCTATGATTACCTACAACTATTTACACAATGGAAGTTGTTTTTGATGATTGTCTTTTTTTATTTAAAATGTACGTATAGCTGTCACAAAGATGCAGTAATACTGTGAAAGCTTGCACACAAATGCAAAACGTAAATGACCTATCATTGAGCAAACAGCAAAAATGAGGTTAGATCATGTGTGTCCAATTACTTTTAGACTTTACATACTTTTAATGTATAGTATAAGATATGCAACTTGTAACAGTCTTTTTTACATGTTCCTATGCTTTCTGTTCAAGAGCTAGTCACACTCATTGATATTTGAAAAGTAATAAAAGAGGGAATGAGAGTGTGAGGAAGAGCTGAGCTCCTGGCTCTGACATTTTTAGCAGTTTATCATAATGAGTTATAAATGGTTCTCCATCACTCAACAGGAACTCAGCGAACCGCTTAGGACGATGCAGCATGTCATAATGACTGGTAATGACACTCTCTCTCCACTCACACACACACACACCTTCCTTTCCAGCGACAACCGTTTAATTCTCTGTCCACTCTCCTTGCCCTTCACGCATCACTGACCTTTAATCTGTGTCGCATGGAAATGCTTAACGTCTTCCAGATGCTGATCTGAATTCCCATAAACGGGCGTCCAGCCTACAGATTTCACGATAACATTAACACAAACATAAACTGAAAACAAAAGAATTAGCATTAGCAGGGGATCTCATGGCTGATTGAATACACATCTGAAATGCAGCACATCACAAGATCCAGATACAATCCTCAGAGGTACAGGAAGTGTTTCTGTTCTGCTGATTGACTCTGTCAGAACATAATAAACACAACTACTGATATGGTCAGTGTAAATTCAATTTGATAACACTCTTAAAAATGAAGGGTTTTCACAGTGAAAAACCATGTTGGGTTTCTTAAGAACCTTCCAGTGAATCATTTAAAAAATCTAAGAATGTTTCTCCACTATAAAGAACCTTTTGTGGATGTGGAATTGAACGTTTCCATGGATTTTAAAGGGATGGTTCACCCCAAAATTAATTGCTCACCCTCATGTTCTTCAAAATACTTTCGTTCATCTTAGGAACACAAATTAAGATGTTTTTAAAACTCTGAGATTAGATCACTCCTCCATAGGCTTCTTAGGGATCTAAACATGCTGGCCCAGAAAGTTATTAGAGACATCGTTAAAATAGCCTGAGTGTGTTACGATTCATAAATTCGCTGTTTTCTTCCATGTCTATTGTTGTTCTGTGAGTATGAACGCATGTCAGCTGGCGTCACCACTCGTTCGGCTTATCTCATTATCAGCGCCAGCTGCTGCCAAATCACCTCAATATAAAAACTCATCAATCTTCTCTCTTTGTCAGATCGTTGGTTTGGTGTCCTCAGTGTCGTGCTTCATGTTCCTGTTTGCAGTCCCTGGTACGTTTCCCGTACAGCGACGTCAGTTCACTGCCTCACTACCATAGTATGATGCATCGTTGGAAAAATCAACTAGCTCGTCATGTACTGTTTCCGAAACCCACTGTCGCAAAGTATCTGTTCAACCACATTGGATTTCGCACGTGGTGGAGTAAAAACTACTTTTAATGAAACTGTTTGAGATCCAATTAACGCTAGATTTGTTTTATATAAATTACAGACATGTCATATGAGGAATATTTCTAATTGTTCTCAGTTGTTTTGCTTTATTACCAGACTCAATATTTGGCTCGTTCTTACATAGTAAAGCGAGTTCGCACATGCGCACTCTTCAAACACGTTACTTCAAATCTTTTGAAAAACTAAAAGATGTAAATTCCATTTGTATGTATCCTAAATAAAAGGTACTGATTGTACTGAATGTCAGCTTGCTTATTTTGCTCAAGATAAGGATTTATTACCTCTAAATGTCATGCAATATAGAAACAATGCTTCTAACCACAGGTCGAGAGCTGTCATTCAAACCACAAAACTTTGCCGATGCTTGCAATGTTCGTTGGAATCAATGGTTTCGGGAAACACTTGACTTGTTAAACTATGCAGATAACTATGGAACTTGCGACCATAGTTGGCTAACAATGCTTTTGGAAACGCACCTAGGTCCAATTTGAGTTCCTGTTTGGTGTCTTCATGTCTGTCTCGTCTGGATGTTCACCTGCACTGGAATCACTATCACCTGCTGCCACCATCTGCTGTGTTTCCTCGAGATTGTCTTTGTGTCTTCTGACCATTAAAAATAAGAATTAACTTGCATTTGCTTCCGCCTTGTTCTCGTGACAGAGTGTCTACTGTGGCTCAATGTCATGTTTATCAAGTGACGAGAGTACTTTTTGTGCAAAAAAAAGAATTTCCTTCTTTGTTGGCCTCGAGTTTTCACATACGTGAAACTGACGCAAGCTTCTAAGGTCTGAACGTCACACGCATCTACACATGACCAGCGTCGGCCAATAGTGAGCCTGCGTGTGACGTAGCTCTACGCTATCACACTACATTAACTGACTAGAGGCCCATAGTAAATTAATTTTCCCATAGGAAATGAATAGTCTGAAAAAGTTGTTATTTTTGTTTGTTTTTGCGCTCAAAAGTATTTGCGCTGCTTGATAAACTTAAGATTTGAGCCACTGTAGTCACTCTGACTATTTTAACGATGTCTTTAATAACTTTCGGCCGCAAGTTTCAAACCCTTAGAAGGTAGTGACCCAGCTCTCAGATTTAATCAAATCTTAATTTGTATTCCGAAGACAAACAAAGGTCTTACTGGGATTGGAACGACATGAGTGTGAGTAAAATTGACAGAATTTCAATTTTTGGGTGAACTGTCCCTTTAACAATGTCTTTAATAACTTTTGGGCCGGCCAGTTTCGAATCCCTTAAGAAGCCTATGGAGGAGTGATCCAGCTTTTAGATTTACTCAAAAATATCTTAATTTGTGTTCCAAACATGAATCGGAAGTCTTACGGGGTTGGAAAACATGAGGTTGAGTAATTACTGACAGAATTTTCATTTTGGGTGAACTATACCTTTAAAGGTTATGGAACCATCAATGCCAATAAAGAACCTTTACTTTTAAGAGTGCAATTCGTTCACTTTCACTACCAACTAAAAAGCATGCACTTTTGCAGTTGATGGGGAAAGTCATATTTTGTGCTATAGCAATATAAAGTGAAACAGTCGGGTTCTTGATGTAAAAACTCCATAGGGATATTGATTTTGATCCATAACTTATAACCTTTGAAGACAGACCTACTGTGAGCTACAACGTTGTAAATCAATTTGCTTCTGCTAAAGCCGTCAGCCCACATTATTTCAGCTTCTTTTAAAAAAAATCATTTTTAAAACTGGAATTCCCTAGTGAAAAAACTACTTTACCTATGATGCAGAACAGGAAATTAAACCAATCAGAGTACAAAACAGCTACACACCAAAATAGCTGTTAAGCTTCGCCCATCCCATTAAGCAAGGTGCGTTCATGCCATGTAATTACGAGGTTTCAATTCGTAAAAAGTGTTCACATCCTCCTAGAGCTTGTAATTACAGCTTCAAACATGGACATTTTCTGAGAGCTCTTACCTGTACAGATTCATTTAGGCTCAGATAGAGACTGGTATGGGTTGTCATCTCTTATTTATCGCATGTGAACAATCCGGGTCTATTTTTTATTTTCTTTAGGAATTTTAAGAGAAAACATTTCAGACATGATTACACAAGCTGAAATGAAACATGCTCCTGAGCTCTGGCTCGAATACTTTCAGCAAACTACTTCCAGCATAATAGGATTTGCTACACACCATTGTCAAAATCTACCTGTACTGTATATAAATTAAATCCCAGCAAACACAGAACGTTCCCCTAACATTCCCGAATGGTCCCATGAGGTTATTTTTTGGAAACCAAACAAGAACGTTCCATTTAGGTTATTTTTAGGTTCCATTTTTATAACGTAAGGAGAATGTTTCGGGAACGTTCCCTTAACCTTAAAGGAAAGTTCTAGGAACGTTCTGGGAATCTCAAAACTGAACGTTCCCAGAACCTAAATTTGTTTGCGGGGATAAAGCCAAACAGAGGAACAATGTGCTCAGGCTTTTCATATAAGTAAAGGGGAAAAAACTGCACAAAGTCCAGGTACTGATAATGCCTTTACTATACAGCTCGTGAACATGATTTCAGAGATGACTGAAATAATGAAGTGTTCATGCTGAAGCGGGATGTAAAAGTGTGTTAACCTCATTATCTTTCTCTATCCCACCACCATAAAAATGAAGGACCGGATTAGAAAGCAGTTTCTGTCAATCCTCCTGTGTCTACTCGCTGTTTACATTTTCCCAGGAAGGTGCCTAAAACCTGTATCCATGGAAACTACCAGGAGCCAATCAGGAGTCCTTTTATGTGAATCATGTGACCCAGAGCCTGTTGTTGAGAGATGCATTTAAGTTGGCAGTCAAGCTGTCTGCTGACTGCGTTTTATTAAAGAAAAATAGAAACCGTTGAGACGGAAAAGCTCCTTAGAGCACAACGTAGAGGGAGAATGAGAGGGCTGTGGCTTTTACAGGTTGAAAAGGAAAACGATTGTTGTCCTTTCATGTTGAGGATGCATTTCACAGCTCAGAGAAGGTGAATGAGTTGTAAACGATGGGGTGGATGTTTGCTTTGCTGAGAAGATTGCTTATTCTAGCACATTCTAGCCACTTTTCTGTAGAAATAACACTTAACCGTATATTGCTCATGAGGTTTGACAAAATAAATAACCGGGATCCTCTGTTGAAGGATCTTCTAGTTCAACAGTCTTCTAGAAACTCAAGCTGAGCCCAGAGACCCGTCTCTAATGTCTACATAGGTAGCATTTTTCTTAGAGATCGTCCTCAATGAAATGGAAACTTGTAAGTGATTGAACAATTCACATGCAGCATGTGAAACCACTATTGATGTCAACAGAGATTAGATAGCATATCAGCAAGAATCCATTTAATTGATCAAAAGTGACAGTAAAGACATTTGTGACTCTGAAGACTGGAGTCATGATGCTGAAAATTCTACCTAGCCACCAAAGGGATACATTGAAGTTTAAAATATATTCAAATAGAAAACAGTAATTTAGATTTTTTTTTTTTAAGAAAAAAAAATCTGAATATTTATGTTTTTGACTGTATTTTGGTCAAATAAATGCAGCCATGAAAACACTTTTTCAAAGACAATAAAAAAATCGTACATACACCAACATTTGTAAAATGGTAAAAAAAATCCTTTTTAATTTGTTTATTTATTTATTTTTGCTATGGCATAAAATACATTTGCAATTTACTTTTCTTTTTAATCATCTTTTTTTCATGAGCTTATTGCATTGCATTATGGAATTGCAAGCTTTATGAAGTATGCATGCATTGCTGCCATTTCTGCCTGTGCGTATAATGCAACAATAGCGCAAATAGCACAACAAAGTGAATAGCACGTAAAATTTACGCCTTCCGAAGACCAGTAACACTTTTGAATCCATTCGGGTGTCAATTTCGCTTCAAAATTTGTTCTTTTTACGCACGCCAATTTAGCTCTTGTCGGAGGCGAAACCAGACAGTAAACGAAATGGACAGTGCGACCCCATTGATTTCAACGGAGAAGACTGAAGCCTGATTATTGCACTTCCTGTCTGATGTCTGCGCGCACTGAGTGTGACGACAGTCTGACAGTTGTAAATCTTCTTGTAGCTGTGCTAAGACAAATCTGAATCACCTAATTCCTCAAAAATGTTGTTGAAATATTTTGTCCCGTTGCTTTTATGGACTCGATTTTTGGGCTTCTCCCTTGACTTCATGTCTCCCCCGATTGCCTCATAGACAGTAAAAGATTGCCTGCGAGCTTCTCCTCCTGTCTATACGGTAATCTCTCTATTGTGCGACAGAAGGTCCCGTGGTTATGATGCAATCTTTAGCCTATTTTTACAAAAATGGCTTCTACGGGGCCGTAACGTAATGGAGCATTTTATACATTGCCGTGTTTCTTTAGAAATAAATAATGGGCAAAAGTCTTTGGAAACCTCAAATGTAAAGTTATTTGCTGTCAAAGTGACGCCAAAATGAATGGGAGTCAATGGGATGCTAACAGCAGGTGAAGTTCTGCTACAATGGTGGATCCGGTAGGCTTCGACTTCCGGCCTGATTGATTACCTCCTTGGGCGAAACCCGTTGGCGGACATCTTTTTACAAGATGTTGATTGAGTATTCATCGAGAGAGTCACTGCTCTGTATTTGCTCTGGAGAGCAGAACGGCGACGTAAGGATCATCGTTGCCATATTTGGGTCCACCAGACCCTTCGTGGGCGAAACCCAGTTTCACCATTTGCTCCAGGATGCATGCATTGCTGCCTTAGAAGGCAGTTTGATTATGCAGCCTTACTGTTTAGAAGAGCATTATATGCCTCTATGATGCCTTAAAATGCACATGTTGTGTTTTCATGTTTGGAAACATTGACAATGATTTTTTGTACAAACTGTATATTCTATCACCTGAAATTAACCCTACCCATCAAAGAAAAACTTTCTGCATTTTTACATTTTCAAAAAAACATCACTTAGTATGATTAACAAGACCAAAAAATTGACCAAAATGTGTCCCCATAACGTAGGGTTTACCAGGATCACGAACACGCACACACACACACACAGACACAGACAGAGAGACATGCTATTTTTACCTGCCATGAACACTGTTTCTTATCAGAGGCCTTGAAACTACCTGTCCACTTCAATCAACATGCTCAGCTTTCAGCACTGAGCCTGATGTGCCTCAGTTATTAGAGCATAAGATCTCTCTCTCTCTCTTCTCTTTCTCTCTCTCAAATCGTTCACCACCTCTCTCCGTGTTAATGAGGACTGCAGATTCCAGTCTCTTCATGGAGCACCATGACCTGCATGTAAGAACACCGGCCTCTGATCCTGGTTTGTGAGGGGATTTTTTATGTTTTGCTCCATCATGGGTTTCTCTGCACTACATGTCACTGCAATACCCTGACATCTTTGTTTGTGTTCCACAGAGGAAAGAAAGTCACACATGGATGTGTTTCCCTAAAGCAGCCAACTATGGCTCACAAGTTCCATCATTATTACTAACATCAATTATTCAGCGTTTCTCAACACTGTAGTCCCAACAAACAAACAACATGGAAAACGTTGGTGTCTGAAACTACAGCTCTCGAACCTGTTAGAAGCATAGTTTCTTGTAAGCATGATATGTTGACTTGCATAGATCATGCTTTTGGGCACAATAAGCAAAGCAACATGTATTTGATTCCATTCAAATCTATATACGGGCTGTTTTTAAAGAGTGCATGTATAAGGATTCCATATAGAGGGAACCAGGTAGCAAAAAAAGTCCATAATCTACTGGAGTAAAGTGTACATCAATTATATAGCTACTGCTTGATAATGTTATAAAAAAATTGTCCTGATGTTTTGTGTAAATGAACTATAATAATCTGAAATTAATTGCGATCTTGAATTGATTAAGTAATTAAAAGTTATCACTTGACCATGTTGGTTCAACGACAGAGGTGCGGACAAGTTACTAAAGGAAACTTTCAAGGAAAACGGTCGTGACTAGCTAGTCCTTTTCCAAAATGTACGCATTACACTGTAGTTAAGCAGAGAGTTAAGTTGTTTACAGTAAACACACCCCTGGTTTACTGTGGCATGCTGTTTTTTTGTCACTATTTTTGGAACTTGACATCCCCATTGACTTTTGATTATACATAAAAAAACCATGTTGTCTAAAAAAGTGGGTTTAAATCATCTGGTGAATTTCCATTTCAGCTTAAGAGATGCAAAAAGTCACCAATAGATGGAGACAGAAGCGTGAGGAGAGACAAAGAAAAAGGAAAAAGAGCCACTGAAAGTGAGGTTATTAAATTGCCAACAAATAAATTGTCGGTAATGGGCTGAGATATTAAAATAACATTGTCTGAGGATTATTCTCAGGGGACGGCAGTTCTGTGCTTAAACTAACTGTTTTATGTATGCTGAGACACTGGAGGAAGACTTTTTTCCCCCTCATCATCAACCGAGCTGCCCATTGACTTCAGCGAGAGTGACCTCCGCTCAAGTATCCGACTTCCGCTCCGCCATTCACCTCTACGCACGGATAGATAAGTGATATCTTTCAGAAAAACAAATACGGACCACCACCATTCACTCAATACAAATCCCCTCTTGGTAATTGTGCTGCGTCGAAAGACTGCTTTACATGTCGCGGCTTCCCAGCATGCTCTCTGTTCACCTGGTGACACCAACAGAAAGAGGGAATTTTCTAGAAGCCAGAGCACAGCGGTGACCTGCGCTAAGTGGCCGGCCTTTGTTGGTTCTTTTAAGCTCACTTTTTCTCTATTGCTTTTCCTTTTTCTTTCGACCATCAGGCAGCAGCGACAGGGAATCAATCCTTTAGAGATCCCCAGCAGGTAGAGTCTCCCTGCCTGTCTCTCTCCCTGACTCCCTGTTTATCGCATTCATCAGGCACATCAAAGGCCAGCTCGGGATGCTGCTGTGTCCCTGGTTTGCCGGCCCCTCCTGGTCTGATTCTGCCGCCCATCAGGAACAATCTCCCCTCCGCTGCACAGACTCATCTAATCAATGTCGAGGTTTAGGGTCTTCGAGTTCCTGATGGCTCCTGCGAGGAGCTAAAGGCCTGTGAGGTAGAAAGAGACTTACGAGAGAATGACTCCACACTGAGACTCAGCCGCATCGCAATCTGATCTTACCAAAATCACCCGCCTTTAGTGTCAGTTGTTTCTTCTTATTTCGGATTTCGCAGATTTTTCTCCAATCTTCCACCCTAGCTATCAAAAATAGCCTCACCTAAAGGATTATAAGGAAAACCAAAGTAATACTGTATTTGACCCCCTTTCAACTTCAGAACTGCCTTAATTCTACATGGCATTGATTCAACAAGGTGCTGAAAGCATTCTTTAGAAATGTTGGCCCATATTGATAGGATAGCATCTTGCAGTTGATGGAGATTTGTGGATGCACATCCAGGGCACGAAGCTTCTGTTTCCACCACATCCCAAAGATGCTCTGTTGGGTTGAGATCTGGTGACTGTGGAGGCCATTTTAGTACAGTGAACTCATTGTCATGTTCAAGAAACCAATTTGAAATGATTCGAGCTTTGTGACATGGTGCATTATCCTGCTGGAAGTAGCCATCAGAGGATGGGGACATGGTGGCTATAAAGGGATGGACATGGTCAGAAACAATGCTCAGGTAGGCCGTGGTATTTAAACAATGCCCAATTGGCACTAAGGGGCCTAAAGTGTGCCAAGAAAACATCCCCCACGCCATTACACCACCACCAGCAGCCTGCACAGTGGTAACAAGGCATTCAGACTCTTACCATCTGAATGTCTCAACAGAAATCGAGACTCATCAGACCAGGCAACATTTTCCCAGTCTTCAACTGTCCAATTTTGGTGAGATCTTGCAAATCTGTAGCCTCTTTTTCCTATTTGTAGTGGAGATGAGTGGTACCCGGTGGGGTCTTCTGCTGTTGTAGCCCCTCCGCCTCAAGGTTGTGTGTGTTCTGGCTTCACAAATGCTTTGCTGCATACCTCGGTTGTAACGAGTGGTTATTTCAGTCAAAGTTGCTCTTCTATCAGCTTGAATCAGTCGGCCTATTCTCCTCTGACCTCTAGCATCAACAAGGCATTTTCTCCCACAGGACTCGACACATACTGGATGTTTTTCCCTTTTCACACCATTCTTTGTAAACCCTAGAAATGGTTGTGTGTGAAAATCCCAGTAACTGAGCAGATTGTGAAATACTGATACCGACCCCGTCTGGCACCAACAAACATGCCACGTTCAAAATTGCTTAATCACCTTTCTTTCCCGTTCTGACATTCAGTTTGGAGTTCAGGAGATTTTCTTGACCAGGACCACACCCCTAAATGCATTGAAGCAACTGCCATGTGATTAGTTGATTAGATAATTGCATTAATGAGAAATTGAACAGGTGTTCCTAACAATCCTTTAGGTGAGCATGTTTTAAGGATGTTTTCCTAATGTTCCGAATTAAGGGTCGTATTTACTGAAAAAGCTTGCACCGACGCAAAAAGACTTTTGGCTTTTAAAAACAACTGTCAGGATTTACTAAAGAGACGCGAGAAAAAAAAGGGCTGACAATCGTGGACACAATTGTTTTGCGGCTGGCCTTATCACATATGTATTTGTAGGAGTTTACATTTCAGGCGCAAACATTTATGGGAAAGGTGTAATTTAAGGGGACTTAATAACATTTGCGCTTGTCAACTTGTATCTGGTATCTGTGACATTATTTACTGCCCAAAAAAGCATGCCTTATCTAAATCGTTTATTGGAAGAAGAAAACAAATGTTACTGGAAGAAATTTGAGAAAACATTGCCAGATGTTCCATTAATTTTGGAATTTAGAAGAAACATCTGAGACAATATTGAACTTTAAATAAATAAGATATAAATGAGAACATCATTAGACCTATGTCTTCTGAGATATGAAGAGCAATATCTGAGCAATTTTCTATATGATAACATACGGTCTGTTTTCCTAGACAACAATACATTTAAAGAGAGATAAAGAAAGAGGAAGAATCTCTCGCTTCAAACTGTGCTCAAATAAATCAAAGTCTGCAATGAAACATCTGAGATCTTTCTCATCAAAGCTTAAGGAAAGATACAAAGAGGTCTTGTATGACTATTCTCCCAGCAGGCAATGCTATGGGAATCAAATGGAAACTGTTGACAAAGTCTCCGAAGAAAAGACCCTAAGGTGTGTTTCAAACTGTGCTCAGATTTAAAAACACACCAACGTCTGTGATCGAAAGTCACATTTCAACATTTTCTCATCAGATTCATCCAAATAACCTCAGCTGCTATTAACCTTGATTTTATGCTGTACATCTATATCCTTGCTCTATGAAAGTAACTGAGAAACATCTGAGAGAAACTGTCTAAAACCTGTCTTCAGAGCTATGAAAGAGCATTCAAATGTTCCTGTGGGAGGTCAGAGAGAGAAACGGGTGTGTTGATTAACAGCAGGGTGATGAGATGGTGAAGTTAAGAAGGGATGAGGGTTGTGTAAGAGACGGTCTTCATGCTGTGGTGATCTGACAGCGTTTGAGAAGGGAGGAGCTCACAGCTCTGTGATCCAGAGACGAGCCGAGACAGAATAAAGCCTGAGAGACAGATTATGCTCAGCTCCAAAAACAAATGAGAAGAAACATCTGAACTCTATCTGCAGTGGCAAACAAAAGGAATGAAGGGATTAGAGCAGTCAAGCAGTCCTTCCCTCTCTCAAACACACACACATTTTGTGACTCATTTATTCACAAGTTTTTACACTGCTTAACTCTTAAAGTTATATTCGAAAAGCACAGAATGTTCCATATGGTTCGAAAATTATTTGTGGGTGTGTGTGAGTGAGAGTATATAAACATTTATGCATTAAAGTGTTCAAGACATGTCTGTGGGAGTTTATTTTAACAATGAGAAACATTTCTGCCTAGAATTGAGCTAAATCTCACAAAAATTCACATCTGACAAAAGGTATTATTGTGAAATGGTATTAAAATCTAAAATAAGATTTAACTGTGATCAAAGCTGAATTTTTAGCATTATTACTCTAGCTCTTCGGTGTCACATGACTCCTTCAGTAATCATTCATATAATGATTTGACGATCAAAGAAACATTAATTATTATGATAAATTCTCATATGCTGGTTTAAAGAGGCACTATGCAACTTTTTCAAACTTTATAATATTTTTCCAAAACCCTTGAGATGGTACATCGACTTACAATAGGTTGAATGACAGAGTTCTGCCTTAGCCTGACGCTAGCCATGTTTCCATTGACACATGTTTTTATCCCGAATGAAGTGATATCGAATGAAAAATGCCTACAGTAAAATTCGATGAAATTTCATGAAAATCGACTCAAATGAAATACGATCGGTCTCATCGGATTTTCTCTTATCGATATACGGCTAATGCGATAAAAGCTGATGGAAACGTTATTTGCCGAATAAATAATGAATTGCGATTAAGTTTTAGGCCCTTTTATGGTTGCAACACGTCAGAAGACGAGTTCATTTACGGCCAGTCTGTTTGCGCACACATGGCGGATGTCAACAAAGACAGATGTAAGTGAACAAAGTAAAAAAAAATGCTTCAACCACAGGGTTTCCGTGAACCACGATCTCCCAGAACTGATGGAGCGCTGTCGTTTCCCATACGCACAGTCAGCTCCGCTGTCGTCAGGCATTTACGTGCATCGGCATCATCATAGCAATGTTTATAGCATCGTTTTTTCTTAGGTTAGTTTTGCTTGTTTTTACGTGGCTTGGTTGAGTTCTAATATGTATTTGTGGTCCGTTATTTCTGGTTAACAGACTGCGGGCTGCTATACGCCGTGGACGCAGTTCAGAGACGAAACAGATTTTCTTTAGCAGAGGCAATACTCGTTTTTTAAATCAATAAACTTGTTTTTAAGTCAATATTTTGTGTCAAATTATTGATTTATTTGGTTGATTTATATGCAATAAGCAGGATAATATATAGCGAGGTGGTTGTTATAGCGAATACAACCCTTTCAACAACCGCCTCGCATACATTATCCCATACATATGTCGCTATCAGCTGGCACATACCGGTAATCATTATTAGGCTTCAACTTGTGAAATACTTGATCATTTGTTGGTAGATGGCGATCCGTTTTCTCTAACAAAACTTTGTTCGCAAAAGTTTGCTTGAATGTTGTTCGATTCAGTGCGAAAATGAATGGAAACACCATAAATGTCTCAAATAAATTTGATATACCAATTTGATCGCAAAACAGCATGTGACGTCATTACGTACAGGTTTTTATTCATTTAAAGCCGTTTGATGGGCACACCAGCTTTTTTCGCATGTGTTTTCTTTACGAACTTTACAGATAATTCGATTGACAAAGTAGATGGAAACATGGCTAGTGTCTGTATTGCTTTTACTGGCACTGTAACTTCGGGGAGCGGGGTTCGGAACCCGAAGCACAAAAAGAACTACAAAATTTGACCGCTTTACGGCATATACGTTCACTTCCCCCACTTCCTCAAATTTCAACGCGCAGAGCCCAACGAGCGATATTTTTTTCCCTCTGTATGTTGTCATGGCTGCAAGCACCAAGAAGCCAAAGGTCTACTCTACTCGGTGGACAATAGAAAGAGAAAAAGGGAGAGTGGCAAAATAAAAGGCTGGACGAGGATCAATATTGGTTCAGCGTCAGCTGCGCTGGCGTGAGCCAAAGGAGGGAGGAGGGGTGCTGACCGATCCAAGAGGTCTTCGCTCCTAAAGGTAACATTTTTGGGATCGCCAAAATGAGCTAACGAGTGATTGTTTTTATATTAATACTATTTTAAAAACATTACTACTCCACAAAAAAGTAACTAAGTCCCTCTACTACGGTCCGGTGCATCAATCTTCCCGCCTAGCAAATGTGAAGTGGGTCAGAAACAAGTTTACTGTTGGGTGATGTAGCTTCGGTCCCTCTGCCGCATCCAATGTAGACTCCATTGCTTTTCTTTTGAGGGGCGCTTAACAGACTCAAGCATCCTCCCGTAGAGCCGGGAGAGGGCAACTCGCGCCAGCTCGAGATGTGAAAGTATACTGATTACTGAGTTTGGTAGGGGCTATCTCTTGCAAGTAAATAATACATGATTAGACAGACAAAATATTCGGTCAGGATAACTGTTGTATGTCTGCAGGCCTGATAGTCATGTTTGTTACTATTTTTCTGGTGAAAGTGTCTTGCCTCAGGCTGTAATGCAAATCGATTTTTAAAATTGGCAGATTCATTGCAGCTTGATATTATAATATTGACGAAATGTATTCTACCACACAAACATTTGAATTAGCATATCCATAGCTTAAAACAGTAGCCACTAGCCAATAGGTTAACGTTACTATAAAGATGCTGGCTTGTAAACGTGAGCTACGCGATCTTTTGATGGTAGAAAAAATAAAGTCCATGAAATTATATTCTGCAGAGTTCGGGGTATCGCTTGTCAACAAATGCGCGCGTGTATTCCCTAGAAGTAGAAGACAATACTGTTTCCCAACTGTAAAAAAATCACTTTCAAAACAGTCAAATGCATAAATGTAAATGTAACTGCACACTTTGAGGGATTATTCATGTCTGTAGCACAAACAGTAGAAGTTAAGATGCCTCTCCTCTACAGTATATCTCTTTCCTTCACCCCATGTTTCTCAGACACCATAAAAGCCAATCTCAAAAGAACTGTATTGTCCAGTCTGTTCACATATGCTCTCTGAAGACAGAGGAAAAATACTGAATCTCGAGTTCCTGTTCACTGCCTGAGCTGTGCTCAAACGATCCCGTGTGGAGGCCACGATTGGGCTTTGATCTGATCAATAATGCAACAGCGCATGCAATCCAGACGCCTTCCAAATCAATTAAAAGCCATTACTGGGCCGTGTTCATTCACCAGCAGCTGTGTGTTTATTCAGCTCTGTCAACTCAGGGTGGGAGAGGCTGATCTCGCTGTGGTTTGTGCAGGTGAGAGCGTGTAAAAGGAGGCATTGTACAGGCGGGAAGCGCATGAGCTCCAAAAATTCCACGAATGTGCATTTCATGCGCACCTCACAATCCGCTGACTTGTTTGGGGGAAGTTTGGTTTGGCCGAGCGCTCGTGACTTGCAGACGTCTTCCAACAGGAGCCAGGCCTCTCTCTGGAGACTCTCCCGAACAGTCGCAGGAGTGTCAGCTTTCCTGAGGGGAATGTGTTTGTAAGTCTTGGCGCTGGCAAAAAGCTGAAGGCATTACCACAGACTGATGATCAAAACTGAACTCCAAACCACCCCTTTCAACATCACTCTCGCTCATGCTTCACAAACTGTGCTACAGGTGCTATTTCTGCAGTATATGTTGTGCATACTGAGATTTACATCTATGCGTTTGACACTTTGGGCTCTATCTGTGCACCCGGCGTAAATGACTTTATACACGCGCAAGCGGGGTTTTTTACTCCACAGACGCACATCGGTAAACTAGGAAATGAACTTGCGCTGTCTGGGCGAGTTGGCGCAAAAAGGAGGCGTGTGTCGGCGCACACAATCCCTGGTGCTATTTTGCACTTCCAGAAAACAACTTCGCCAATGACCAGAAAAAACCTAGTCTAAAGTCAGTGGCGTGTTGCGTGTACATTCAGATGCTATTGTAAGCGCGCATGCTTGGCCATAATACAGATAGTGAACAACGCGCATACACTGTAGATGATTCTCTCAGGCAACACAGATGCATTTTACTTTTACAAATGATACATTATTAGGAAAAATATGAGGGAAATCATTGTTGTGTCCATGACAATGGAAAAATAGGCATAAAGCTTACACATTTACCCAAATTATTATATGCATGTTTAACCGAAGCTAATTTGGGTGGGTTTGTCCCAATTTCACTTTCTCTTCTTTAACAGCCCTGATCTAGAACATCGATCTCCTTGGCTGTGAACTGATTGTTAAGCACGCCTGGTAATGCGCGTTAAATAGAATTGCGCCATGGAACAAGCGCATCTCGTTCATCACGCTCTTAAAGTGAATGTGAGATGACGCTCTTATTGGTTTGTTTCCGTTACGCCCAAACCACACCTATGAATAATGAAGCTACTCCAGACCAACCCTTTTAGATTTGTGCAAGAGGCACTTATCCCACCGGGAAGAAATAACATGAACGCTGGATTCGCTCACAAAGTGACTTGCGCTCTGACACTCTGCGTTCAGAATCGTTAAAATAGGGCCCATAGACTCACAATGCATTCATTATTTATTTATTTACTTATTTATTTATTTTCATGCATTTCCCTCGGAATTCGACCCTGATGATCTCGGCATTGCATTGTTTTTGAGCTACAGGTGAAAATTGGCAAAATTTGTAGTGTACATTTTTGTCTTTGAAATATTGTGCAGTATACAATAAGCTTTACAACAATATTCCATTTACAACATAGTTTGGAAGAAACGCTGTATTTGTGCTTACCACTGTGTATCACACACTGCATAATGTGCAATCTATTGTTTAAATAGTATGTGAAACCAACCCGATCACACTAAATGCGTCTTCATAGCATGCGGTATGTTCATCGCTCAGTTTATATGCGAAATGTGTACAAAATATATTTTCATGATTTGTAATTACAACATTATTTCTTTTGTCAAATCAACTTAAATAATCTTACATGGCTCAGATAACATCATATTTAAAGTTTCTGATGATTAAATCAATCACCTTCATAGTATTAACTCAATTTTTCCAATTCAATGAACTTCATTACTTCATTTTAAGTTAAACCAACAATATTCTTTTCACAGTGATGCGTGCATGCACATGGGTTGGTTAGGGTAGGTTTAGTAGTGGGTGTGTATTATGCGCTGTGTATCAAATGCACACGAAAACTGTCACTCATATGCACGCAAAAACTCATCTTCGGGAGAAATTGCACTAAGCACACAATGCCGTGCAATAGAGATGCATTTACATGAGAACATGCTGGTGAAACAGTATGTCACTTATGCTACTGGATCTGGTTCACTTCTAGATGTACTGTCACATTAAGTCAAATATAGTCAATTATTCTGTGCATTTGAATGCATTTTCTCTTTAACGTGGTTTTTATTTTTGTTGCATTTACCAGTGAGCTACAGTATACCCATGTCTAATCACACAGAAATGCTTCTGATTGGTTATTTCACCTGGTTCAAACAGAGTGTTATACAAAGCTCTGTGTCACACTGGTGACAGATTCTGTTTGTGGCAGAAGACTGAATTATATTCAGTGTCTGACCTTCTTTTGTGCCAAGAATATCCAGGCTAAACGAGCCTCAATCAAACAGCCCAGTCAATACTAAGCTAAGGCAGTATTGACACTGTATAAACAGGGAAATTCCTCACTCAAATTGGGATATCGTTCTCTTAAATTAAAGATGTTTTCATTTCTGAGCTCCTCAAGACAGTGCTCTCTCTCTCACTCACACACACACACACACACTGTTGTGTAGACACTAATATGTGTCTTTTTAACCCCTCAGGAGATGAACATTGTGCTGGGCTCTCATGATTGACCGGCTTCCCATGTTACTGCGAGAGTGACTGCCATAAATATTTTATCACCAAAATTGCTTTGTGCCATAAATACACAGCAGTGTTGACAAAAGAGGGAGAGAGAGAAGGACACACTTCCTCCTTATCACCTCAGACGCCTGGACAATTAACACACCACCTCGTACATCATTCTAGAGCCATTTAAGAGGACATTTCTCACTCTTGTCTTCGTCCGCTCCACGTTTCCTTTAACACAAACACAATACTTTTCCAACATACTCGGCACTCATATAGACATAAACATGAACACAAATGCACATAAAGATGCATTTTATTGATTTAATTTTATATATATATCGCAAAGATTAATTGCGATCCATCACATCCAAAATAAAAGTGGAAAAAGTGTGTTTACATAATATGTGTGTGTGCTATGTACAATATTTTGTATAAATACATGCATGTGATATATTTACAAGTTATCTGCATGTAAATACTGTATATATACATATATACAGTATACATGCATGTGTGTGTATATGTATGTTATATATGCGATTATATATGCAATTAATCAGATTAATCTTTGCACAGCCCTAATATATATTAATTATAAAGTTATTAATTATAATTATTTGTAATGCACTATTTATAAAGTAATAATTAAAAAGTATTTGCTATTTTAACTATTAAACAATAAAACATTTCTGCTTGTTCACTCATGTTTGTTGTGTCTACTTTATATTATATTACATTACATAACTTAATATAATATAATATAATTTTTGTTTGATTATATTACTATCCGTAATAATGTAATCTGAAACTTCTTTACATAACTATTTGAACAGTAGCAATATAATTTTTATTAAACAAATAAAAAAATACTATTTAATAATTAGTCAATATTTAAGTCTCCTTTATTTATAGTGCTATACAAAACAGATTGTTTCAAAGCAGCTTTACAGTCAAAATAGGAAAATAATGATTCAACTGAAGCAAACAGTTCGTGCTCAGGCTGGTACCAAGGCAGCTCTAAAAAGAAAACAGTGTCATTGTTCTCAGGTCTGAATACTGTCAGTGCATTTGGATCAATAAATGAAAATTTGAACAACAAGCGTCCCAAGAACCCGAGCTGACAGTGAAGAGGGAACATGAACTCCATCAGGTGACAGAAAGGAGAAAAACTAGCACAATTGATGTCTTTTTCAGCTCTGCTGCTTGCGTGTCTCTGTATGTAACGGAGATTTACTGTGTGTTATGGGAAGGGGATTTCCTACTGTTCTTCATGGCCACTTGACTGAAGAATAGAGCCTGACCTTGTGTCGCTCACACATATCTGCTCTCTCACAGCTCCCCTGGGTAACCAGAAACAGTCCTCACAAGCTTATTAAATACATTCAATTCTCAATGTCATAAGGCATGATTATAAGTGTTTGGCTGAGCGCCTACCCATAATCCACCTCTCAGCTCTGGTTGGAGGTCCGTCGAGCACTTCAGTTTCAGGATGGAGGCAAATCCATTTCCATTCAGCTCTTGATAGCATACAACCCTCTGTGCAGAAATAGAAGACTTCAGGGCATAAAAACATAAACTTTCTGAACAATACACTGAACAAATTTATAAACAGCAACACTAGTTTTTGCACCCATTTGTCTCAAATATACTGACTTTTTCTACACAAAAGCCTATTTCTCTCAAATATGAAAAATCGAAACAAATCTGTGTTTTTGATGAAAACATTCCAGGATTTTCTCCATATAATGGATTTCAAATGGGAACCAAACGGTTCAGGGTCCAAATGAGAGTTTCAGTGCAGCTTCAAAGGGCTTTAACCCCTTAACTGTCACTTGCCTTTATAAGGGCAATCTAAATTTACTTCACTATACTACTATTAAATCCTAATCTAGTCATGACAAACTATATATCGTTGGAAAGGTATTTTGAAAGGATATTTTGGCGCGGTTTCTTCCTTACAAATTATGAATGAACAGTAATACATGAATTTATGACAAGAGTGCGCCTCAAAAAAACGTCATTACAGGAGTTTCTGAGCTTTGTCACAAAAGTCGACACACACACTTTTAATAATTGAAACTTTGGTTTTTAGTGCTAAACAGTTAATAATAAAACATAATTAGTATTTGTCAATAAAAAAGATTAAATTATATTTTAAAAAGTATGGTAAAAGTCCTCTAAAAAGTATAATATATTATATATATAAATATAATTTTTGTATTATTATCATATCACATATTTTAGTAGTTATCATAAATTAGGTATCATTTGAAAGCTTACAAACTCAGAATTCATCCTGTGAAAACCGTTTTGAAATTGGACGTTGTGTTACCAAAGAAACGGTACTTTTTCATTAGGCCCCTCCCCTTTTGGGTATGATCAAAACCTTTTCTAATCTTGACAAAACACATATTGTCAAGAAAGGTCTGAGTCTCAAGGTTCCATATTTAGTGACAGAAGTGATATTTGGATAGAAATTTATTAATTTGTTATGGCAGAATGCATACAAATAAATTCAATGGAATTCAATGGCCGGTGGCTATTTTTGGTATAACGCCTAAACAAAATCTCATGGGAACTTCAAAATTTGTGATATCAACTTTAAATTTGGAACACAGCTTGGTAAGATATATAGCTTTCATTTTATAGTAATTTTTATTGTAAAACATATTTTGTAAAATATTTATTTTATATTAAAGAAATATATTAATAAATTATATTTGATTTACTGTAAATTATAACTTCCATAACTTTTTCATACTTTAATTTTTTTTAAGTGCTTTCACTTCAGTAATAATCTGCCGATTCTTTTCCTTTAAAACAAGACCAAACTTGGGTATATATTCCAAAGCATTCTTGAATTACAACCATTTAAGTTTGTAAAGTGCATTCTAATGTCAATTATCAAAAGGGGGTGACAGGTTCGAACACTCAGACGATGAACAAGGCCAAGGGTCTTATCTAGGACCCTTCGAGTCATGACTCTAAAAAGATTTGTTCAGTTTAAACAGGATTGAGCTTATAAAGCTTAAAACTTAACCATTTGATCTTATAAAACTTAAACTGTTATTTATTTTTGAAATGAGCAATCGTTTTGCTTGATAAGACCCTTATTCATCGTCTGGTGTTGTTTAAAGCCCTCTGAAGCTGCACTTAAACTCTCATTTGGATCTTGAACCATTTGGTTCCCATTGAAGTCCATTATATGGAGAAAAATCCTGGTATGTTTTCATCAAAAACCTTAATTTCTTTTCTACTGAAGAAAGAAAGACGTGGACATCTTGTGAACTACTCCTTTAAGTAATATTAAATGTATTCTGCCCTCAACTCTGGTCAGTTATATTTGCCCAGGTGCTCGTCTTTGAAAGTAAATTGGTACACAGGGACACAGTATCGTGAGTGTTTCTGAAAAGCACTTTACAAACTTCCTCCACAGAAGCGGCCTGAACATGCACTTTCATGTTCAGGAATAATTTGCATCCCCATCATTTCAGATCCTCAGTCCGCAGGCAATTATGGCAACAAACTTTAACACACACACACACACACACACACACCTGCAGTAATGAGAAGAAGCTTTGAAATGGATTCAGAAACAGGTGTGAATGTAATCCCAGGAGTGCAGGGGGTGTTGATTAAGAGAGCCGGAGCTCATGCCAGAGAACAGAGATAAAGTCATTTCTCTCTGTCTGTGTCTGCTGCTGAACCCGACAGAGGCTGGATGATTCTATTACAGGTGAGAGAAAGAGAAAGAGCTGTTCGCTCTATCACGCGGTATACCCACACACACAAAAGAAATATAGTTGAATATATTTTATATTATCAAAAATATATGAGGCATCTTTTTGCATTGTTCACTTATATTAAGAATTTTGAAATATATTCTCAAATGTAACAAAAATATACTGTAGGATGTTAAACATGCAATAAATTTACATTTATAACGTAATGTAAAATATATGACAAATATATGGTCAAAAAATGTTTAGCTTGCGAAATACGATGTATTTGTGATCATAGTAATTCCTCTACCTTTTCCCCGATACACAACAGTAGGATACAATATTTCACTACTGTATTAAAACACACAGCTATGATAAATACTGTACTTACATTTAATGTAAAATTGTAAAGTAGTTGTTTTCCTTTTTTATTGACATCTTTCCTGAAGTCATTTAAATATTGAAAATATGCTCAATATTTATGATGCAAGTATAACAGTGACATTCCAACTGTGAAGTACACTTAAACAATATATTGAACTCAGTGTCTAACACTGCATACACACTATTAAATAACTGTATTCAATTATAAATATATTTCAAATGAAACCATTTGCAAAATTGAAAACATATAACATATATTTTGTTAGTAAATATATTGACGTAAAAAATATATTCACATATTTAACTAAAATATATTCAAAAACAAATAAAAATATTAGGGCTGTCAAGCGATTAATCGCATCCAAAATACAAGTTTGTGTTTACATATATATGTGGGTGCACTGTGTATAATTATATATATATATATATATATATATATATATATATATATATATATACACACACACATGCTTGTATATATTTAAGAAATATGTATATACTGTATATGTATTTGTATATCATTTATAATATATATAAATAGTTTATATATAGAGTTTTTCAGGATTCTTTGAATATTAAATTAACAGTATTTATTTCAAATAGAAATATTTTGCAACAATATAAATGTCTTTACTGTCACTTTTGATGATTTAATGCATCCACTTCAAATGATGATATTATATTTATACATTTATTATTTATTTGTCACATTACAGTAATGAGAATATTTTTCCCCATTACAGATATGTTATAAAAATGTCACTATGCAAAAAAAAAAAATAAATAAAATAAAATAAATAAAAAACTCTTAATGGAGCTTATACTCAAAATAAAAAAAGCTAATTTTGTACATAAAAAAGGATAAATAATAATGCGAGTGAAATTAAATCTAGACATGTTCCTGGCATGAACACTATTATATATTCAAATAACTTCAAAATACAAGTCTTCATTTTCTTTTTGACCTCAGCCTTCTTTGCTTAAACCTTAAAAGGTCAGAGGTCGCTTTTAACAGTGCTTCTTAAAGACCAGGAAAATGCCATTACTGGAGATTTGACTAAATATCGAAGTGAACCACTGCTGTTCAAAGATCAAATGAATGCCGAAGGCTCTGGCTTTTACACCAGCGTACCGAGATGACCTTGGTTTGGATATTTACGAGCCAGAGTGCAGCTGTCATCATTAATTAGTTCCTTTCATTAGCGAGAGGATGGATACGATACACTTTCCTCTCACCTTGTCTTTTATTCTCTATCCTCTAGTGGTCTAATGAGAGCTAGACATCAGAGAGACTTCCAGTGGGCTGTATTTATATCCATATGTAATGTCTGAAGAGGTTTCAGATGCAGCCGTAATGATTTCAGAACAAGAGGAGAGAAATTAAAAACTGGAATAGCATCTCCGGAGACATTTGGAAAGTCCTGGGAAACTGATTTCATTTATTTCACTATGCTTTTCAAGTGTGTGTGTTGTGTGTCCTGGAGATGGCCTTTCTCAGGCCTGTGTCGTTTATGGGTCGTTAGCTGAGACCCACTGCTCCATTAACTGAAGCACAGCATTATGGGTAAAGTACAACCGCTCCATATATTCTTGTGAAGGAAATGGCTGCTGATTTTATGGCATACATTTTCCAGTGGTACGCAATAACTCAAACACACACACCGAGATTATTTACACCTTTTTTTATTGGGCCAATTTTGACACCAGGGCTTGTGATGGATGGTTGTGTTTTCTTTCTAGCTTTCTTCCTTTTTTCGTCTATAGTAAAGTGGGCCAGACGTAAAAACACGCGCACACACAGCTCTAAACATCCACCTGTTCCCATACACAGGAAAAGGAAGTGACTCTCAGAATGTGCTGGTTTAGTGTGTGACTGATAAGATTGAAGTATGCAGATAAGCATGAAACCGCTGTGAAACCCTGAAACCTCACAGTACTTCAACATGACAGCAGAGAACAGCTCCAAATAAGAGTCTAATTGGCTTGACCTGTGAGTCACTGTGTGAGTTTTAATTGCATGCAGTGTGAGTCTGGAGCTTGATTAAGCCTTAAGAGGAATGATTGCCATTATAGTCTTTATGGAAGAAAGGTGACATAATACAATAACATGCAAGATAACATGAATATAAGGACAGAATATATGAAGAGTTAAGATGCAAAAGCCTCTAAATGCCATTTGAAATTTTCTTCTAAAATGACCATTTTTATCAAGCTTGTATATTTAAGTTCAGTAATTTCACTTAAATGACAATGAAGATTACCTATTAATTGTCATTTAAGTGAAATTACTGAACTTATATAATATATATAGTGTGTTGTAGTCAATACCACCTATCCTGAGAACCAAGACTAGATCAAGACCAAGGGAGGGCTACGACCGAGTCAAGACTACATGACACAATAAATGTGGGTCCCACTTTATTAAGTGGCTTTAAGTACTATATGTACTTTCATTGAAACGAATAGTTTGATACAATGGACTTATTGTGTACATACATGTTTTTACATTGTACTTATATATATTTAAAAATACCAGTATGTAATTACAGCTGTAACTTATGTGATTACATCTGTAATTACACAGCTGACCCATCCCTTAAACTTTAACCTACCCTTAAACCGACCCATACCACCACACATGTCCCTAACCTTACCCTATCATACCTCAATAGCAGCAAAAGTGTTTTACAATACAACAGGACCACAACAAGTACACTGTACTTATTTTTCAATGTAAGTACATAGTACTTAAAGCCACTTAATATAAAGTGGGACCAAAATGTGAAACATGATCAAAAGAGATTGATCTGAAATATTCTGTGGAAAAGATCCACATTCCCATAAAAACTTTTAAACTTGGTATTTTAACTTGGCAAGTTTTTTACGGTCCTATTTAAAAGTTAATTATCTGAAATGTAATACTCAAAGCTGAAATAGAAATTTAATACTTAAAGCTGAAATAAACCATCTTTATATCAATACTCCTGGGTGACTTCCATCATTTAGTCCAGAATATAATACAAATCTTTACTTTTATTAACAATACATGAACATGAATACATGGTGAAGGCAGCAGCAACAAAAATACATAATTAGCAATGGCCAATGAGTCACGCTTATTGCTTGCATTTGAATCAGTAGGTTCGAGTGGACAAACGTGCTGTCACAGAACAGAGACACGAGCATTTGAGCTTATAAAACTTAAACTTTTATTTATTTATTTATTTAATGAGCTATTTTTTTGTCCTATAAGACCCTTATTTATCGTTTGGAATCGTTTAAAGCCCTTTGAACAGTTTGCACTGAAACTGTCTTTTGGATCTTGAACCACTTGGTTCCTATTGAAGTCCATTATATGGAGAAAAATCCTGGAATGTTTTCATCAAAAACCTTAATTTCTTTTCGACTGAAGAAAAGAAAGACATGGACATCTTGGATGACATGGGGGTGAGTAAATTATCGGCAAAAGTTTTCAAAAGTGAACTACTCCTTTAAATTTATTTATTTTGTATTTCCCATTATTTTTGACTGATTAGATTTTCTAGAAAATTGAAATAAATTACAACCAATACCATTATTATGTGTAAATACTTTACAATTTCAATAATGACACTACATTTATTCTGTTTATTTGAATAACGTTTTTCCCATACAGTAAAGCAAATGTGTATAAAGTGTCATGAAAATAATGTCACATTGCAAAGACAAATTCTTAATTGTGTTAAAATAGGCTGAATTAAAAAGGCAAAAATCGTAAAGGATAAAGGAGGCGAAAAAACAACTATACAACTAGATAATAAACTAAAAAAGACACGCACATATGAATCCACAATTATAAATTCAAATGCTGATCTTGCAGAGAAACAAAA
This sequence comes from Hybognathus amarus, assembly GCA_030378365.1. NCBI lineage: Eukaryota > Metazoa > Chordata > Actinopteri > Cypriniformes > Leuciscidae > Hybognathus > Hybognathus amarus. The sequence goes on from JAQIUQ010001576.1 coordinate 290,810, forward strand.
CATCAACATAATCTATATTTGTTTTATGATACACAGAAATTTCTCAGACATTATTACAATCAAATCTAATTACTTTGTCCTTTCCAGAGCGTCTCGTGTTCAATCTAATAAATCTAATCAGGCTTCACTGAATATGCCAAAGTTAAACAGCTCAAAGCTGTCGAAAGCACGATTCATTCTGCTGTGTGAGTGTTTTTACTCTGAATCACACATTTGAAATGTGAAACGCATCAATTACTGCAGGCTTTACTGAACTGTTTATATGCTATTCCAGATCCATGTAAACACCACACACAATCAAAGACCGCCGGCTATTTCAATGTTCAAAGAGTTGAATGACTGTGTATAATAAAAAAAAGGATTGTAAGATCAGTTAGAGATCCCCAGTAGCGAGAAAACAAAAGACATGTCAGGCAGGTCTGAACAAGATAAAGGAAAGCTGATCCCCCCTCCTCATTACAGGACAAATTTAAATAATACGGCAGAAAACAGCAGGCCTCCCGGACCCACTGATGGCTGTGGAAGGATGAATAATAAAAAGTTAATTTATGGTTCGTCCAACAGATGTATTGAGACAAACACTGCAAACACACAGCTCCCAAAATACATCTTTCCCCAAGCCTGAAAGCCATTGGGACCCTCCTCTTGTTGAAATGTCATGGTCCTGCATGCAGGAGGCAGCAGTCAGGGATTTGCAAATAGATTGTCTTTGAGGCCCATTCTAGTGAATATGTATGCTCTCTCTCTCTCTCTCTCTCTCTCTCTCTCTCTCTCTCTGACTGTGTTCACTGGTGCGCTCTCCTCATTCAGCTCATTGTGTCAGGACTGAAATCAGAGGAGATCTTGTATTTGCGAGCTGCCGAAGCCACGCTACTGAGCTGCGATAATATCTCTAGTCAATTTACTGTATGTGGAAAGCTCAAACAAATGGGAAGAAATGTCATTATGTGTTGTATATCCACAGACGTGATTCCCTTTCAGCTTTTTTTCTTATCAAATTAGTTACTGATACATGCCATTTCCTTAACTGTTCAACATAAATTGCTGCAAATAATTTTACTTCAAAAGGGTTTTTTAAAAAAAAAAAACATTGAATGTTTTTGTATTTCTTTCTCTAATCAAATTTCCCAGATCAAAATCACTCCACAGTCCACACATAGACTATTTGTGATTAAAATATCCAAACTCGTAGGAACATCCTAGAGAACGTGAACAGGTAAAAATCATTGCTTCAAGATCAACAGGGGTCAGACTTAAGTTTATGCGCTAAAGCTGTAACACAGCTGTGAGGTCAAAGGTCAAATGTCATTTAAAGGGAGCATTAACCCTGGATATGCATCTCTGACTGTAGTCACCCATGACCCATCCATCCATCCATCCATCCATCCATCCGGGAACATTCTGGTAAGGTTCTCTTAAAGTAATGAACACATATTCTTATAATATTAGCTCAAAGTTATATGATCTTTAAGGGACACTCCACTTTTTTTGGAAATAGGCTCATTTTACAACTCCCCCAGAGTTAAACTGTTGAGTGTTACTGTTTTTGAATCCATTCAGCCGATCTTCGGTTCTGGCAGCAGTACCACATTTAGCATAGCTTAGCATAGCTTAGCATACGTCTTTTGGGTCCTAAAAACTGTACCCGACCAGAATCGACTCAAATCACTACTTATCCAAACCCGGCGTGCATAAATAATTTGTTTTTAAAGAAAAAACATACCCGAGACAAATCCAATAAAATTTGACCCGAGTCCAACCCGACCCTGAAGCCATTTCCTTTAGAACCCGCCGTGGACTCGAACGTAAACGGCATTTACACTGTGCACAGCCTGCAGCCGTGCGTTTCTCAAAAATGCACTTCATATAGACGCGCAAGTGTAAGCGTGCTAAAATGTCAATCACACATCACTGTAACCCATTACGTCCTAGAAAATTTGGCATAATGTTATTTGTCTGACCATCCTATTAGAACAATATGATTAGAAACTAGCCTATAGCATATTTTCAATCAAATTCTCCCTCACATTTTTCGCAATGTCTGTTATTGCCTCCATGTTTGTCTAACAGTGTCGCGTATTTTAAAATTGAATTGGCCTGGCTTAACGACAATTCAAATACTTGCTTGTAGTCAAACTTCCATCCACATGATGGCGCACTAGTTCTTCTTAGCAAACAGAGGGGTTGGTTTATGTGATCGAGCAACTGAGTAAATAAATGCGGAAGCAACCGTGCTTATGCTTATAGGCCATTGCACGTAAAAGTGCGAATCGCTCTCTCACTTAAAAAAGTCAGAGAACGTTGTCATATGCAACGTTCACACCGCAGGGCTTAATGTCAATTCCAATTTTTTGGAAAACTTAGATTTTTTTGTAAGGCCGTTCACATTTCCAATTAAATGAGACCTTTTGTGATCTCCTGTGTGAACGTGAAATGACCCAGAAGTGACCCGCATGCGCAGAAAAGTACTCAACGGTCAACGATGTCACTTGTTGTTTGCGGAAGTAGCTAAATGGACAGTGGAGCTCGTTTAGCAATATTAAAGTTATTTTCACAACAGAGCCAGCACACTTACAATCTTCTCGTTTTAAGAAGAAAATTAAACAGAGAAACGTGTGGGTGCGGATCCACCGCGTCTTCGATCAACTCTGTCACGGGAAGAGACACGTCTGCGGCGGCCCATAACAGTGCAGAAACGCGTTGGAGTTGGAGTGTATCGCGAGCTAAAGGTGCGTGTCCGATATATGTGACCTGGTCGTTCAGATTGAAGTTGCATTTCAAAAGATCGTATACATATCGGATTTGGACCACATACCCAAGTGGCCTGGGTCGCATTTGAAAAGATCGGATCTGTGTCGTTCAGACTGTCATGAAAAAAATCATATACAGTTCGCATAGGGGCAAAAAAATCGGAATTATGTCGTTTTAGCCTGCAGTGTGAACGTAGCCATAGAGTTGTTTTAAATAGTGCAATTTTGTTAAATGCTAAACATAGTTTAAAATAATTCGGGTCTTTCGGAAAAGGCATATTTATTTTAAATTACCTGAGACCTGAGGCCACTAATACCGAACCCGACCTGTGTCCGAGACACTCGTTGGAGTTTTGGTCCCGAACCCACTCGGGTCTCAGGTTCGGACCTCGGGCTTTCGGATCCAAGTGAATCCCTGAAGACCTCTAGCATACATCATTGAAGTGGATAAGACCATAAGCACTTCTCAAAAAAAAAATCACCAAAGAGTTTAGATATTTTTCCTAGAATCAAGAAACTTTACTTGCGTACCATGAGTACAAATTTCAATGATGTATGCTAAGCTATGCTAAAAGTGGTACTGCCAAAAGTGGAGAAATATATGGAGAAAATCCTGGAATGTTTTCATCAAAAACCTTGATTTCTTTTCAACTGAAGAAAGAAAGATGTGGACATCTTGGATGATGGGGTGAGTAAATTATCAGCAAAAGTTTTTTTTTAAAACGTGAACTACTCCTTTAGTGGGAAAATGTTCTTTGAACATATTTCCTTACATAGGTGTCTGGTGCGTTTGTGTGCATTTCATTTCATGATATCCTGGCACAAAATCCATTTCGTCCACAAATGATTCATTCTGTGAATGAAATATACATTTTGTCCATATTTGTCATGATCCAGACAACTGTTATGGGTGAAATGCATTTCTTGTTTACAAAATTAATCGTGACTCTTATGCAAAAAGTCCAGGACCACTTCCCCCATTGTGTTCCATGAAAGCACCTTGGGACGACATGAGGTACATAATGATGATTTTTTTTTCTCCAGGCATAAAGGACTTTATTCTCTATTGCTTCTGCCCTTGAGCCCCTTTCATTTTGTTTATTAAGTTCCTCTTGACAGATGATGGGTCTCCTTCCATTTCTGAATCCTTTGGGAGTTTTGTTTCTTTCAATCTTAAATGTGAACGCTTAAAATCAAACGCTTTCGGGGTCTGGAGCCAGCGCTCGAACGCTTCTTGGTGAGAATAGGTCCGCTGACAGCCTGATTCAGTTTTGCAACTGCAGGGGAAAAGAATTTAATGAATAAATGAAATCAAATCCGTCTGGAGTGGGTGAATCTGAATTATTCACCATGATCTTGGTCACCCCTCATTCCTTCCCCCAAGTTCTCATAACTGTCACAAAACTAAATGTGCCAACACAGACTCAAAAATTCAGGGGATGATGACAGCTGATAAAATATGAATTGTCTTGCAGTTGTTGCATTTAGCTGACATTCTCTTCTCCTCGCTCACCGTCCCTGAGGCACACGACCACTGTGTTGGTTTGCTAACATTACATTAAAGGCACATGATGTACGATTTTTGGATTAAAGTATCCAAAAATCATTAGAACATTATTGTATATATTGTTGATTTGTGTACTTACCATTATCCCAAATGTTTCTCATGTATAAACCATGGAAACACCAAAATGCACTTTAATATATTATGTGTTTTATTAGACTGGTGAGCAACTATTTGGATATTCATTAACAGAAAACAAATTCTTGTTATTCAGCTTTACACAGTCTATTTGTTTAAATCTCGTTTTCTTGATTTACCACAAGAACATTTATTTAATATTATACACTCAATTACGATAAAAGCTTTTTTTGTTCACGATAAATGGGAGTTTTAGTGAAATTGCCATGTTTCTATTGGGCGTATTTTCAATGTCAATTTGTGCAATCTGAAGGTTTTCCGTTTTCTGTAACATTATGAATGTCTTTACTGTCACTTTTAATCAATTTAACAAATCAACCCAAACTTTTGAACAATAGTGTACATAAAAGGGAAAAAATAAGTTGGTTTTTATATAGCGATCCTGATCTGCCATCTTCCAGTGTGGTTTAATTTTACAATAATAGCTATTTGAGATATATCAAAGTATGGTGAAAATCACTGTATATATGAACAAGATAATACAGTGAGATTATGTTATGTCTAGCCTATGTATGAAACATAGGTAGAAATTGTATTCATAAACTAAATAATTAAATATTTTTGTTTTATTATAAAGTTTTATTTGTAAGTTTGGTGTTAACAATATTTTAATACAATATTTGTCTTAAGGCCATTGCACATTCCAGTTGAAAATTCGCGTCCACAATTTCGTCTTAAGGCCATTGCACATCAAAGTTCTAAATTCGCGTCCGCAATTTCGCACAGTTAAAAATAAATACGACCTCACGTGATGTCAATCACGCTTGCACACTACCCTTGAAACTTTCGTTCGTCATGAAAAAAAATCAGGTTAGATTTTCTGTGATTTTCGCATTCGCTTGTGAGCAGTTTGAATGGTGTTTGAATAGTGTTTTGAAAGTTCAGAGCCACTGCATCACGAGATTCAAAAAATTTCAGACTCAGTGTGCAATGGCCTTTAATGTGCACAAAAATAATGCATGTTATTGCACATGCAAACATTGTTTCACATTGACCTCTAAGGTTAGTTTTAACTAATTATTAAGTTTTGCATTTAAAAAAAATCCATATGGATAGCTAGTCATTTGGATGTTTATAGAAGTGTCATTATTTGGGTGTGTGAAAGACTCTGCCCCATCCTCTAGCTTTGGTTGATCCTCACAGCTCCTGTTTGTCTTGGATTATAAGTACTGGCACAGGGCGTTCTCTGTTTGTCTCCCGGGGCATCGATGGCAGGTGTTGGCGTCTGTTGGGTTTTAAGCTGTGATTGTGTTCCAGGCGCTCTGTGAGGATGCTCTGGGAGTTGCTACTGCAAACTGGATGCTTCTGCTTAAAACAGGTTTCCGAAAGTTGTTTCTTGTCATCCCTGGGAAGGAACTAAGCATAGGGATGTCTGTGCCGTGTCCACTGTGTTTAGAGTGCCGCACATTCTCTGGAAAAGTACTACAGCTGAATTCAGCAGACAAGCAGTTCGCACGGGTCAATAAAAATAATATTTTATGTAGCGGAAAGATAATTAACTTTTAAAGAGGACCGTAAAAAAGTTTTGCCAAGTTAAAATATCAAGTTTAATGAGAGCTAAACTATTCGGATGACAAAAAGAAGTCTTATTATATTGCACTTTTCCCTGCTAAAAAGACCATGAATTTATGGTTTAATCTAGGAAATGCTGGTGTAGCTGTACAACAGATGATAGAGACACTCAGATCCACTTTAGCTCTTTTTGAGAGTGCATGTAATCCAAGACACATTTGTTCTAGTTTTCAGGGGCCATATTCACAAAACACCTTAACCCTCTGGGACTAAGCTCTTTTTGGTCTGTTTTCTCTATTTTTACATTTGGGCTTATAAACCATATGTTCCATGCACCATGTGTTTGGTATCTATGGATTCAGAAGACCCTAAGCTAGCATGTAATGTGTTTATAAAGGAAGTATGAGTGAAACATGTACAATAAATGTACAATAAATCGTTCTGTCTCTTTCTCCATATAAATCTCTGTGCGCGTCTGAAAATACTCCGCTCTGTTCGCTCTCTGTTTCCTTCTCCACTCTACGCTGTTTGCGTGAAATTGCTTCATATCACTTACTGTAATTCTGATTAGCTAGAATATGTCATGGTAACCTTCCTCCTGATTGGGCAAGATTTTTTTTTCATTGGTCTTTGTGCATGGAATATTCCTTACAACATCAAATTTCATTGGCCTTATATGCAGTGGTATTGCGCAACAAGGAAGTGTGTTGACCATATACCATTGTTTTCAGTGGAATCTGAGGAAGACGGCAAAAAAGACAGCACCTCTCTATCATTAAACGTTTTTAAAATAATTACATATTTGTAAAAGTATTCCATTTTGGGTGGTACCGCCCAACCCATCCCCAGAGGGTTAAGAGTAAAAGTGATCCCTAACTTGTCGATGTAGGAGAAACTCTTAAATTTTCTGTTCTAATAGTATTTCACAAAGCATTTTAGTGCTAAAACCAGCTCCTAAACCTGTGAAAAGATAGTTAAGAGTACTCATGTCACTAAAACCAAATCTCAAACAATCCTAAAATGGCTGTTGTAGGCAATCGGCTAAAAGACACTGTGCACCATTGAGGAAATAGGAGATAGAGCCTTGGGTGCTGAGCCTTTTCTATAGATTTCAATCTGCGTTGGCATAACATAGCCTAAAGGTTCATTTACAACGTGATCTCATGAGAATACGTATGTATTTGTACGTAAAGTGTCATTCTATCATACGTATATATAATTGTTTTATATGCGCAGAAACGTATAATACAGACGTATTTACTAGGGTTGGGTATCGAGAATCGAGTATCGATTGGAACCGGGACTAACTTTTCGCTTTTCGGAATCGTTCAAAAGTTAATTTCGATTCCTAGTTTTGATATTCATAGTCTGCCGACCGGAAGAAGAAACTCGCTGGAACAACACCAACGAAGAAGCTGTCGGCGGTCCAAAGTGTGGCTTCACTTTTCTAAAAATAACTAAATTGGCAAAATTTGTGACATAAGGAGTATTTGTGACAGAAGAAGTATTTCCTTCAGAAATATGTTTCAATGGGAAACTAAAGATTAAGATTGTCAAAATATCTCAAGCCTCACATAATTTACATGTTTACATTTGATACTGGGAAACAACGTTCCAGTTCTGGCATTTTCTCTGTGTGAGGATGCCATAAATGATACGGCACTGCAGTGCAGAAGAAGCCTCCTTTTGTTTCCTTGCAAGAACCACTCACTGAAGTATTCAGGTCTCACAAAGCAGCAAAGACACTCATTATATCAAGTGTAGTGCTCACAAGAACTTATTCATTATTGAGTTTCTCTCTCGCTCGCTCTCTCACTCCGAAGGCATGGTTTTAGGCTAAAAGTGCCTTTCATCAGTGATATTGTTTGTTCGAAGAGACAAAAAGCAGGGCAAACAGCCAGAGTTATTAGAGCGTCCTTTGAACTGTCCGAGATGCTGGTTCGACGAATCCGTGCGAGTTTAGAGAGGAACTCAAGCATTAACATTTACAAGTTATATTTGCTATGATCAGTTTCTAGGTATCATGTTACATAACGAGTATGTTATTTCTGTTTCAAATAAGTAAGCTGCAATACTTTTTATTTACTGATAAATACAACTGGAAACCCTCTCACTTTCTGATGTTGGGAGAAATAAGGGTGTGCAAATGCTGTGGGAATTATTGTAGTATACTGTGTGAGCGCAATGACTAGTTCTAGGCAGAACGTACAGTAGTAGAAGCCACCGCATTGAATAATTTTCGGATATGATAAATTACTTGAGCCTAAAAAGGGGTGCAAATGAAACATAATGGGTTTTCTTGCATTCTGAGGCAAATGCTGCTGTTTGGCAACACAGTCTTGTAAGACATTTCTGGTAGTAGTTATACTGAACCACTTTGATGACAGACTTTGGTCAGGCATTTCACAACAACCAAAATAGCATTTTAGGTGTTGTGCAACGAGATCAGTCCACTGGTTCCGTCCAGTTTGTTTTTGATGTGCATCGAGTAATTTATTTGGTTAAATGTGTTTCCATTATAGTTTATTTGTACGGTGACGCATTGCTGCCACATACATATTATTTTTCCCTTCAATTATGTCGTAATAACGAGAGCTTATGTAGTTTAAATGACATATTTTCCAATCCGACCTCACAGGAATTCGTACGAATTTTACAGTAGGTGGCTGATTTGTAACAATTCATAAGACCTCACTCTGTACGAATTAGTACGATTTTGCTAAATCGATACATATTTTACGAATTGGCCAATTCGTATGAATTAGTACGAATGACCTACCCCTAACCCCGCCCTAAACCTAACCATCACGTGGGTTTAGCAATTGTACGAATTAATACGAATTAGCCACTTTTTAATCACTTGTACGAATTGGTCGTGAGATAGGGTAGTATTTTCTCATAATAACGAAATATTATGTCGTTAAAACTACATACTTTTCTCGTTATAACAACATAAATATCTCGCTTTAACGACATAAATACATCGTTCATTTCGACATACAGTAATAAGGGGACATGTTTTATTTGCATGTGATATTTGCATGTTTTCTTATCAGATGCAAAAGTGTATCCGACTCTATTGTTTTTTAGTAATGCAGATTGGTGTTTCCATCCAGTGTTTTTTTATGCAATATCCCAAAAACGTGCATACAAATCAATAGTGGATGGAAACAGATACTGAAATTCTGCATCAAATTACAATTACTATTATTATCTATTAATATACATTAAGATACAAAACAGACATTTTAAATTGCAATAATATTTCAAATTAATGTTTTACCGTAACTCCTATCATATAAATGCATCCTGAGTGACTTCTTTCAAAAACTTTACAAATCCATAAACAACTTATTATCTGTCCCCAGAATATTGCAGAAAGCTTACACTGTAAAAAAATAATCCTGAAAAACAACAACAACAAAAAACAAAACAAAAAAACGGTAAACTCACTGGCAGCTGTGCTCGTGAAGCACATACCGATAAATATGGTGTGTTACCGGGCTTCAAAATTAACAGCTAAGTACCGTTTGTCAGCTACATCTAATGCTCTTAATTTACAGTACTGTAATTTAACAGCATAAAACTGTAGCTGACAATAGCTTACTGTAGCTTTTTTTAAAAATGGTAACACCAGATTTTTACGGTATGATGCTGGCAACCACAGCTGCCAGTAGTTAACCGTTTTTTTACAAGATAATTTTTTGCAGTGTGTAGAAAGTTTTACAACAAATAGAGTAGTTTATCTTCTAATATTGTAAACCATAAAAAAAATGCAAATCACGTACTAGCTGATTTGCATTTAAAACAAATCAAAGTAAAACAACAGGCTGTCCAATGTTGTTTTGGACATCACTGGAGCTCTTGGCTCAGTTCCCAGTTCCCCGCAGGCAGTCTCCAACATGCCCGTGAGGACTGATAATCTGCACTCAGAGGAATACGAACAACTGTCTCCCGAGGAAGAACTGCACCAGGACATCTTTCCCAGCAGGACTACAGTTCAAGAAAAGAGCTACAACTCACTTGTGGTTTAAAATGCATTTGTTTATAATTACAGATAAGGGATATTACAGATAATAGATACAGATAAAGGGAAGATCTGCAGTGCAACAAGCCAAATCTAATCCTTAGTTAAAGCAATTTGATTGCTTAGTATATCTCAAATTTTTAATTTAGCATAAAAGCATAGATGTAGGATATTAAAAACATATATATTTCTGTCTATGTTTTGGTGGCCACAGAGGAAGCCACAGAGGAAGATTAGTGGCACAGATGAAGGATGGTTAAAGCCACCCTAAACAAGCCTGGCAATGCCACTGATGCACAGGGATCATTACCAAGATTCAGATCAAACTGAGGAAAGAGAGGAGAGCGAGAGGAACTGGTAAAGACAGTGATTTTGTGGAGATTATCTGAGATGAGGCTGAATTGCAGCAGAAAGCTATTGCATATATAAAAGCTCCACATGTGGAACGGGTGCAGGGTTTACAGCCGAATTCACTTTTTTTGTATTCTCTCTCTTTCTTCTTTTTGGTGCATCCTGCAAATCATTCATGGCATGTACAGAGCTGCAGTGAACTCCAGAACTGAGCTGTGTTGAGTAATGAAGTTATGTGTGCTGGGAGCTGAATAAATGCTTCCAGGTGCCTGCGATTGCTCCGTCCTTCAGAGATTTATGAATGAACAGGCAACAAACGTTGCTGAGATGTAGATTAGTGTGTGATCTGCATAGAACTGCGGAAAAGAAAAAATAGTTCAGTGCAAACGTAAGTCGATTTAAAACTTCAGTAAGTGCTTGTCCGGTGGACAATGTTTTGTTTCTTGTTCAAGTTTGATTTATTAGTTCTTGGTAAAAAAAACAAAAAAAACAGATGGTTTATGTTAATAAAGCCAGACTAGTGTAACTATGTTATTCAAAGCAAAATAGTGTATCTTTCTGAAGTCTAGTGGGATATTAGCATTCAAAACACAAAATACAGTCTGAGGTCAAGCAGCGCTATTCATTTTGTCCATTAAGTACCCAGCTAACAGCTATCTGGCAAGGTTCTCTCAAAGTTATAAACAAACATTCTTCCAGTAACGTTAAAGGGCGATGAACTGAGAAATCAGATTTTCCTTGAGCTTTTGACATCTAAGAGGTTATCATATTATAACAATATCCTGAAAGTTTCACTGAAAACGTACTTGTTAGTCCAATAAAAGCTTTTATTGACACCAGGCTCAGTATACGATTCGTTTTTCAAAGTGGGGAACTATGACTGTCAAAGAGGATATAACACCACCCCCGCAGAAGAAAATCAACATGGCTGGTTTAGCCCCGCCATCCAATTCGCACATTACACGCATAGCTAAATAACATAGATTCCTACCTCTGACGATACAAACCGTATCCAGCTTCTGAGTCGATACAGAATATTGTGCAGTGCCTGGTTGTGGAAGACAGTTCGCTGCATAAGCTTCCTCTGGATTCCAATAGGACTGCATGGATAAACTTCATTTCTAATGACGTTCCAGCTGATGAGGTAAACATCGTCGTCTGTTCGCTTCATTTCACCGAGGATTGTTTTGTAAACAAGACTGGATTTGCAGACCCATTAAGATTAAAGAACGGTGCTGTGCCGTCTATATTGGATCTGACAGGAATGGTGCAACACACGGACTCTGGGGTCGAACATGTATGGGTCTAATCATTCCGGTCGCCATTTTACAACATTGGACGTTTTCAAAACAATTCCCCCCACGTACACCGACGGGTGAGCTCGAAACTCATTATAATATGCAAAACTGTTATACACTGAGAAAATAGCCTATTACTTATTCATTTTGATGTTTTTGAATTCAAAATCCAAGCGAAAAGTAATAAGTTGACCTCAGACAACAATATAATAAAATTCAAAAAGCCAGTTCATGACCCTTTTAATATATAACATTCATTCAGAGTTGTTGGCTCTTTAATAATGTTCTCAAAATGTAAGTATATTTATTTTTATTTTTTTAAATGTAACTTCTTGTTTCAGAACGTTCAGAGAACATTCAAAAGTACATTCCCATAATGTTTGCAAAATTATGAGATGGAATGTTCACATAACTGAAAAACTTATCAGAACATATTTTTGTTGGCTGAGAAACTCTTGGTTTTCTGTTAGTTTTCTAAAGGATTTCTGCTGTAGTCTTTGAACCTTATATAATGCCTGACATAATCAAGTTTCATACAGCAGTTTCAACCTGTTGTTGCAAGCATAATCTTTACCTAAAAAATGCTTTGAATCGTGTGTCCAACTTGCACAAATGTTTCTTTAAACGTAGTAATGTAAAGACATGTAGAGGAAGTTGCTCTTGGCAATTTCACGTGTTGACCTGCTCCCTGCTAATGGATAGAAAAGACAGAGATAGACCACACACACACATCTCTCTCTCTGACGTGCATACACACACACTATAAACATTGAGAGATTATCATATGGAGTACTAGATGATAATAAAGCATCATTCAGAATGAAAGGGAAATATTGAATGTTTATATATGTGATATGCATGACAACTTCTCTCGCTTTATAATAAATTCTGTTCAGTCAACCTACAGTATATTTTATCCGTAGGGAAGCTTGTTTTATAGCTAAGCACACATACAGAAGCATGAATCTCACAGAAGCAAAATCATATTTCTAAAAAGAAGGGAAAAACAAAGATATATATAACGGTTATAGGAACATTTATTGTTAGTTTTTCCCTACAAATGATCATTAGCCTATGTAATATACATGCACATTTGAATTCTTTTGGGAATTTACATCATTCTCATAAATGTAATGCAGTATTTTCACTATAACATGACAGACACTGACATTCATCCACGAATATAAATGCAAAAACAGCACATGAACAAAAACATCCCTTGAGGGTTGGCTGAGTGATCAAGAGAAAGACTCTCCACCTTTTCTCTGATTACCTGGACTGAGATGAAATGCATGGAATGGGAGGGGGATGGGAGAAGAAAATACATGAAATGATACAGAAAATGGGAGAGAATAAATGCGAAGACAGAGGTGAACGAGTGACACGAATAATGATGAAGTGAGGAAGAAGGTGGGAGGACAAAAGAATGAAGCGATGGAATAAATGGAGATGTGGTAAAAACTGAGTGAGTCAAAAGAGAAAGCCGATATTTGAGTGTTGTAGGAGGGCTGAGGAAGCGATTAACCCCTCTTTGTTCGGGACATTGCTCTAGGGGAGGGACTCTGTGGGGTGCCCCATCATGTGCTGCCCCTTCTCAACCAGGGGTCATGACCTCCTCCCTAAAGATTCAATTCGTCAGTTTCCACTTGACTTTCTCTTCCCCCTTTGTCTCCTGAACCTCCATGAGAGCCCTATACTCCTAAACTGAATGCATGCTCTGGAAAATTAACATTATTGAAAGTTTACTATTATTGTATTATGTTGTTTACTGTTATTGTATGTATGTTGTCCTTTAAATTTTTCTTGTCTCAACTCACCTGAATGAAAGGCTCATTATTATGCGGGTCTTTGTATTTCTCAGGTGAGAGTCACCTAATTATACATGATGAGGGCTGGCCTGTTCACGGCCATTCGCATATTGCCTTGGCAAACATTTTTTTTTCACAATATAACCCAATTCACAGTTTTATGTGAACGATCAGGAGAAGGACTTTCAGATCATTGTGAAGAAAAAACTCTAGGCCACAACATCCATTAGTCAAAAGTCTTGTGGACGCATATTTCCATGTGTTTTGTGGTCTTATTTCAGAAACTTTGATTTTTAGTTTTTTTCAATAACCATGCATAAACAATATTCTCCCAAAAATACAAACATGTACATACATGTTGCTAACATATTATGGTAGCCATGTTAGTGCTAAATAGAGTGTAATTTCACCTGTGCTATTAATATGTTTATAAGCAACTGAAAAAAGTACAAATGGCATGGAAAAAGTACAAATCAGGGCATGTCAGAACATCTCAAGGACCCCAAATACACCTTTGTCCCCAGGGGGTTAAATGAGTAAATACAACAACAATCAAAGTATACTTAATTATACTTTAAGTATATCTTGATCAAAAGACTGAGTCAAGTATAGGCCAAATATTCTTAGACACTTCTGTCAATATAAGTCAGGTATACTCAAGTGCAATTTGAATTATGTTTCTGAGAAGTACATAAAAAGTAGACTGAAAGTATACTAAGAGCACACTTGAGCTCTGTAGGAAAGTTGAGAAGCTCTGCCTTAGTCTCTTAAAGATCCCTAGATTTTAAAAAGAAAGAGTGTCCAGAATGTTCTTCAGCAACTTTAGTGTACATGCAAAAAGCAAGACATGATCAGAATGACATATGAGGAAATGGTGATAGAACTTTAATTTATAGGTGAACTAGTCCTTGAAACAAGTCGCCACACTTTGTTTAAATAGTGTATTACCAAAACAACCTTTTGTCATTGATTACGCAGATGAATTCTATACCATTTGACCAAAAATGGGTATTAAGAAAGCATGTTTGAGCCATATTTTACCCCCTAAAGGAGTCTGGCATAAGAATGACTTCTGACCCGAGCAGAGTTTAGCTCCAGTCCTAATCAAACACTCATGAACAAGCTAATCAATGTCTTCAGGATCAGAAAGCAACAGCAGTGAGTTTAATCAAGGTTGGAGCTCAACTCTGCAGGACAGTGGCCCTCCTGGACCAATGTTACCCATTTATGTTTTAAAGTAAGTTTGTTTGTCATTGTGTTTGTTTCATGTTTATGAATAATGTCCCTGCTGAAATGTCCACTCACCATGGATGACGTTTTGGATGCTAATGTTTACACCAGGCTTGTGGCGGAACCAACAAGCTCTCCCTGAATCAACCAACTTAATCAGCTGAAGATTTGCTGTTTGGCTATGCCAAAGTCTAGAGGTCACTATGAATGCTTGATAAGTATTGAAAAGCCAACCATCTCAATGCAGCTCCCAGTATTTGTGGGAGCAATCTCTTTTAAGAAGCTTGTTTTACTGATCTCATCTGGCCCATTTTCAGTCATACACTCACCTTAAGCTTTTCTAGAATTCTTCTGTAGCTATACCAAAACATGAGTCAGTCTTCTGGAACGAAAGCAAGCAAGAACTTATTTATTGTAAAGCAGTCTTATTTTCCTGAAATATATGCCCTGCTCTTCTTACTTTCTCTTGCTCTCAATGCATTGACACAACCATTTAGTCTGCGACTCACTGCACCTGAAGTCAACTGGAAAAACTGACTGGGTGCGCGAGTGTGACCTCGTCCAGCGAATCCTGGAGTCGGACGAACAATCTCAAACATCAGGCACCGTATCCTCGGGCCAGTGTGTGCGCTTTGGCTTTTTAATCCAACCTAGAAAAGTATCCACTCCGGTCAGCACTTCTCCCAGCTCCTGGCATGATGTTTGTCTAGGCCGGACAACGGGCTGAAAGGCTCAGATAAATATCCACAGACCCCCGGAGGCTCCAACCATCAGGGCCTGGTCACAATGTGTAAAAGAGCCAGCAGAACGCTGGGCCTGTGTCCCTCTTGCCCCAGAGTCCTCTCAGCTCACGGATCAGCAGATCTCAAATGGGTTCAGGGCCAATTTCTGAGGTCCCGCTGGTGTGAGCGGTGAGTGTAATCCGCATAAAGCGGTGAAATCTGCTCAGGGTCAAGACTCAGAGAGCTGACCACATTACAAGTTGATGAGGATTGTTTAGTGCAAGATTATATAGAGCGTCCTCAGCCTTACAAGACAGATTGTGTTTGATGCATATTAAATTTACAAATGCATATTTTTAGTATTACAAATAACCGTTAAAGCAATTTAAATTAGAAATTCCTTTTTATAATAAGATCTCTTGTTTACATAATGTTTTATGTTTTACAAACACACATACTGTATGTTTATTTATTGCCAAAGTCCTTATAGGCAAGTCATGCCACTCGGCCGCCATCTTGGCAACGCCTCCGGACAGCTATTTCGGACTGAACAAGACCAGGCTTCTAACAAGACATCTAAATGAATGGGCAGAGAGTCAGAACTGCACTTTCACTGGTCATTGGGACATGAAAACTGATTGAATAGAAACCAGTAAAATATGATTAAAAAATCGCTGAAAAAGTTTGATGACTTTGCCCCAAAATAAGGTTTAAAAGGTCTTTTTCCCCACAGGTTATATGTTTACTACGCATGCGCAAGATTCAGTAAAGCGGTAAAAATGACACTGGCTTGTAAACGTGAGCATAGTGTAAACGTGAGCATCATTTATTGTTAAAAATAAATAAATAAAATAAATAAGTAAAACCCATGACATTATATTCATATGACATGCTGAAATATAGGCCTATGCCACTGTACCTGGGATGAAGACATTTCAAATGCGACGCAAGCAGAACACCTGCATGTGACCTCCTCCACAGTGTTCAGGGCTATCATGGTTGTCAACAAATGCACGTGCATGTAGGATGACAGAGTTTATGACAGTAGTAGTATAGAGGACAATACAGTTTCCTGAGCGTAAAAGTTCCCTGGTGTTACTTTAATATATTTTCTTTAATTTACTTGAATATATCATTCACTTTCAAAAGCACATTTTTTTACGACTAAAATAACAGTCAAGGGTAAAAAAATAAAATAATAAATATAAGCTGCGAGCAGCCGCATCGTCGGGCCAAGCTCGGTGGCACCAACCCTCGGTGCCTAAAGGCACCGGGATGGCGGGACCGCCGGCTTTGGCCCTCCATCGCTGCTCGCAGCTATATTTATATATATATATATATATATATATATATATATATATATATATATATATATATAAAACATATAAAGCCGGTGGCACCGCCACCTTGGTGCCTTTAGGGTTATTCTGCACGACGTGCAAAAACGTAACCCCTGCTTTGGAATACATACTAGTATGTATTCCACAATTGGAATACATACTAACATACTAGTCAGAACTGAATAGTTGATATCTGAATGACAGATCACCATAGAAGTCACTGGAAAAATGTGACTAGTAACAAAAGAATAGTTACTAGTCACCATTGAAATAAGTACTAGTGTCTAATGAATAAGTACTAGTATCTATTTAATAGGTACTAGCATCTAATGAATAAGTACTAGTAACTAATTAATAAGCATTGGTATGTAATGAATAAGGACTAGCATCTAATGAATAAGTACTAGTATCTAATAAATAAGGACTAGTGTCTAATGAATAAGTACTAGTATCTTTAAAAAGGTACTAGTACCTAAAGAATAAACACTAGTATCTAAAGAAAAGGCACTAGTATCTAAAGAATAAGCACTAGTAGCTAATGAATAAGTACTAGTACTTAATGGAATAGATACTAGTATCTAAAAATAAGTACTAGTAGCATGAAAATAGAGACTAGTAGGTTAAAATGATTAAATGTTAAAACGGCTTGCCATACTCTATCTGTCGTTTCGACTAGTCACAATTACGTTACAGATATCTTAAATGATAATACAAACTATCCAAAATGTAATTACGACTAGAAAGACGTTGTTGATATCTACAATGTTAATTACGAATAGTCAAACTTAGCTTTTAAATGTTAAAAGGGCTTGCCATACAGAAGTGTAGGCTCAGAGAGACACTCAACATTTTCAAACCAAAATATCTGACTTTCTGTGGGTCCTAGCTCATGAGTGTAAATTAGAAAGTTGTCCGGCTTGAGGAGAATATATGAATATATGAAACGATGAGATCAACATGTGTACTGAGTTTCATATTATTACATGCAAGCGTGTTTGATTTATGGACCAAGTTTTTGGACCCCGTTCCAGGGGGCGCTGTCTAGCCCCCTTGCCACACCCGGGTACCATCTTCCCGGCTCTGATGGCTGTGGGATCTGACCTGTGTGCAAAGTTTCAAGAGTTTTCAAACCCATTAAGGGCCCCAAAAGCCGCTAAGAGACTCAAAATCATCAAAAAAAGGAATGTTAAAGTTTGATGCGTTGCTATGGCAACATTATCTTAGATATTGAATAATGCTTTCACAGCTCTTCATCTGGCGTGTGTTTACATTATACAGATGAAGTTTGAAGCAAATTGGGTAAAAGTAAGAGTGTGATTTCAAAGCATTTTGCAAGTGAAACACTTTCTGCTGCCAGTTGGTGGCGCTATATATTTGACTCACAATAGTCACATCCATGTGATCGGCCTCTTACAACGAACACACTGCTGAAGTTTCATCAAGATCAGTTAATGTATGCAGAAGTTTTAACACACTTCCTTTTTGATTTATGGACCAAGTTAATTTAATTAATACACTAATTATATAAAACTATTGTCAATGCACTACAATTAAACAGGTTATATGTCTTTACTTATAAAAAAATAAAAACAAAAACTTATTTAAAAAATACCAGGCTTAAGAAATGTATTTACTTTAGCAGGCCAGACACACAGTGAAATTATTAAGCCCCCTCCCCTACACACACACACACAGAGACTGTGTGTCAAAAGACTCAATCACACACACACACAGACTGTGTGACAGGCCTAGGCTCAGAAAGAGCATGATCATATTCAAACTACAATATCTGACTTTCTGTGGGTTTGAGTTTATTATTGTTAATTAGAAAGTTGTTTGGCTTGAATAGAACAATATACACGGCAAGTTTTGTAACTGTCAGTAAAACTAACCAAGTTATAACACACTTTATGTGTCCTTTTTTAGTCAAAAAAATCCGCCACGGCCAAACCGTTCGAGATATCAAAAATCCGTCCGGAATATAGCATCCTCAATGTCTTGACTTCATGTATATCGAGTTTGGTGGTGATTGGTAACAGCATGGGTTGTAATTTGATGTTTTTCTAGGACAATTATTTAAAAAAAAAAACATAATTCCCGACTTCCGTTTGAACTGTCGTAAAACTTAGAGCACGAAGTTGTTTGGCCTGATGTGATCTATGAGTGTACCGAGTTTCATATTAATCCATGCACGTGTGTTTGATTTATGGACAAATGTTCGAATCCCTAAAAGAATGCATCCTAAAAGAATGGTAAAGTTTGATGCGTCGCCACGGCAACAGTTTCAAAGATATCAAGAATCCATTCATAGGTCTTCATCTGCCGTGTATGTACATTATACAGATGAAGTTTGAAGCAAATCGGGTAAAAATAAGAGGGTGATTTCAAAGCATTTTGAAAGTGACACACTTCCTGCTGCCAGTTGGTGGCGCTATAACTTTGACTCACAATAGTCACATCCATGTGATCGTCCTCTTACAGCGAACGCACTGCTGAAGTTTCATCCAGATCAGTTAATGTATGCTGAAGTTATGACACACTTCCTGTTTCACGTTTCTCGCCATAGTTTCGTTTCCTCGCCACGGCCAAACCGTTCAAGATATCAAAAATCCCCACACAAACTTTCATCCTCAATGTCTTGACTTCTAGCTGACCGAGTTTCGTCGAATTTGGATCAGAGCTCTAGGAGGAGTATTTAAAAGTTCATTGCGTGTGTTTTACAAAAAAACCTCAATAGCCGACTTCCTGTTGGGCTGGGGTAAAAAGCAAGAACGCGAGGTATAGATGAAATTCTGCTATCGACATGTGTACCGAGTTTCATATTATTACATGCAAGTGTGTTTGAGTTATGGACCAGGGGTTCGGACCCCATTTCCAGGGGGCGCTGACGAGCCGCCCTGCCACGCCCGGGTACCAGCTTCAGCCCGGCTCTGATGGCCCGGGTTCTGACCCGTGTGCAAAGTTTCAAGAGTTTTCGAGCATGTTAAGGGCCCCAAAAGTGCCCGAATAGTCGCTAGAAAAGAAAAAAAAAAAAAAAAAAAAAAAAAAAAAAAAAAAAAAAAAATAATCGGAAGGAACAATAAGGGCTCTGCGCCCTCTCAGGAAGCTTGTGCGCCGAGAATGTACTGGAGTAGCGCATTATAACAAAAAAGGCCAGAAATGACTTCTGGTTTTTGACATTTTGGAGAGCAAGCTCACGACACATAGCTGCCGAGCAGCTGATCGCTGGGCTGCAAGCCGGGTGGACCGCATCCCGGTGCCTAAAGGCACCGGGATGGCGGTACCGCGGCTTTGGCCCTCCATCGCCTGCTGCAGCTATATTTATATATATATATATATATATATATATATATATATATATATATATATATATATATATAAAGCCGGTGGCACCGCCACCTTGGTGCCTTTAGGGTTATTCTGCACGACGTGCAAAAACGAACCCCTGCTTTGGAATACATACTAGTATGTATTCCACAATTGGAATACATACTAACATACTAGTCAGAACTGAATAGTTGATATCTGAATGACAGATCACCATAGAAGTCACTGGAAAAAATGTGACTAGTAACAAAAGAATAGTTACTAGTCACCATTGAAATAAGTACTAGTGTCTAATGAATAAGTACTAGTATCTATTTAATAGGTACTAGCATCTAATGAATAAGTACTAGTAACTAATTAATAAGCATTGGTATGTAATGAATAAGGACTAGCATCTAATGAATAAGTACTAGTATCTAATAAATAAGGACTAGTGTCTAATGAATAAGTACTAGTATCTTTAAAAAGGTACTAGTACCTAAAGAATAAACACTAGTATCTAAAGAAAAGGCACTAGTATCTAAAGAATAAGCACTAGTAGCTAATGAATAAGTACTAGTACTTAATGGAATAGATACTAGTATCTAAAAAATAAGTACTAGTAGCATGAAAATAGAGACTAGTAGGTTAAAATGATTAAATGTTAAAACGGCTTGCCATACTCTATCTGTCGTTTCGACTAGTCACAATTACGTTACAGATATCTTAAATGATAATACAAACTATCCAAAATGTAATTACGACTAGAAAGACGTTGTTGATATCTACAATGTTAATTACGATAGTCAAACTTAGCTTTTAAATGTTAAAGGGCTTGCCATACAGAAGTGTAGGCTCAGAGAGACACTCAACATTTTCAAACCAAAATATCTGACTTTCTGTGGGTCCTAGCTCATGAGTGTAAATTAGAAAGTTGTCCGGCTTGAGGAGAATATATGAATATATGAAACGATGAGATCAACATGTGTACTGAGTTTCATATTATTACATGCAAGCGTGTTTGATTTATGGACCAAGTTTTTGGACCCCGTTCCAGGGGGCGCTGTCTCAGCCCCCTTGCCACACCCGGGTACCATCTTCCCGGCTCTGATGGCTGTGGGATCTGACCTGTGTGCAAAGTTTCAAGAGTTTTCAAACCCATTAAGGGCCCCAAAAGCCGCTAAGAGACTCAAAATCATCAAAAAAAAGGAATGTTAAAGTTTGATGCGTTGCTATGGCAACATTATCTTAGATATTGAATAATGCTTTCACAGCTCTTCATCTGGCGTGTGTTTACATTATACAGATGAAGTTTGAAGCAAATCGGGTAAAAGTAAGAGTGTGATTTCAAAGCATTTTGCAAGTGAAACACTTTCTGCTGCCAGTTGGTGGCGCTATATATTTGACTCACAATAGTCACATCCATGTGATCGGCCTCTTACAACGAACACACTGCTGAAGTTTCATCAAGATCAGTTAATGTATGCAGAAGTTTTAACACACTTCCTTTTTGATTTATGGACCAAGTTAATTTAATTAATACACTAATTATATAAAACTATTGTCAATGCACTACAATTAAACAGGTTATATGTCTTTACTTATAAAAAAATAAAAACAAAAACTTATTTAAAAAATACCAGGCTTAAGAAATGTATTTACTTTAGCAGGCCAGACACACAGTGAAATTATTAAGCCCCCTCCCCCTACACACACACACAGAGACTGTGTGTCAAAAGACTCAATCACACACACACACAGACTGTGTGACAGGCCTAGGCTCAGAAAGAGCATGATCATATTCAAACTACAATATCTGACTTTCTGTGGGTTTGAGCTTATTATTGTTAATTAGAAAGTTGTTTGGCTTGAATAGAACAATATACACGGCAAGTTTTGTAACTGTCAGTAAAACTAACCAAGTTATAACACACTTTATGTGTCCTTTTTTAGTCAAAAAAATCCGCCACGGCCAAACCGTTCGAGATATCAAAAATCCGTCCGTAATATAGCATCCTCAATGTCTTGACTTCATGCATATCGAGTTTGGTGGTGATTGGTAACAGCATGGGTTGTAATTTGATGTTTTTCTAGGACAATTATTTAAAAAAAAAAACATAATTCCCTGACTTCCGTTTGAACTGTCGTAAAACTTAGAGCACGAAAGTTGTTTGGCCTGATGTGATCTATGAGTGTACCGAGTTTCATATTAATCCATGCACGTGTGTTTGATTTATGGACAAATGTTCGAATCCCTAAAAGAATGCATCCTAAAGAATGGTAAAGTTTGATGCGTCGCCACGGCAACAGTTTCAAAGATATCAAGAATCCATTCATAGGTCTTCATCTGCCGTGTATGTACATTATACAGATGAAGTTTGAAGCAAATCGGGTAAAAAATAAGAGGGTGATTTCAAAGCATTTTGAAAGTGACACACTTCCTGCTGCCAGTTGGTGGCGCTTATAACTTTGACTCACAATAGTCACATCCATGTGATCGTCCTCTTACAGCGAACGCACTGCTGAAGTTTCATCCAGATCAGTTAATGTATGCTGAAGTTATGACACACTTCCTGTTTCACGCTTCTCTGCCATAGTTTCGTTTTCCCTCGCGACGGCCAAACCGTTCGAGATATCAAAAATCCCCACACAAACTTTCATCCTCAATGTCTTGACTTCTAGCTGACCGAGTTTCGTCGAATTTGGATCAGAGCTCTAGGAGGAGTATTTAAAAGTTCATTGCGTGTGTTTTACAAAAAAACCTCAATAGCCGACTTCCTGTTGGGGCTGGGGTAAAAAGCAAGAACGCGAGGTATAGATGAAATTCTGCTATCGACATGTGTACCGAGTTTCATATTATTACATGCAAGTGTGTTTGAGTTATGGACCAGGTGTTCGGACCCCATTCCAGGGGGCGCTGACGAGCCGCCCTGCCACGCCCGGGTACCAGCTTCAGCCCGGCTCTGATGGCCGCGGTTCTGACCCGTGTGCAAAGTTTCAAGAGTTTTCGAGCATGCTCAAGGGCCCCAAAAGTGCCCGAATAGTCGCTAGAAAAAGAAAAAAAAAAAAAAAAAAAAAATAAAAAAAAAAAAAAAAATAATCGGAAGGAAAACAATAGGGCTCTGCGCCCTTTCAGGGCTTGGGCCCGAATAATGTATTTTATTTGAAAAAATCAATTTAGCCCAAGAGCTGGTCTCCAGCAACAGCTGACAGACTGGATCAACGCCGCCGCTGAGAGGTTATCCGGGTAGTGTCTGAAAGGTGTTTCTATTATGCTGTGTGAGTCTCACCGATAACATAGTGCTTTACCTCTCTACCCCTCATAGGGCATAGGGAGTAGTGCTTTGAGTGGAAATTTCCGCGACAGAGAAGAGTGATGTAGGCGCGCAAACGATCCACTTCCGGCGCATGCGCAGATCGAAGCGCCGCGCGTTCAGATCAGTTTGACATCGCTGTGAGCGCAGCACGAGGCAGGGCGTAGGCAGCCACTACCCCACATTTTAAAATCTACGTTGGTTCCCCCCCACCATTCAGGATGTATTTGTTTTGCATTGCTGGCCTAGTGCCTACTCTCTACCAATTTTGCAGTTCTCCTATGAATCCATCTGTAACTTTAAATACACAATTAAATTTTGAAAACGGCCGGTATTCTTTCAGCTGTTTATGTTTGCCAGCCGACCATCATCGCGGCATTCGCGCATGCGCATCTAGGCTACGGCGGATAAACGTACACATATGTTCCTGGGGCAATCCTGTTTGACGGGGATGAAGAAGCGCGCAAAAGTTCCAGAAATGTACGAAAGTGCCCTGGCCTTGAATGACAAGGTAAGGAAAAGGAGTGACCAATATTAAAATATATATATATATAAATATAGCTGCGAGTAGTGATTGCGGGCCCAAGCCGGTGGCACACTTAACCCCGGTGCCTAAAGGCACCGGGACGGCCGGTACCGCCGGCTTTGGCCCTCCCATCGCTGCTCGCAGCTATATTTATATACTATATATATATATATATATATATATATATATATATATATATATAAAGCCGGTGGCACCCGCCACCTTGGTGCCTTTAGGGTTATTCTGTACGACGTGCAAAAACGTAACCCCTGCTTTGGAATACATACTAGTATGTATTCCACAATTGGAATACATACTAACATACTAGTCAGAACTGAATAGTTGATATCTGAATGACAGATCACCATAGAAGTCACTGGAAAAAATGTGACTAGTAACAAAAGAATAGTTACTAGTCACCATTGAAAATAAGTACTAGTGTCTAATGAATAAGTACTAGTATCTATTTAATAGGTACTAGCATCTAATGAATAAGTACTAGTAACTAATTAATAAGCATTGGTATGTAATGAATAAGGACTAGCATCTAATGAATAAGTACTAGTATCTAATAAATAAGGACTAGTGTCTAATGAATAAGTACTAGTATCTTTAAAAAGGTACTAGTACCTAAAGAATAAACACTAGTATCTAAAGAAAAGGCACTAGTATCTAAAGAATAAGCACTAGTAGCTAATGAATAAGTACTAGTACTTAATGGAATAGATACTAGTATCTAAAAATAAGTACTAGTAGCATGAAAATAGAGACTAGTAGGTTAAAATGATTAAATGTTAAAACGGCTTGCCATACTCTATCTGTCGTTTCGACTAGTCACAATTACGTTACAGATATCTTAAATGATAATACAAACTATCCAAAATGTAATTACGACTAGAAAGACGTTGTTGATATCTACAATGTTAATTACGAATAGTCAAACTTAGCTTTTAAATGTTAAAAGGGCTTGCCATACAGAAGTGTAGGCTCAGAGAGACACTCAACATTTTCAAACCAAAATATCTGACTTTCTGTGGGTCCTAGCTCATGAGTGTAAATTAGAAAGTTGTCCGGCTTGAGGAGAATATATGAATATATGAAACGATGAGATCAACATGTGTACTGAGTTTCATATTATTACATGCAAGCGTGTTTGATTTATGGACCAAGTTTTTGGACCCCGTTCCAGGGGGCGCTGTCTAGCCCCCTTGCCACACCCGGGTACCATCTTCCCGGCTCTGATGGCTGTGGGATCTGACCTGTGTGCAAAGTTTCAAGAGTTTTCAAACCCATTAAGGGCCCCAAAAGCCGCTAAGAGACTCAAAATCATCAAAAAAAGGAATGTTAAAGTTTGATGCGTTGCTATGGCAACATTATCTTAGATATTGAATAATGCTTTCACAGCTCTTCATCTGGCGTGTGTTTACATTATACAGATGAAGTTTGAAGCAAATCGGGTAAAAGTAAGAGTGTGATTTCAAAGCATTTTGAAAGTGAAACACTTTCTGCTTCCAGTTGGTGGCGCTATATATTTGACTCACAATAGTCACATCCATGTGATCGGCCTCTTACAACGAACACACTGCTGAAGTTTCATCAAGATCAGTTAATGTATGCAGAAGTTTTAACACACTTCCTTTTTGATTTATGGACCAAGTTAATTTAATTAATACACTAATTATATAAAACTATTGTCAATGCACTACAATTAAACAGGTTATATGCCTTTACTTATAAAAAAATAAAAATAAAAACTTATTTAAAAAATACCAGGCTTAAGAAATGTATTTACTTTAGCAGGCCAGACACACAGTGAAATGATTAAGCCCCCTCCCCCTACACACACACACACACACACAGACTGTGTGTCAAGAGACTCAAGAAAGACTCAGGCTCAGAAAGAGCATGATCATATTCAAACTACAATATCTGACTTTCTGTGGGTTTGAGCTTATTATTGTTAATTAGAAAGTTGTTTGGCTTGAATAGAACAATATACACGGCAAGTTTTGTAACTGTCAGTAAAACTAACCAAGTTATAACACACTTTATGTGTCCTTTTTTAGTCAAAAAAATTCGCCACGGCCAAACCGTTCGAGATATCACAAATCCGTCCGGAATTTAGCATCCTCAATGTCTTGACTTCATGCATATCGAGTTTGGTGGTGATTGGTAACAGCATGGGTTGTAATTTGATGTTTTTCTAGGACATTTATCTAAAAAAAAAAAACATAATTCCCGACTTCCGTTCGAACTGTCGTAAAACTTAGAGCACGAAAGTTGTTTGGCCTGATGTGATCTATGAGTGTACCGAGTTTCATATTAATCCATGCACGTGTGTTTGATTTATGGACAAATGTTCGAATCCCTAAAAGAATGCATCCTAAAAGAATGGTAAAGTTTGATGCGTCGCCACGGCAACAGTTTCAAAGATATCAAGAATCCATTCATAGGTCTTCATCTGCCGTGTATTTACATTATACAGATGAAGTTTGAAGCAAATCGGGTAAAAATAAGAGGGTGATTTCAAAGCATTTTGAAAGTGACACACTTCCTGCTGCCAGTTGGTGGCGCTATAACTTTGACTCACAATAGTCACATCCATGTGATCGTCCTCTTACAGCGAACGCACTGCTGAAGTTTCATCCAGATCAGTTAATGTATGCTGAAGTTATGACACACTTCCTGTTTCACGTTTCTCGCCATAGTTTCGTTTCCCTCGCCACGGCCAAACCGTTCCAAGATATCAAAAATCCCCACACAAACTTTCATCCTCAATGTCTTGACTTCACGCTGACCGAGTTTCGTCGAATTTGGATCAGAGCTCTAGGAGGAGTATTTAAAAGTTCATTGCGTGTGTTTTACAAAAAAACCTCAATAGCCGACTTCCTGTTGGGCTGGGGTAAAAGTAAGAACACGAGGTATAGATGAAATTCTGCTATCGACATGTGTACCGAGTTTCATATTATTACATGCAAGTGTGTTTGAGTTATGGACCAGGTGTTCGGACCCCATTCCAGGGGGCGCTGACGAGCCGCCCTGCCACGCCCCGGGTACCAGCTTCAGCCCGGCTCTGATGGCCGCGGGTTCTGACCCGTGTGCAAAGTTTCAAGAGTTTTCGAGCATGTTAAGGGCCCCAAAAGTGCCCGAGTAGTCGCTAGAAAAGAAAAAAAAAAAAAAAAAAATATATATATATATATATATATATATAATAAACATAGCTGCGAGCAGCGATTGCGGGCCCAAGCCGGTGGCACCAACCCCGGTGCCTAAAGGCACCGGGATGGCGGGACCGCCGGCTTTGGCCCTCCATCGCTGCTCGCAGCTATATTTATATATATATATATATATATATATATATATATATATATATATATAGGAAAGCCGGTGGCACCGCCACCTTGGTGCCTTTAGGGTTATTCTGTACGACGTGCAAAAACGTAACCCCTGCTTTGGAATACATACTAGTATGTATTCCACAATTGGAATACATACTAACATACTAGTCAGAACTGAATAGTTGATATCTGAATGACAGATCACCATAGAAGTCACTGGAAAAAATGTGACTAGTAACAAAAGAATAGTTACTAGTCACCATTGAAATAAGTACTAGTGTCTAATGAATAAGTACTAGTATTGATTTAATAGGTACTAGCATCTAATGAATAAGTACTAGTAACTAATTAATAAGCATTGGTATGTAATGAATAAGGACTAGCATCTAATGAATAAGTACTAGTATCTAATAAATAAGGACTAGTGTCTAATGAATAAGTACTAGTATCTTTAAAAAGGTACTAGTACCTAAAGAATAAACACTAGTATCTAAAGAAAAGGCACTAGTATCTAAAGAATAAGCACTAGTAGCTAATGAATAAGTACTAGTACTTAATGGAATAGATACTAGTATCTAAAATAAGTACTAGTAGCATGAAAATAGAGACTAGTAGGTTAAAATGATTAAATGTTAAAACGGCTTGCCATACTCTATCTGTCGTTTCGACTAGTCACAATTACGTTACAGATATCTTAAATGATAATACAAACTATCCAAAATGTAATTACGACTAGAAAGACGTTGTTGATATCTACAATGTTAATTACGAATAGTCAAACTTAGCTTTTAAAATGTTAAAAGGGCTTGCCATACAGAAGTGTAGGCTCAGAGAGACACTCAACATTTTCAAACCAAAATATCTGACTTTCTGTGGGTCCTAGCTCATGAGTGTAAATTAGAAAGTTGTCCGGCTTGAGGAGAATATATGAATATATGAAACGATGAGATCAACATGTGTACTGAGTTTCATATTATTACATGCAAGCGTGTTTGATTTATGGACCAAGTTTTGGACCCCGTTCCAGGGGGCGCTGTCTAGCCCCCTTGCCACACCCGGGTACCATCTTCCCGGCTCTGATGGCTGTGGGATCTGACCTGTGTGCAAAGTTTCAAGAGTTTTCAAACCCATTAAGGGCCCCAAAAGCCGCTAAGAGACTCAAAATCATCAAAAAAAAGGAATGTTAAAGTTTGATGCGTTGCTATGGCAACATTATCTTAGATATTGAATAATGCTTTCACAGCTCTTCATCTGGCGTGTGTTTACATTATACAGATGAAGTTCTGAAGCAAATCGGGTAAAAGTAAGAGTGTGATTTCAAAGCATTTTGCAAGTGAAACACTTTCTGCTGCCAGTTGGTGGCGCTATATATTTGACTCACAATAGTCACATCCATGTGATCGGCCTCTAACAACGAACACACTGCTGAAGTTTCATCAAGATCAGTTAATGTATGCAGAAGTTTTAACACACTTCCTTTTTGATTTATGGACCAAGTTAATTTAATTAATACACTAATTATATAAAACTATTGTCAATGCACTACAATTAAACAGGTTATATGCCTTTACTTATAAAAAAATAAAAACAAAAACTTATTTAAAAAATACCAGGCTTAAGAAATGTATTTACTTTAGCAGGCCAGACACACAGTGAAATGATTAAGCCCCCTCCCCCTACACACACACACACACACACGCAGACTGTGTGTCAAGAGACTCAATCACACACGCACACAGACTGTGTGACAGGCCTAGGCTCAGAAAGAGCATGATCATATTCAAACTACAATATCTGACTTTCTGTGGGTTTGAGCTTATTATTGTTAATTAGAAAGTTGTTTGGCTTGAATAGAACAATATACACGGCAAGTTTTGTAACTGTCAGTAAAACTAACCAAGTTATAACACACTTTATGTGTCCTTTTTTAGTCAAAAAAATCCGCCACGGCCAAACCGTTCAAGATATCAAAAATCCGTCCGTAATATAGCATCCTCAATGTCTTGACTTCATGCACACTGAGTTTGGTGGTGATTAGCAATACGTAACTGAACGAAGAAT
>JAQIUQ010001577.1:0-103899 GCA_030378365.1 Hybognathus amarus
AGAACATTCTCAAAGTAACTGCTCAGTAGAACATTCTCAAAGTAACGTTCAGAGAACATTCTAAAAGTAACGTTCAGAGAACATTCAAAGAGACGTCAGAGAACGTTCTAAGTACGTTTGTGATAGAATCTAAAGAACTGTTACAGAGAACATTGCAAAGAACGTCAGAGCATTCTCAAGTAACGTTTATAGACATTGAAAGCAACGTTCAGAGAACATTCTCAAGAAGTTACAGAAATTCTAAAAGAATTTATAGAACATTCTAAAGGTGATTCAGAGAACATATCTCAAAGCACGTCAGAGAACATTCTCAAAAGTAAACAGTTCAGAGAACATTCTCAAAGTAAACGTTCAGAGAACATTCTGAAAGTAACGTTCAGAGAACATTCTCAAAGTAACGTTCAAAGAACATTCTCAAAGTAACGTTTAGAGAACATTCTAAAGTAACGTTCAGAGAACATTCTAAAGTAAACGTTCAGAGAACATTCTAAAGTAACGTTCAGAGAACATTCTAAAGTAACGCTCAGAGAACATTCTAAAGTAACGTTCAGAGAACATTCTAAAGTAACGTTCAGAGAACATTCTAAAGTAACGTTCAGAGAACATTCTAAAGTAACGTTCAGAGAACATTCTAAAGTAACGTTCAGAGAACATTCTAAAAGTAACGTTCAGAGAACATTCTGAAAGTAACATTCAGAGAACATTCTGAAAGTAACGTTCAGAGAACATTCTAAAGTAACGTTCAGAGAACATTCTAAAAGTAAACATTCAGAGAACATTCTAAAGTAACGTTCAGAGAACATTCTCAAAGTAACGTTCAGAGAACATTCTAAAGTAACATTCAGAGAACATTCTAAAGTAACATTCAGAGAACATTCTAAAGTAACATTCAGAGAACATTCTAAAGTAACGTTCAGAAGAACATTCTAAAGTAACATTCAGAGAACATTCTAAAGTAACGTTCAGAGAACATTCTAAAGTAACATTCAGAGAACATTCTAAAGTAACATTCAGAGAACATTCTAAAGTAACATTCAGAGAACATTCTAAAGTAACGTTCAGAGAACATTCTAAAGTAACGTTCAGAGAACATTCTAAAGTAACGTTCAGAGAACATTCTAAAGTAACATTCAGAGAACATTCTGAAAGTAACGTTCAGAGAACATTCTCAAAGTAACGTTCAGAGAACATTCTAAAGTAACATTCAGAGAACATTCTAAAGTAACATTCAGAGAACATTCTAAAGTAACATTCAGAGAACATTCTAAAAGTAACATTCAGAGAACATTCTAAAGTAACGTTCAGAGAACATTCTAAAGAACATTCAGAGAACATTCTAAAGTAACGTTCAGAGAACATTCTAGAGAACATTCAGAGAACATTGAAAGTAACGTTCAGAGAACATTCTAGAGAACATTCTAGAGTAACGTTCAAAGAACATTCAGAGAACATTCTAAAGTAACGTTCAGAGAACATTCAGAGAACATTCAGAGAACATTCAAAGAACATTCAGAGAACATTTAAAGTAACGTTCAGAGAACATTCTAAAGTAACGTTCAGAGAACATTCTAAAGTAACATTCAGAGAACATTCTAAAGTAACATTCAGAGAACATTCTAAGTAACGTTCAGAGAACATTCAGGAGAACATTCTAAAGTAACGTTCAGAGAACATCTCAGTAAGAACATTCTAGAGTAACGTTCAGAGAACATTTCTAAAGTAACATTCAGAGAACATTCTAAAGTAACGTTCAGAGAACATTCTAAAGTAACATTCAGAAGAACATTCTAAAGTAACGTTCAGAGGTCTACTAGCTCGAAAAGATGGAGGGAATTTGGGTGGAAG
The DNA here is from genome assembly GCA_030378365.1 of Hybognathus amarus. Classification (NCBI taxonomy): domain Eukaryota; kingdom Metazoa; phylum Chordata; class Actinopteri; order Cypriniformes; family Leuciscidae; genus Hybognathus; species Hybognathus amarus. The sequence continues at coordinate 1,846 of JAQIUQ010001577.1, forward strand.
AATCTGGTCAGATTTTTCATTACACCTCATATCATTAATAAACTAAGGGGTGAACAACAGCAATGCTGGCGACAGTGTGGGCATTGGAACGCCAATCACTCTCATATATTTTGGATGTGCTCAAAGTTAGAACAATTCTGGGACCGTATCTTTCTAATTACTGGGAGTGTAATGGGTTATGTCATTCCTCAGAGACCCAAGATTTTCTTGCTAGGTCTACTACCTTGTGAGGTGATCCAAAAAGATGACATTTACCTTTTTAAAATTCTAATGATTGCATGTAAAAGGGCTATCACTGCGGTCTTGGCTAAGAGATCGACCCCCTCGGATTGAGCAATGGAAAGAGAAATAGTGAGGAATACAGTCCAATGGAGAAAATGACATACTTTCTACGTATTAAAGGTCACATATATAATAAGCATTTGGAAAAAATGGCTTGCATATAAAGAAGTGGAACAATTCTAACACTCTAATTGTAATTTTTTTTTTCTTTTCTTTTTTTATTACTATTTTTGTTATTATACAATATATAGTGCCCCTTGTTCTTTGTATGTTGTGTTGAAATAAGAAAAATGCAAAATAAAGAGTATAAAAAAAAAAGTAGACGTTAGAAGAACATTCTGAAGTAACGGTCTAGAGAACATTTCTAAAGTGGCGTACAGAGGACATTCTAAAGTAACGTTCAGAGAACATATTCTAAAGTAACGTTTCAGAGAACATTCCTAAAAGCAACATTTCAGAGTACATTCTAAAGTAACGTTACAGAGAATATCCTCCAGAAGTAACGTTCAGAGAACATTCTAAAGTAACGATTCAGAGAGAACATTCTAAAAGTACCAGAGAACATTTGAGCAATTACATCCGAAAGAACGATTCAGAGAACATCTCGAAAGTAACGTTCAGAGAACATTCGAAAGTAACATTCAGAGAACATTGAAAGAACATCAGAACATTGAAAGAAATTCAGAGAACATTTAAAGAAACATACAGAGAACATCAAAAGAAACGTCAGAGAACATCCAAAGTAACGTCAGAGAACATTGAAAGAACATCAGAGAACATTTAAAGTAATCACAGAACATCTAGAACATCGAAGAACATCGAAAATAACATTCAAAGAAATTCGAAAGTAACATTCAGAGAACATTATAAAGAACATTCAGAAACATCAAGAACATCAGAGACATTTCAAAGAACCTCACAGAACATTCGAATAACGTCAGAGAACATTGAAGTAACATCCAGAGAACATTCTAAAGGAACATCAAAGAACATCGAAATAACATTCAAAGAACATCCAAAAAGAATTCAGAGAACATCGAAATAACGGTCAAAAAACATCGAACAATCAGAGAACATTAAATAACATCGAGAACATTGAAACAACATCAGAGAACATTTAAGAACAATAGAGAACATCAAAAGAACATTCAGAGAACATTCTAAAGTAACATTCAGAGAACATTCTCAGTAATGAATCAGAACATTCAAAGAAATCAGAGAACATTCTGAAAGGTAACGTTCAGAGAACATTCTGAAAGAACATTCAGAGAACATTCTAAGAACAATCAGAGACATTCGAAAGCAATCAGAGAACATTCTCAAGAAACATTCAGAACATTCTGAAATAACATTAGTAACATTTAGAGAACATTTGAAAGTAAAGTTCAGAGAACATTCTAAAGCATTCAGAGAACATTTGAAAGAACATTCAGAGAACATTCTAAAGTAACATTCAGAGAACATTCTAAGAACATTCAAGAACATCTCAAAGAACCCAGAGAACATTCTAAAGTAACTTATAGAACATCTTGAAAGTAAACGTTCAGAGAACATTCTAAGAAACATTCAGAGAACATTCCAAAGTAACGAGTCAGAGACATTCGAAAGAGTAACGCTCAGAGAACATTCTAAAGTAACATTCAGAGATCATTCTGAAGTAACGTTCAGAGAACATTCTAAAGTAACATTCAGAGAACATTGAAAGTAACATTCAGAGAACATTCTAAAGTAACATTCAGAGACATTCTAAAGAACGTCCAGAGAACATTCGAAAGTAACATTCAGAGAACATTCCGAAAGAAACATGTCAGAGAACACTCTGAAGAGACGAATCAGTAGAACATTCGAAAGTAACGTTCAGAGAACATCTCAAAGTAACGATCTAGTAGAAGATCTGAAAGAACGTTCAGTAGAACATTCTATAGTAACGTCAGAGAACATTCTAAGTAACATTCATAGCATTCTAAGAACATTCAGAGACATCTAAGTAACATTAGAGAACATTCTAAAGTAACATTGAGAGAACACTTTAAGAACGTCTCAGAGAACATTGAAAGACGATTATAGAACATTGAACATTCAGAACATTGAAGTAACGTTCAGACAACATTTCTAAAGTAACATTCAGAGAACATTCTAAAGTATCATATTTCAGGTTATGTACTTAACAATATTAAATCATCTGTTCCTGTTGCTAGATAAAGGAGAGAGACAATCCAATTATAGCTGTTTCACAATCTTCGAATTCAATTTCTAAATTTACTGACTTAGGAATACATGTTGTTTTAAATTGATTTTAATTGTTTGCATAATTAGGAAATGATTATTAATGAAATTGAGAGAGATTGGGGTCAACAAATGGATTTTCTTTCATGTCTTTATTGGTCGAATTAATATTTATTTTTCTTTCAGAATATTGCCTTGCCACACCCTGTGCTGAACTGGAACTTTAAACATTTAAGAAAAACTTGTTCTTATTTTATTGTGTCAAATATACGTGCTAGAATAAGACTGCCGCTCACTCCATTTGCCTGACAGCATGAGAGAAGTTTATGTGCTGAATTTTAGTGTGGGTGCTACTTGCAGCTCAGACTGGACCAACTTGCATAGGGACCATTTCAGCAAAAAATGATTGGCCACTTGAATGGACAGAAATGGAAAGTAACATTTCGAATGAGAAATGATATAGGTAAAATAAAACAAAGCAATTGTAAAAAGGGAAAAGATAATTGAAAACAGCTTTTTTTTTAAGGGAGAAATCTCACAGTTTTATCACACCCCCCAGAAAAACTAAACCTTTATTAGAAGCCTGGAAGAAGATCTGCAAATAAATGTTTCCTTCATGAGACAGGAATTGGCATGTAGTAACACATAAACAAACTATAAATTTAGGTTGAATATTTTACAATACAAGTGGCTTATGCCAGTATTTACTACTCCTGCCAAAATTAAAATGCAATACAATCCAAGATTCCCAGACATATGTACAAATTTTAGAAAAAGTAACATTGGTTCCACTGTATTTTAGAATGCAAGAGCATTTGAACATTTTAGGGAGATATAAAGCAAACTGTGAATGATATTATTTTCTTAAGACTTCCTTCTGAAGCCTCCCTCAGTTTAGGTCCATATTGAAGCAGAGATATTCCTTGCTCAGTTGGTTCAAAACATTCATATACATCTTCAACTACAGTTACTGTGTAAATCCGGCCTTTAAATTCATAAACGTCCATACTCTGGCCCCAACTGAGCCTGTTTCTTTCCAAGGTTTTTTTCTATTGGTCATGTACGGAGTTTAAGTACACCGCTGTAACTTCGCCTACGGAAGTATCAGGACACCATTGGGTCACCTGATGGAGATTTCAGGACACCATTGGGTCACCTGATGGAGATTTTAGGACACCATTGGGTCACCTGATGGAGATTTAGGACATCATTGGGTCACCTGATGGAGTTTTAGGACACCATTGGGTCACTTGATGGAGTTTCAGGACATCATTGGGTCAGCTGATGGAGTTTTAGGACACCATTGGGTCACTTGATGGAGTTTCAGGACACCATTGGGTCACCTGATGGAGTTTCAGGACACCATTCGGTCACTTGATGGAGTTTCAGGACACCTTTAGGTCACCTGATGGAGTTTCAGGACACCATTGGGTCACTTGATGGAGTTTTAGGACACCTTTAGGTCACCTGGTGGAGTTTTAGGACACCTTTAGGTCACCTGATGGAGTTTCAGGACACCATTGGGTCACCTGATGGAGTTTCAGGACACCATTGGGTCACCTGATGGAGTTTCAGGACACCATTGGGTCACTTGATGGAGTTTCAGGACACCATTGGGTCACCTGATGGAGTTTCAGGACACCATTGGGTCACCTGATGGAGTTTTCAGGACACCATTGGGTCACCTGATGGAGTTTTGGGACACCATTGGGTCACCTGATGGAGTTTTGGGACACCATTGGGTCACCTGATGGAGTTTTAGGACACCTTTAGGTCACCTGATGGAGTTTTCAGGACACCATTGGGTCACCTGATGGAGTTTCAGGACACCATTGGGTCACTTGATGGAGTTTTAGGACACCTTTAGGTCACCTGATGGAGTTTCAGGACACCATTGGGTCACCTGATGGAGTTTCAGGACACCATTGGGTCACCTGATGGAGTTTCAGGACACCATTGGGTCACCTGATGGAGTTTCAGGACACCATTGGGTCACCTGATGGAGTTTCAGGACACCATTGGGTCACCTGATGGAGTTTCAGGACACCATTGGGTCACTTGATGGAGTTTCAGGACACCATTGGGTCACCTGATGGAGTTTTAGGACACCATTGGGTCACCTGATGGAGTTTTAGGACACCATTGGGTCACCTGATGGAGTTTTAGGACACCATTGGGTCACCTGATGGAGTTTCAGGACACCATTGGGTCACTTGATGGAGTTTCAGGACACCATTGGGTCACTTGATGGAGTTTCAGGACACCATTGGGTCACCTGATGGAGCTTCAGGACACCATTGGGTCACTTGATGGAGTTTCAGGACACCATTGGGTCACTTGATGGAGTTTCAGGACACCATTGGGTCACTTGATGGAGTTTTAGGACACCATTGGGTCACCTGATGGAGTTTTAGAACATCATTGCGTCACCTGATGGAGTTTTAGGACACCTTTAGGTCACCTGATGGAGTTTTTGGACACCATTGGGTCACTTGATGGAGTTTCAGGACATCATTGGGTCACCTGATGGAGTATCAGGACACCATTGGGTCACCTGATGGAGATTTAGGACATCATTGGGTCACCTGATGGAGTTTTAGGACATCATTGGGTCACCTGATGGAGTTTCAGGACACCATTGGGTCACCTGATGGAGATTTAGGACATCATTGGGTCACCTGATGGAGATTTAGGACATCATTGGGTCACCTGATGGAGATTTAGGACATCATTGGGTCACCTGATGGAGTTTTCAGGACACCATTGGGTCACCTGATGGAGTTTTAGGACACCTTTAGGTCACCTGATGGAGTTTTAGGACACCATTGGGTCACCTGATGGAGTTTTAGGACACCTTTAGGTCACCTGATGGAGTTCTTTGGTTCCTTGTCGCTGTTGCCTTCGGCTTGCTCAGTAAAATTCAAATTAATTAACCAATCAGTAATACCCTCTACCAATCAGTAATACCCTCTACCAAAACGTGGATGTTTTTCCACTAAGAAACGAACATTGTTATTATGTTTTGATTGATACTGTGAATCTGCTTTGATGTAGTTCTATAAATATAAGCAAATCATAATCAGATAAGGCCAGATCTACTAACAGCTCCAGCGCAAACCCTCTTTTAGTGTTAAAAACTACTGTCAAGATTACTAGTATTAGCACCATTATTCACTGCCCATAAAAGAGCACGTCTTAAACCAGACGCTAGCTTGATCTGTCTTGGTGGATTGTGTTGGTCATTATGGAAATGATGCGTCTGTGATCTTTCATTTGTCTGTAAATCACGAGCAGAAATTTACACTCCCATCGAGTGCTTTTATGGGATAGTGCTCTCAGTGCTAATCTGCCCTGTTTAGCAAATCTGGCCCCAAATATAAAGTAGTCAACATTTGAAGTGTATCAAAAAAAGTCCTAAGATGGGTATTGTTCAAAATGCATATAACTTTGATGAAAGGTTTTGATCCACTTCAAATGTTGACTACTGCAAATATTAAAGTTATTCATCTAGGCTAATTTAAATAGTATAAATACTGGTGATATTGATGCTGTTCTGTGATCAGTTGAAGCACCGCAGACTCATCATCAGAGACAGAAGCAGAGTGAACAGCACTGGTGCCGTGGATGACCCTCCCTCCTTCAGCACACAGCGCTCGTAGGCCTCAAAGTCGACCTCTCTCACCGCGCACACGTGATCCACGCGGCAGTCGGCGTGACACTCCGTCAGGTCGTAACCCACCGAGTTAAACTCGTAAGTACTTCTGCAGAGAGCACGGGTCGCTGGCGATGCGCTCCATCACGCGGTGCATCGAGGCAGGAGACGCGTCCGGCACCCGAAACGCCTCCGGTCAGGCGGTCTTGCTTCTCCCAGCCGCGCTCGCGCCGTGTTTGGCGCGTCAAGTTCAGGTAGTAGGTGACTATATCCTTTAGGAACGCAAAACACCAAGAACAGAAGTGCAAATGTTGAAAGTTTGTCATACAGTCAAACCAAAAATGATTCAGACACCAGATATGATTTTTGATATTTTTTCACTAGTATGTGCAGGACACTAACGTTTAAGTGAGGAAGCAAAATAAAGTAAACGGTAGCGTATTATACCCAATAATTCTTCATACGGCAACTACCAGTAACATTTATAAACATTTGTGTTTTCTGTAATTGCTAATGCTCTTTTTACACACACACTGAACAACATGAAGCATTGCCTGGTCACTGGTTGAGCTAAACTGGTATCATCTAATTGTGTAAATTTAACATCTGACAGATATTCAACATAATTCATGTGTGAGAGTTCTAAGGCCCCGTTTACACGGGAGCTCGCGGGTGAAAACGTGAAGATATTTAATCGGATGTCCTCTTCGCTTACACGGCAACGGCATTTTTTGGGCTTAAAACGCAAAAAAGTGACACCACCCTCCAGAGTGGAAATCTTAAAAACGCTCCACCGTCGCGTTCCCGTGTAAAGGGTAAAAGCGCAAAAGTCTGCTTGACAGCGTGAAGGTTGTACGCAGGCGCGCGGAATTGGTGTTGTTGTAGTATGCACTCCTGAGCCGCCTGGAAGTGCATACTACATTGAATTTCACAGACTTTTGCGTAATCAACATGCACGCAGATTTCCCACACAAAACGCTCGTCTAAACGCAGAATAAAAAGTGATAACAGCAACAGCCACTTTTGCGGTTTTCTCTTCAGAGTGCATTTCCGCGTAAACATTAGCCTAACAGAAGGACGGACAAAACCAGTCAAATATCCACTGAGTTCTGCTCATAATATCACCATTTTCTAAACTATAGCGAATAAATTGTGTTAATGTGAGAATTTGAAGGTGTCTGAATAAATGTTGGTTTGTCATATAAATACAGAGTTTTTTCTCTTGTTCATCATCTTACCTTGATCACCAGTGTTTGGGTGTCATACTAGAAGATGCGAATCCCAGGGTTGTTTCCGCCAGTCTTTCACACCAGGTAGTGTTCTTATCCAGGGGCGTCACTCCTGGTGTCAGGAACATCGCACTTATTGGAGATCCTGTGTAAAAGGATATTGAAAAGTTAGTAAAACAGCCTAAAGTCAAATTTACAGGGGTTGTAAATATTTCAAGAATTTTATATTTGCTATACATAATGCTCTTATATTTGCTATATTTGCTATACATAATGCTTTTATATTTGCTATACATATTCCTTACATAAGTATACTTAATGTATGTTGGTAAAGTATGATGTGCTATATATACAACTTTTAATATACTACACTATAAAATGATCAAAAAAATCTAATCAAAAAAATTGTGGCAACAGATTACAAGCAAAATTATTAATTTAACAAGTTAGAATTGCAGTAATAATTACATCAAATTAATTCCTTAAAAGTTAACCATTTAAAATGAGTAAAACTTACAACAACAACCAAATAAACATACATTTAAACATTGGTCGGCCGTCAGGGCGGCAAGGCCTGCTCTGCTGGCTAAACATGATCAGAATCACTGACTTGCACTTTGATATATTTTTTTCCATGAAATTATTCCAAATAGTTCGTTCTCTTAATTTCATAGCTTTTCTCTTGGTTGCGCTGCTTCCAGTAGTAAGTTTTTATGTTAGAGCTTGTATCCAATCACATTTCAGCCATCATGCGTTGCCGGGTAAATAAATCTGCCTGGAGGCCTTCAGAATCGACAGTGCGGGCGTCTGTAGTATAAATGAATGGCAATTCTTTAACCAATCAGATAATCCGTCAGATTTAATCAGCCAATCAGATTTCGCTTTGACTGCAGCGGGGCCATCTAGCTGGCATATAATAACGTATGTATTTTCTCATTCTTTGATTGGATGCGCGTACAGACCGCGTACTATTAGTGGTAGTGTCCGCATCTGTAGCGAACTGCGTAAACTAAATATATATTCCTGTAGATGTAATCGTTTTTCAACCCAAAAATTAATGTTTCTTTCCCTGCTTCGACCTCCAGCAGAAATAAATCCCTTATTCAGCCTGAGCTAAACGGCAGAATAACGGAACTCTATTCAATCTCTCCGGGTAAAAACAGAACTGACTAATGTAAGTTATGAAACGAATGATTTTGAAGGCAAAAGTCCCGCTGATCTCGTTGATTTAGTTCAAAACTCTGTGTGAGAGCATGGGGCAGCTGTACACATCGTCATGTTTTGCGGTGACTGTGTGCTTCTGTCGACAGGCACTCTCAGCCATAAAGCGAATAAAAACTTATGCTAGAAATATGACGAGACAGACACGACATTGTTGGAACTGAAACGCAGTTTGAACCTGTACAACAGTAATTGAAGTCTTCTTGAGGAAAGAAATAAGGATGGATTTTGTGTAAAGAATAATCTGTAGTTTTGGTGAGTATAATGCTTTTTTCCCCGTGGTGAATATGATTTTCTTCTTAATTTTTCTTATAAATTTATAATCGAAACTTTATTTTTTTCAAACATTCATACTATTGTAACGTCTGAAAGGGACTAGTGTAGCCCTTCAGACGACAAGATAAGGGAGTCTCCGTTTCTGAACTTATAATCGGATTCAGTAACAGCAAGAACCACTGACTGTACAAACACACCAGCCGAACTCACGCGCTCGTTTTCTCTCTACCGGTCCTTTCCCGAACTCAGTACGCATTAATCCATTAACTGCGGGTGCAAAATAAAAACAACAATTATAGAGTGGCTTTGTGCTGATACACTATTAAAAGTTATTCAGGTAGGACAGAAGGCCTAGGTGTGAAATGCACGGCCCGCCACTGCATTTAAATCACCATTATGCTGATCGGTGTTTGTTTTAGGCTTGTTATAAAGCTAAACTTTTAGTTTATTTCTTAGCTAAAAACACTTAGTTCTTTCAAAAATATATGTGCTTATTAATGTATATTTACTTCGTTCAAGTAATATAGTATTCTTGTGAGTGTATAATATGCCATTGAAAATACATACGGGTAAGGGGTTCTAATGTCGGTCGCCATGTTGCCCCTCCATCTTGTAAGTACATTAGCCAAAGAGGGACATACCCGTTAATTCAAGCTTCGCCTTTCGCGTTTACGTTTGAGTTAACACTCATGGACGGAGGTCGAACTGGAAGCCATGTTAAGCTTGGACTACATTGGCCACTGTAGGAGTTAAAACGAAATTGGAATTGAGAGGAACAGAAACTCATATTCACTGGATGGTCATATACCTTTTCACCACTAGATGGGGGTAAAACTCACACAGTGTAGCTTTAAAATGGCGGTTTTCTCCTTCAGTGATTCTGCTTGTTAACATCAGGTGTCTTCAATGTTGGCAATATAAAATAAAGAGTTCTTAATTAATCTTTGACGTCTGTCTGATAGTGAGATTTTTTTTTTGGTGTAAACTTTGCTCATTTTAAATGGAATAATTTGATTAATTATTACTCAATTCTAATTTGTTAAATTTAATTAATAATATTGCTTGAAGTCTGTTGCCACAATTCTATTGATTAGATAAAGCATATTCATTTTTACAGTGTGCTAGGCAATACAATACCTATTTTATGACAATGTACCTATCAAACAGTTGAGGTTAGCTGTAGTTTATTTGGGTTATAAATGTGTTATGTGGTGTTATTAATGATGTGATATTAATAAGAACTATGAGACTTGAGGTTCTGTTCAGTTTATAAATAAATGGTGAAGTGACAAGTCTGTTACTATTTGGCAATGTTGTGTATCACTAAGATGGCTAATTGTTGCATATAAATGACAGGGTTAAATATTTTGATCACATCGCCCACCCCAATGCAGTTTATCTCAGGACTTCATTGAAAGTAGCCATGGCATAATTCTTATATACTCTCTCCTTAAAAGGTACTTTATCGACTTAAATGGTTTCATGAAGAACATTTAACACCCATTGCTCATGGCCAATTTGTCTAAAAAAATAATATAGCATAATTGCGGTACCTTTGGAGCTGTAGAACATGCGGAAGCTGTCGGTGTGGTGATGGCCGAAGAACTGGCCCAGGATAACAGCGCTGTGCTTCTGTATGAGGTCGATGTACAGCTTATTAAACTCCTTTCTGAACCAGGCCTTGCTCGCTTCTTCTCAAAAACCCCTGGAGGGACGTGGCCGATGATGTAAACCTGGGTAAAACACAACAGAGAATCACACAAAACTGAAGGTAGAGCTCCCTCGCTCTGTCTATACTGAATATATCTATATAGTGACCTTCTCATGATTTTTGGCAGCGTCCTGAAGCACTCGATGAGCCCATCTGAACTGGTCTGCGGGGTCTTGGATGTTCTCGGTCAGTTTGTTCTGGTCGTAATAGAGGTTGGTGTTGAGCACCATGACTCTGAAGCCGGTTTGATTCAGCAACTTTTCGGTGTAATATCCTCCTGTGAAGGATAGAAATGATTAAGCATAGTTATACGACATTCTTTAAAGTGATATAACAGTTTACGGTAACACTTCACAATCACATTACGGTTCCATTCGTAAACATTAGTTGACAATGAATAAATACATATATTAATTAAAGTTAATGTTAATTTCAGCATTTGCCAATGCATAATATAATGTAAAGCAGTCAATCACTTTTAAAAAACCTTTTGCTGATAATTTACTCACCCCATGTCATCCAAGATGTCCATGTCTTTCTTTCTTCAGTCGAAAAGAAATTAAGGTTTTTTGATGAAAACATTCCAGGATTTTCTCCATATAATGGACTTCAATGGGGTCCAAACGGTTCAAGGTCCAAAAGACAGTTTCACTGCAGCTTCAAAGGGCTTTAAACGACACCAGACGATGAATAAGGGTCTTTTCTAGCGAAACGATCACTTATTTAATAAATAAATAACAAAGTTTAAGTTTTATAAGCTCAAATGCTCTGTTCTGTGATGCGCGTCGTGACTCTCCTGTTCGAACTCCTTCATCAAAATGAACGAATCTTTTTTTGAGTCATTTGGTTCATTGAAAAAAGACTCGAAAAAAGATTCCGAAAACTGATAATTTCGAGATCGTCTCGCTTGATAAGACCCTTAAGGCCTGTTCACACCAGGACGAATTTCGCGCATCAATATTCGTCGACGTTTAACGCCTCGCGACTAAACAATGGGCGCCAATGTGAGTGTTCACACCGACGCAAAAAACGCCACGCGTAAAAGCGCCATTTTTAAAAAAACGCCTCGGGTTAGTTTTTTTTGTTTGACGCGCCGCGTCGAAAACTATCCGACCAACGAGATTGGCGGTTTTGCTCACGTGTCTGGTACTTCTGAAGTCACAGTAAAACATAACTTGGAGGCGCTCAAACACAAAACGGTCTTGTCGAGCACACATACAGCGAAGAAGATAGCTGCTGGTCTCAGAGCATAAAGAACTATGATAATATTTATATTAATATTTCTGTAACAAAAGTATAGTATAGGGTGACCAACAGTCCTGTTTTCCCGGGACGTGTGTAACTTTGTGCTTTATAGGAATCTGAGTTGAGATTAGAACTGCGCATAGTGTGAGTAACGTTAGTGTCGGTTAGATTTTGACAAGTGAGGAGAGGAGATACCCGCTCTGCCGACTCTTTATTCTTTCTTTTCTTTTCTTTTTTTAGTGTGACCAGAGTTGGATGTTTGTTTGTATTTTTTCTCTCGCTCGATCCCCATGTATGAGGACGAGTGTAAAGTTTGAGTGGTTTTATTAAACGCGGGGAAATGCGGACAACTCTCATCTCTTGTGCATCTGTTCATCCGACAACTAGTGCTATGTTTTTATCTCTGGGCATCTCAACTTTGCGTTACATATCCTGTTTTCACGTCCTGTCATGGCTGTTTTTAAGTGATGAAAATGTCCTGGTTTTCAAAAAAAAAAAAAAACCTCCTGGGAAAGATCGGTTCTACAGCAAAATATAGATGAGCAAACAAGGTGGATGAGGAAGAAAAACAGGATAAAGAGGATGAAAACGAAAGATATAAATAGATTTTGTTAGTTCATTTTTGTACGTTTGTGAGAGCTATTTGTTACATTTTGGAGGCATTTCTTTTAGTTATTTATTATTTATATATTTATTTTTCTAAAACAGAAGACATTATTTCTATCATTATTTCATTCATTATTTTTTTAATATGTCATAATAAAACATGTTGAGACATGAAAATGATCACCCTAGTATAGGATTCTATAATTTTTTCTGTTTTACATTAAGCGCCATTTAATGTCAAGGAATGAATTTGCATGTTCACTCGGCTCATCGTCAGCGAAAAACGCTTGGGTATGAACACCAAAAACGCATTGAAAAACGCTGACGAATAACGCGTGCTGATATTCGTCCTGGTGTGTACGGGCCTTAATTCATCGTCTGCTGTCGTTTAAAGCCCTTTGAAGCTGCAGTGAAACTGTCTTTTGGACCTTGAACCGTTTGGAACCCCATTGAAGTCCATTATATGGAGAAAAATCCTGGAATGTTTTCATCAAAAACCTTAATTTCTTTTCGACTGAAGAAAGAATGACATGGACATCTTGGATGACATGGGGTGAGTTAATTATCAGCAAAAGTTTATTTAAAGTGAACTACTCCTTTAATGGACCTGAGCTAACATGAACTAACCTGAACTAACCTTATGTCGTAATAACAAGATCTTATGTCGTTCAAACGACATATTTTCTCGTAATAACGAGTCTTATGTCGTTAAAACGACATACTTTTCTCGTTATAACGACATATATATCTGTTTTAAAGACATAAATATCTCGTTTTCACGACATAAATATCCCGCTATAACGACATAAATATATCGTTATTTCGACATAATAAGGGGACGTTGTAATATGCATTAAGCTACATTTAGCATTCTTATAATGAGTTTCTATGTGAGGAAATGCTTAAACGCTTTGCGTTCATATTCTGGACGTAGCTATCTGATTTTTGTAGTATACTTTATTATGATTTTAGTATTAATAATGCACACACTTATCCGTGAACTTAATAAATGTATGTTTTTATTAGACTACCATATCCACAAACAAATTGCGTTCAGTTGTGTGCAAAATTCAGAATTTAACGAATGTGCAGCGATTTGTACAAATAGAGACTGTTTGTGTATAAAATACATTTGTTTTATTTTGTATTAGTGATAATTTGCGCGTCCCTTTATTGGGACATTCTAAAACACTTAACGTTAATAAAAGGCTTAACGTGGCTTACTGTACTAAGACAGTAATATTAAAAGACCGAACTCAGTAAACATCATATTAATAAGCTATACTTTGTGTTGTGCAAAAAAAAATCATGAGCACAGAATATGAACGCAACGCGTTTAATTAGCCTACACATTAAGCATTTTCTTTCCATAGAAAACCGTTATTAGAAAAGGCTTAACGTGGCTTAATGTTCAAAGACCAAACTCGTAAACATCATATTAATAAGCTATACTATGTGCAAAAAAATAAATGAGCCCAGATGAATGCAACGCGTTTAATTACATGTTAAGCTTTTTCCTACCATTAGAAAACCGCTATTAAAAGGCTGCATAGTCTATAGCTTATTAATATGATGTTTACTGAGTTTGATCTTTTAATATTAATGTCTTAGTACAGTAAGCCACGTTAAGCCTTTTTAATGTTAAGCGTTTTAGAATGTCCCAACATAACTACAATGCGTTCTTTAATTCCCAGTCTTGAAATGAATACAAACCTTAACATAACGGACAGTGTTCAAACCACAGTAAATAATCATACTAATAAAGTATATGTACAAATCTGCTGAGTCTCAGAATATAAACTCAACGCGTTTAATTACACGTTAAGCAAATTGCCGTCAAATGAGATCTTAATAAATGGACGCACAAATTATCACTAATACAAAATAAAACAAATGTATTACACAAACAGTCTCTATTTGTACAAATCGCTGCACATTCGCTGAAATTCTGAATTTTGTACACATAACCGAAAGCAATTTGTTTGTGGATATAGTAGCCTAATAAAAACATACATTTATCAAGTTCACGGATAATTGTGCGTCAGGTGCTAGTATCGTTTAAATTTGAAAGATTCTGATTCCAATTCCGATTCCTTGTTTCGACTCTCGGTTCCTAACGATTCTCGATTTCGAATTCTTTTAAGAGTCAGGATCAAAAAAGTTTAGCTAACCTTGCTAACCAATGGTCTTTCTGAAGGAAATACTCCTTTCTGAAGGAAATACTCCTTCTGTCACAAATACTCCTTTTGTCACAAATTTTGCCGAGATTTCGATATTTTTAGAAAGTGAAGCCACACTTTGGACCGCCGACGTAAGCTACTCATGTTCGACTCGCGCGGTTAATGCGAACACTTCCGGAAGACGCTTCTTCGTTGGTGTTTTCAGCGGTTTCTTCTTCCGGTCGGCAGACTGTGAATATCGAAACTCAGGAATCGGAATTTTTACTTTTGAACGATTCGCGAAAAGCGAAAAGTTAGTCCCCGTTCCAATCGATACTCGATTCTCGATACCCAACCCTAATTGTGCGTGCATTATTAATACTAAAATCATAATAAAGTATACTACAAAAATCAGATAGCTAATATAAACGCAAAACGTTTAATTTTCCTCCCTTAGAAACTCATTTTAAAAACGCTAAATGTAGCTTAATGCATATTACAATGTCCCCTTATTATGTCAAAATAACAAGATATTTATGTCGAAATAACGAGATATTTATGTCGTTATAACGAGAAAAGTATGTAGTTTTAACAAGAAAAGTATGTCGTTTTAACGACATAAGATCTCTTATTATGAGAAATATGTCGTTTAAACGACATAAGATCTTGTTATTACGACATAAGATCTCGTTATTACGACATAAGATCTCGTTATTACGACATAAGATCTCGTTATTACGACATAATTGAGGGGAAAAAATAATATGTATGTGGCAGCAATGCGTCAGCGTAATAAAGAGCTGCTTTAGTGTGTACCTGTTTTAAAGGTTTCTTTGGAGGCGTTGTGCAGCCAGTCGTTCCACAGGTTTGCTGTTTGCTCATAAATCCTGTTCTTTTCTGGAGGCATTTGACTCTTTGGATGATAGTCATGATTTCCCATCGCAGAATACACCTTGGTTTCTAAAGAGATACAGATGTACAATGAATTTCATAAACCCCCCAAAAAAACAAAAACTAGCAGTTATATAGGCCTAATGAAACACATACTGGGAAAGACAGATTGTATGATGTGGGTGAGGTTGCCGATTATCCTCAGGACGGGTTCCTCTCCCAGCTGCTCATCGGGAACATGAGGCGTATCATCTCTGTGGAAAACAGATCAGTCAGAGAAAATACATAAGTTTAAGACACCAACTCGTTATTCATTATTGTTATTTCCCCCAATAACATTATGGAAGAATGGGGATTGTATCATACACTATACGTTGTGTGTACTGGACCCTTGTTGGCTGATTTTCTCTTTCTAGAATCATTTTACACTCATACACATTTTATATTTGCATCTTTGGCCTGAAAATGATGGTCTTAAGCGTGCGGTGCAAGTGCACTTATGGCGTGTCTGAATCCACTTTTGCTAGTTTAACGACGGGAAAAATGGTCGGCGCTCCCGGCGCATGGTCTAAAAGAGTTTTCTATTCTCTTAATGAGTAATTGGTGTGTTTTAGGTGTAACGTGAAATAAACCAATTAGAGTCTCATCTCCCATTCCCAGTTGTGCTCACTGGTGGATTCACTATTTACATGGCGGGATTTGTAAGCGAAAAACTGAACGCTAGCGAGGAAACTGATCAGCTTGAAGTGCAAGGTTAGAGTTGTGTCTGTGTTAAAATGTTAGTTAATGTTAATGCATTAATGTGATGTTATTGTAAAGTATTAACATTTATGTAAGCAATAAGGTACTCGAGGCTGTGCTGTATCGAGAATAAGTCGCGGCTGAAGGTCGTTGTTCGGCTGGAACACAAGTAACCTCTTCAGCTGTTACTTATTCACCACACAGCACTGGCCTTGAGTATCTTATTGCTTTTATAAAACGGTTACCACACAATAAAAATATTAAAGTAAAAAAAATCTACGGGACAAGCCGAATCCCACCATATGTTAATGTACACACCATTAATCTTTTACATTGTAATCCTTTTGTTTTTAATATTTGCATGTGTGTGTGCTGTCCCTGTGTAATAATTAGAGTGTGTGTGTGAGTGTAAGCGTGTTATGGACCCGCCTATATTACGAATGCATCCTTTAAACAACAAAAACATAATACGCCATTGACTTTTACGGTAGACCATGCAGGTTTCATTTGGTCAACGGCTCAGTCTATCTCAGTTCCTCAAAATAGCACCGCTCCATCAATGCCCCTGAACACACACCTCGTTCTCAGACCAGCAGCCCATGGGGGAACAGATGGGCACAAATGCATTGCTATTTAAAGGGGGGTGAAATGCTATTTCATGCATCGTGATTTTTTTACACTGTTAAAGAGTTGGATTCCTATGCTAAACATGCAGTTTAAAAATTGAAGTTGACTGTTTGATTGAGTATTTCTCAAAACACTCTGTTTGTAATACTCCGTTCAAATTTGATTGTTAGCCATTGTTTGTTTTCAGGATGTCACAGCTTTTAGACGCTCTCAACGTAAAAGTTTCGCACGCTCGTGATTATTTAGCTCCGCCCACACGGCACGCTTCCACCCGCTCGACTTTTCCGGAAAACTTAGTTACAGCCTATCTTTCTTTTATAGATATAATAAAACTAAAGATATGATATTAGATAGATAAAGATAAAGATATTATTTTTGGAGATATGATGGATGCAGTATTACTCTATAGGTACTAAAGATGAGATTGACTGAAACTGAGTGTTTCACCCCTCTTTAAACAACATGGCGCAGGATGTGAAAATGAAAACTGTGTCAGGCTGAAGCTAGCAAAACACACTTGCGTCACGCCGGGTGTATGATAGGGCCAATAGTGTTGAAAATCTATTTAAAATCAGTAAAAACTGAGTGAGTTCTGCAGGGATGACGTGTTTTTGTAGAAAGGAGTTGTATCTTAAGGGCCTGTTCACATAACGTGTCTTTTGCATTTTCTACACGTTTTAGGCGCTATACGCTGTAAAAAATGAATATGCTTTATCTAATCAAAAAAACTGTGGCAACAGATTACAAGCAAAATTATTAATTTATCAAATTAGAAATGAATAATAATTAATCAAATTAATTCCTTAAAAGTTAATCATTTAAAATGAGTAAAACGTCCAACAACAACCAAAAAAACACAAATTGAAGTCTCCATTATGGTGATCGGTGTTTGCTTTAAAATGACTGTTTTCTCCTTCAGTGATTCTGCTTGTTAACATCAGGTGTCTTCAATGTTGGCAATATAAAATAAAGAGTTCTTAATTAATCTTTGACGTCTGTCTGTTAGTGAGATATTTTTGTTAATTTTTTTGGTGCAAACTTTACTCATTTTAAATGGTTAACTTTTAAGGAATAATTTGATTAATTATTACTCAATTCTAATTTGTTAAATTTAATTATTTATATTGCTTGTAATCTGTTGCCACAATTCTATTGATTAGATAAAGCATATTCATTTTTACAGTGAATCCGGCCTAACAAGTGACCGTGATTACTAGTTTAGATCTTTTGACTTTTGCCGATTTAGGCATCATAATGAACTAAACTTTTGTTGGTTTCTGCGAGAAGCCAATGGAAAAATTTTGTTTTTTTCCAAGGGAATCAGGGTGATGTGAACCTGTGGGTTTGTGTGCAGTTTTAAAGGGCGTGATGTGGCTCCATACCCCGTCCAAAAGATGAAGTCCGGGTCCGGCAGGATCTCTCTCATGGCGTACACTGAGGAGTTTATCAGAGTCCACGGGGAGTCACAGGAATAATCCCCATATATTCCCGCATTCGAGATCGGACGGCCTCCACTAGATGCACATTTTGAATGCCGCGTTACTCCCTACATCATAAGACGGATCCCAGTGGAGGTCTGAGATGTGCCAAAAACGACCTGTGGCGAACAAGTGCATAATCATCAGAGATATAATCATCATGCTGGGGATATATTGAGCATCTACTGCATATCTGGGGATATACTGAGAAGACATTTACTACTGATCTCATTTTAAAATATATAGTTTTTTAGGATGACTGTTTCTCCTAATTAAAGGAGCTGTATGGAAGATCGTGGCCAAAACTGGTACTGCAATAACATTCAAAATACCGTAGAGCAGTGTATTCCCTTCCCCCGACTCGAGGGTTGCCAGATCAGGCGCAGGTATCCAACATTTTTTTTATCTGACACTAGGGCTGTCACTTTTGAGAAAAAACATATTCGAACGGATTATCGAATATCAAGCAATGTATTCGAATATATTCGAATGTCTACGAGCCCCGCCCCCCACCAAAAAAAAAAAACACGTAACGGAGATTCAATCACAAATTTATTAACAGTCTGACAGTCATAAACAGGACTCAGGTCTGTCTGAAAAAATATCTTTAACTTAATGTTTTAAACAGCAGGTTATCAACTTAATCTATATGAAGTGGCACTATGCATAGCCAATCACAAAATTAGGCTACATGGAAAAAAAACTGAATCGGAACAGCACGGCACAATCAATAACTTGACAGCTTAAACAGCAGCAGAAGTAAAGCCTATAGCCTAGCCTGTATTCATTTCTTAATATTGTTTGCTAGAAACACCCATTTATCAACTTGATCTGGATCAAGTGCGGCTATCTTTTTATTGGCAATGTTCCCGCGGTGGAGAACGCGCTCTGCAGCGCGCGCGCACAAACAGGTATTTGCGCGTCAATGTTGAGAGGAGAGGTGCATGGTGTAGAACCCAAAATATTTCCAGACTACTTTTTAGATGAGTTGGGGTCGTAATTGTCCGTTCTGTGCGTTATCTTCCATTTTCAAAACAGGGAGACTATTGGCAATTATTCGCGTTGATTTGGGGTCGCACACTGGACGAGAGATGTCGTGCCAAGTCTCAAGGACAACTCCAGATATCGCACACCAGACGCGCACTTTCTCATTAGTGTATGGCCAGCAATATTGTTATGTTTAATGACATGAAAGGAAGATAATGTCTGTTCTATGTTATGATTGTACTGTACAATTAAATACAATCGTTGCTGAGTCTGCAGTCTGAAAACTTTACCTCAGAACATCCGTTAACTGAATGAATTGAGAATCTCACCTGAAAATCCAATAACATCAGCAATTGTCATTCAAGCAGCTGATTTCTGTAAATGAATGCAAAACTAAATGTATATTGCAGATATGGCCAAGTCAGGATCCATTAGCAACGATTTGAGACAAAAAATAATTACAATTTTATATAAAGTTCAAGCTATGTAAATGGCGCTCTGTGCGCGCTGCAGGATTTTGAACACGGTACTGAGCTGTCGCTGAGCGCCGCGGACAGACGCCGAATGGCATCGCCGGAGTGTGTAGGCTACACTCATAGAGAATAATGTGTTCGAATTTTAAAGATGTGGCACTGCGTGACACGGCGCTGAGCTTCTCAGTCCGGTGTGCGACCCCTTTAGAGCACCCGCACTTGGATGAGATGGCAAACAATAATAATAAAAAAAAACGGTCTAATCATAGACTGCAAAAATGCGCTAAATATGGCACTTTAAAAACCGGTTAGTTTATTTATAGTTCGAATACGGATATTTCACGTCATGTTCGAATGCATATTCGAATATTGAATAAAAAGTGACAGCCCTATTCTGACACATTTGTAGTGGCTGACTGGTAGATCGGATGGAGGGTGGAGCATCATACCAAAACACAACATGACAACATCAACATCAGTTGAGGGCGGCAACTTTACTTTTTAAATGACAATATCCTGGCTGGACTACTGTTGTCAGTGATATAAGTATTTGAAATGAACATGATTTCCTAGCTGATATATCAGGGCCATTTTTATGATTATTTTAAATAAATTTCTTACATACAGCTCCTTTAAGGTTTCAATGTCTCAAATCTTTGGGGAATAGGGAAAACTTTATCGTACTGGGAAATTTTGCCATTTGCCATGTATCAATGCGCTATTATCACAAATATAACAATCGACAGGCACAACTACGCAATATCATTACAAAACATTTAACATATTTTTTATAGTATTTGATACATTTTCCTAGGCTGGACATCACTTTTGTCCACTAGTGTAAAAAGATAATTTTGCAATATTTTAAATAATAATAAATCAAACAATTTAAAAAAAAAAATAAATATATAGGGCTGTCATATCGCAGTCAATCGTGATTAATCACATCCAAAATAAAAGTTTGTGTTTACATAATATATGTGGGTGCACTGTGTATAATTATGATATATATATATATATACACACACACACACACATGCTTGTATATATTTAAGAAATTGTATGTATATAACTGAATAAATATATATTATTTTATATTATATATAAAGTATATTACATGTAAATAATATTTTTTTCTAAATATATACATGCATGTGTTGTGTGCGTGTGTGTGTGTGTGTGTGTGTGTGTGTGTGTGTGTGTGTGTATATATATATATATCTGTGTACAATATAATACATGGTACGCCTTAGAAAATCCTGCCTTATTTCACAACATTATTATTGCTAACACTATTATTGTCAACAATATTATGCTCTGAATAAATCTCATAATGGCAAACACTGCTGAAAGCTTTGCTCCCCAACATACAACCTGTCAAAAAATAAAAATAAGTGCAGTGTGTGGGTGTTAATCTAACCTGTAAAACATCAGGAGACATACCTGTCAACACGTTACTTCTAAACCAGAGACAATGAAGATGTTGAGAAGAACGACTTTCCAAACACATGCCATTCGCGATCCTGACCGTAAGTGTGTAGAGAGATCCAGGGACTGCGAGTGTGTGAGAGTCCACAGTCCTCATAAACGGACAGATAAGATTAGTCAGCTGGAGGAAGTACACAGAAAGTAGAAGTTCTCCAGCTGTTTACACGTGTTAGAGGAGAACAAGTGTGTGTCAGTCTACTATTTCAGTGTGCTGCTATTTTGAGGGTATGACTATAGTCTATAATGCGTCTGCTGTTCATACCTAGTAGCTCAACATTTAAACGAAAATCGTAGCCGGAAGTTTCCATTCTGAATGCTTTACGTTGGATTTATAAACCACTCTTTGTAAAAATATAGCCTTTCAGAATCAGCTTTTCCATACCGCCTTTGCAAACGAACCACACATCGGGTGTTTAGTCATAAATATTGTAACATTTATTATATACGCAGAGCTGACCGCCTGAGTAACTGTACTTCATACTTTGTACTTTAGTACTGTTGGAAAGGAATAATTGTCTTGTACTCAGATATAGGTATAAATCAAAATATAAGTGATCTTTATTACAATTAATTGTGACACCTTCTATTTAAGTATTTTACGCCTTTTTATATTTTTTTTGGCCTAAATAGTTCTTTTCAACTTAAAACTCCTGTGTACTTTTTACAGACTGCATATAACATTCATATTTGACAATTTGGTAACACTTTACAATATCGGGGTGCACTAATAAAGCATTAATTCATGCTTAACTAATTCACAGATAATACCTGAATTTAATGTGTAACTAATGATTATTTAAGCTATTCATTAATGTATTACCATATTAGGAACTAATTAAGAGCTGTAAGGTCTTATGTATTTGTTATTAATTAAATATGTAATTGTGGATTAATTCCATAATAACTCATTTTTTTAACTAATAGTGTTAATTAAATATGTTATTTAACTAGAATGAGCCAGAAGAAAAGTGTCATTTTAAAGGTAATACAGTTTTCTCAGTCGCTTTGGTGCATTTTTCACATCACTATTTACATTTGCACAATAGTTAGTTCAACTCCACAACATTTAGTCATTTGTGCACATCATAGTAGCAGTTTCTCATTCCTTCCAACAAATTGCAAATGCTTTTGGAACATGCATCAATTGCTTTCATACAACTCTGCTGCTTTATAACATTATTCATTTGCTTATGTCATATAGTCCAAATCAACTATACTTGTGAATGCTGAATAGTCATTCATATAAACTCAAGAGTCCTCATTTCATTGCTTGAGTCATCACATACAAAAATGTTGAACTAGTTGTCAAAATTCGTCAAGCAAATTTTACTTTTTTTATCTTTAAAAAAACCTTTTTTACCCTAAATTGAACAATTTCTCGCAGGTGAGCCGCAGTTTCACTGATGAGAAGGGATGTGCATGAATGATTTACAGTATGTGTATGTTTGTATGTTCAGTTTCGACACGTACCTGTGGCGATATTGTTTACAGTTGTGGCGATTGATCTACCCAAAGGGAAGTTCTATGTTTGTTGGTAAATAAGGGTGTATTTTTCTTTTGCACAATGCTTGAACAAACCAAGCAATTGCAAAGACCATGCAGTAAATGTGGAACATACATATTCACTGTCTTGTACTCAATTACTGACCTCACTGAAATACAGTAATGCTGAAACTTTACCTGTAGTTTTCAAATGGCTGCGATAATCATAGTTGTTTAGAGCATTTCCCCAGGTTTGGTGTCACCAGTATCTAACTTCTTTGCATTGTCAACACTACAGAGTAAAACTGTCATAATGAAAACATGACAAATGTCTGGTTCATAAACACTGGTGTTAGGACTTTTCATCTTGTATCGACACTGACACTTTCATTGACATGAATACTGCTCTTGAGGAATGAGTTATCCATTTGAGCAAGTGACACACTTTTGCAGGTTATCAACTATTGCTTAGCAATTTTGTTCCAACTGTTCTGAGAACTGCATTAACTGATGTGCAAATGTGATGTGAGAAATGCACCAAGAGACTGAGAAAACTGTAATATTTCATAATATTGATAAATTGCGACATGATAGACAGAACAGACTTGACAGATAGAGATATTGATTATTGATATATAGATAGAGCATAGACAGACAGATATATATATATAGACACAGATATAATACAGATATACACAGAGACAGACATACATATAGAGAGATATAATATATATACATAGATACATATATATAGAAGACATACAGATAGACAGAGAGAGAACAGACAGACAAAGATACAGACATACATAGATATATATATACAGATATATAGACAGAATAAACATACAGATATATACAGACAGATACAGAGACAGACAGATATACAGAGAAGAACAGACAGATAGAGACAGATACAAACATACATACAGACATACAGTACATACAATATACATATAGATATATACATATATAGATAGTACATACAGATAGACAGACACAGAACAGACAGACACATATACAGACATAGATACAGACAGTAGACAGACAGTATGATAGTACATATACAGAGACAAGATATAAGATACAGACAGATAAAGACAGACATACATATAGATATAGAGAGACAGACAGACAGTACATAATATAGAGACAGACATATATAGTATACAGACAGACAGAGTACATATATACAGAGATATAGAGACAGAGCAGACATACAGAGATATATAGACAGACAGATACATATATAGAGAGAGTACAGACATACACACGAGAGAGAGACAGACAGACAGTACAGAGATACATGACACATAGATAGATACAATAGATACAACATACAGACAGACAGAGAGACATACACAGAGCAGACAGATAGACACAGAGCAGACAGACAGAGATATAGAGACAGACAGAGACATACAGATATGATATATATAGAGCACACATACAGACAGACAGATAGAGAGAACATACATACATACACACAGAGACAGACAGATATATATATATATATAGAGAGACATATACTATATACAGAGAGCAGATATACAGACATACAGAGAGATATACAGACTATACATATAGTACAGATCAGAGCAGACAGACACAGAGACATAGAGTAGATATACAGATAGACAGACATAGATACAATAGAGAGACAGACAGACGAGACATAAACATACATATACACACACATACATACATACATACACACATACATACACACACACACACATACACACACACAGACATAGTACACACACACACACACACACACACACACACACACACACAGACACACACACACACAGACAGATACACACACACACACACACACACACACACACACAGAAACACACAGAGACACACACACACACACACAGACATACACACATATAGAGATATACATACATATATATATATAGAGACACACATACAGATACAACATAACACACATATAGACAAATACAGACAGACACACATAGACAGACAGAGAGATAGTAGATAGACATAGCAGAGATACACAGAGAGACATATATACATAGACACAGAGAGATAGATACAGAGGTCTTTCACCTCAGTAACCATGATCACATGATGAACTTCAGGGGCTCATCCTAACACGGATATCCGGGAAACAGACACGAGAAGCTTTCATTCGTTCTGAAGTTTTTCAATCTGCCATAAAACAAAGAAGTTTCCCTGCCAAACTGAGAATGAGTTCTCTGAGTGAAGTCCCGGAGGAGGATCTGGTGTGTCCCGGTGTGCTCTGACATCTTTCTGCTATCCTGTGCTCCTGCCTGCAGTCACAGTGTGTGTAGGAGTGTTCCAGCGGGTGCGTCGTGGCCAGCTGCAGGCCGGCAGGAGTGTCCTGTCTGCTGGGAAACATCCACAGGCTTTCTCCCACCGCATAATCTGAGTGTTTAAGGAACATCTGCGAGTCATTCTCCGGAAGAGAAACCTGTCATCTCGGTGTGTTCTTCTGCCATGTGCACAGAGAAGACTCCAGTCTTCTTGTCTGGATGATAAACAGCCTGTGTGTTTTGGTGGTGCAGTAGCTCGGAGAAAACACCTCAAACACCTTTCAGGCCCGTCCAGTGAAGTTGTCTCACGTCCTGAGGGTGAAACATCTGTGTTTCTCGAGTCAGGTCTAGTGAAGTTCAGGCCATTTAAACAGGAGTATGCTCACACAATCTTTGGATAAAGGGGGCATTCATATACATCACCTAGTGCGCGGAGGGATACATAGTTCCCACAGGAGACATTCTAAAACGTGAAAAACGCTTAACGTGGCTTACTGTACTAATACAGTGATATTGAAATACCAGTACACATCATATTAATAAACCATACTGTGTATTAAAAAAGATGAGTTCAAAATATGAACATAACGCGTTTAATTAACACGTTAAGCATTTTCTTCCCATAGAAAACCGTGATAAGAAAACATCGCTAACGTGGCTTACAGTACTAAGACAGTGACAATTGAAAGACCAAACTCAGTGCACATTCATATTAACAAGCTCATACTGTGTATTAAAAAAAGATGAGTTTCAAAATATGAATCGCACACGTGTACACGTTAAGCATTTTCTTCCCATAGAAAACAAATTAGAAACACTTAACGTGGCTTACAGTACTAAAACTTGCGTCCATAGTTTGGAACTCATCTTATTTTTTATACATAGTATGGTTTATTATATATCATCTGTACTGAGTTTGGCTCTTTAATATCACTGTTCAAGTGCAGTAAGTCACGCTAGGCGCTTTCACGTTAAGCTGTTTTGACGAATGTTCCCTACAGGCGAAATTAATAGTCACGTGACCTCCCGCGAGACGCCATCTTTGAGGGCAAAACCGCTGTGTTCTACCATAGGTGTTTACAAAGTTTGATCAGAGAATGTTGGTTACAAACAAATATTTTTTCTGTTTATATTGTTATGCAAATCATGAAAAGACAAAGTGAAATAGATTATAAAGAGAACTATTAAAACAAGACAGAGAGAGGTACACAATGCGAAAATGACGTGGGGTATGCTTGGTGACGTCTGATCAAATGCAATCAATGGAAAAGTAACTTAACTTAGTCATCATAGCGAAGTAGCATGATGCTGTAATCTGTCTATTAAAAAGCCATAGCCTGCACAACCTTAATCCATGTTCCCCTTAAAACAGTCACCGGTGCTTTCTGTGATATGCATGTACTTTGCGGGCGTCATGGTTCGGTGCATGAATATAAAAATAAATAACTCTCGTGCAATTTAATGAATGTAATGCGGAACTACATTATATGCGGGTTCTTCAGGGACATAATCTGAGATTGCAAATGCTGGGATATGAGATCAAACAGTGGAAACAATGTTTTGTAATGTTTCAAATACCTTGTCATTTCTGTTTCATACATCGAACTGCAATGTGTTAACTTATATTTGTTTACACTCGCAATAAAACACAACATTGTGCTTTTGTCAAACAAATCTCTTGCGTGTTTCTGAGTGAGTTTCTTTCCTGTTTATCCTCCTCCAGCCATAATCTCCGTCGTTGTTCGGACAAAAGCTTAGTCTTCTCACATCCATGGAATCCAATGACGGGTATAAGTGTAGAAATCCCGATTTATCTGAACCTTCGGCACCATTTTATCATCCATTGACCCAGCAGGGGATGACCATTTTCACTTTATAGCACGAAACTCATTTCACTTCGTTCGAACTCGTATTGTTTCTTCTAATGTTTTGCCCTCAGCAATGGCGGCGGGTCGGGCAAATGCCCGTATGTCGTGACGTCATGTGGGAACTATGTCTAGGAAGGACCCTACAAGTTAAAAAAAAAAAAAAAAAGAAGAAGTTACAAGTTCAATTAAACCTTCAAAATATGAGGAAAATATATGTTTCATATATATATATATATAAGTAAACATTGACTAGCATAATCAGTTATTAATGTTTCATTGGTTTTCTATAGTTTTTGCTTCAATGCAATTTCTTTAAATGATCATTTATATACCATGTATTAAGTTTCATTGCGTTATTATTACAAATAAAACAATTGACTATAAACACAACACAATATCGTTACAAAATCTTTACAAAACAGATTTTTAAGTTTTATTTTGATAATGTCAACTTTAACATAAAATAACTATATTACTTAAAAAGGATAGAATGTAATAGGATGACAAAATGAATTGTGTTTAATTAATTTAATATATCTACACTCCCAGTTTCTGTTAATAATAAACAAATAAAAAGAAGAATGATCTTGCGAGTAAAAAGTTTGTGAATCACTGCTTAAAGTTATATAGACTTACTCTTTTGCATAACAGTAATATTAATGGCATTCCACTGATTAAACAAACATCAACTGTTTATTGTATTTCAGGAGGAATTGAAGACCTCATTAAAACAATTACAAGAAAAACTTGTGAGCTTTAAAGAAATGAAACAATCGTTTGAGGATACAGCGCAACACATTAAGGTGAGAAATATACACTGACATTTTCTAGATAATTGTTTAACGATAGTTCCAGTAGAAGAGTGTGTGTGTGTGTGTGTGTGTGTGTGTGTGTGTGGAACACAGACTCAGGCTCAGCAGACTGCGAGCGCTTGCAGGAATGAGTTCGAGCGTCTTCATCAGTTCCTGCGGGATGAAGAGAGACACAGGATATCTGCACTGAGAGAGGAAGAGGGTCAGAAGAGTCGGATGATGAAGGACAGGATTGAACAGATCGACAGAGAAATAAAGTCTCTCTCAGCACATCAGAACTATAGAAGATGATTTATACACGGCCGACATGACCTTTCTGCGGGTGAGGACTCGCCGGTATTTCCAATTAAATGTTTTACTGTAGGCTATTAATCAATTTTAATTTTATTCAGGTTTATTGTATCTATACAATATTGTTCCACTGTACCCATTATCCCGCATGAAGGCGTTAAAAGTGACTCGTGAAGGTTGAGAGTGGACTGATGTTTGGTTGTATACTGTCGAGCAGGATTTTGAGTTTGACATCACTGAGAATCCCATTTCCTCATCATTAGTTTATCTCTGTTTAACACTTCTAATAAACTATTAGACACAACTGTTAAACAATAGCGGTGTAACAATATATCGTGCCACAATATATCGCAATACAAAAATGCAACAAGTATGTATAAAAATGACTATGTTTGCAGCCTGTTCTTCACGTAAATGCGTCTCTATAACACGCATGTGTATTGTTCGTGTAATATATACGCGAAAATGAGTTTTTACGTGTATATGAGACACAGTTTTTTGCGTGCAATTGATACGCAGTTCATTTGCGTATAATACACACGCACCCCACACCACTAATTCTAGGCAAACGTCTAATACACACGCACCCATCCCCACACCTGAACTTAACCTGAACCTACCAATGCGTATCATATGCACGTAAAAACTCACTTTAGCGTATATATTACACGAACAATACACATGCGTGCTATAAAGACGCATTTAGTGTGATCGGGTTGATGTGAGACGAAATTGTAACAAAAGTTTTAGTGTCACTGCATTAAACTATATACTGTTGATTTATACTGTTGATTATAATGTATTAGAACTCCTGAAAATGCCAAATGACCAGTAAAAAGTGTCCAACATTATTGGTCTTATAGCATATATTTTAAATATATCTAAATACATTGATTATATACTGGTGGCGTATTGCATTCACTTGAAGAAAAAAAATCTACTCTGTTTTTCTGAATTAATGACTTAATTATCTCAGAATTACAAGATCATTTTTTCATGAGAAAAAAGTTTTTGCTCTAGTTTTTCTAATTAACGACTTAATTTTTCATGAGAAATTTCTTTACTCTGTTTTTCTCGAATTAACGACTTAATTTTTTCATAGGAAAAATTTTCCATTGATAAAACAGAGCAAAAAATTTCCATGAGAAGTTAACTCATTAATTCAGAAAACGGAGCAAAAAAATTTCTCATGAAAAATTAACTCGTTAATTCAGAAAAACAGAGCAAAAACATTTTTTCTCGATGAAAAATTAACTCGTTAATTCAGAAAAACAGAGCAAAAAAAAATTATCTCATGAAAAATGAAACCTGCGTTAATTCAGAAAAACAGAGTAGATTTTTTTTTTTCAAATGAATGCAATACGCGCTCCGTAATTATATCTAGTCAGAAAAAGTGTAAGAATATTCGTCTAAAATAATTCCGTATTTTCAGTTTCAGAATCATGAATATTGTTATTCTGGTGTCACTCGTCGTCCTTGTGTTACAAGCACCGAGTTCAAGCCTATTCATTTAAACCCACAATGTTATATCAAAGTTTGCATTGTAATCAACACCTTTTATCATGTCTTGGATTATCGCAATTATATTCGTATCGTGAGTTCAGTATCGTGATATGTATCGAATCGTGACATGAGGGTATCGTTACACCTCTATTAAACAAAGAAACTAAATGATACCAGCTATTTACAAAATATCAGTATTTTCAGAAACACTGTATTTCATTGGGCCACTTTAGACATTCAACTGACTAAGTAACTTTGCAACTAAACCCTCATTGTACTCAAACAGATACTCAAATGATACTCAAAGTTTACTCAAAGATGCCAATTCAATACATTTAAAGTAAGCTATGCCTCCTCTGAATCAGTGGATAATTGTTATATTATAAGAAACAAATTCAGACAGGCTTCTCAGAGGTTAGTCAACATGTTTTATGACAGGTTTGAAAAGTAATGATAGAAATAATGTCTCTTCTGTATTAGAAAAATAAATAATAACCTCCAAAAGAAATACCTCCAAATTGAACAAAAATATCTCACAAACTTACCAAAAAGAACTAACAAAATATATTTCTATCTTTAGTTCTCTTCTTCTTATCCTGTATCCTCTCATCCTCCTTGTTTGCCTATATCTATATTTTGCTGTAGAGCTGATCTTTCCCAGCAGTTTTTTGTAAACCAGGACATTTTCATCACTTTATAAAAAACAGCCAGGACAGGACAGGTGAAAACAAGTATGCACAGTTGAAAACTGACAAAAACTGTCCTGTGAACGGCCTTTACTCTCCACACCATTGCTCAGGGTTTCTTTTATAATGTTGTCTAGCTCAATCACTCAATGGTGGGAGTTAGTGGAAGTAGCTTTGCACTTTGTGTAATTAGACACTCTGAAAAGTGTGTATTGGTATCAAAAATCAATATTGGTCTGACAAATAGTTGAGGGTTAAAGAAGATATTTGATCATACATACGAAGCTTAATTCCTCCTTTTGTGTTTTGCAGAACTTCTCAGAAGAAAGGTAAGAGGCGTCTCCTGCTCCCTCTCTGCAGGTCAGTCGCTTTCTGTCGTTTGTTCTGTCCTTTAAAACTCCTGGATGTATTTGCAGAGCCCGGATCACACTGCAGGATCCAGAGATTCCCACTGGAGCGCTGATGAGTGTGCCAGAACACCTGGGGAACCTGAGGTTCAGAGTCTGGGAGAAGATGCAGGAGATCGTTCACATCAGTGGGTTTAGTATGGGTTTGATGACAGTATCAATGAGTACACACTGGATTTAAAGGGTGCTATAATGCCCTTTTCACAAGATGTAAAATAAGTTGGATGTCCCCAGAGTGTATGTGTGTGTGAAGTTTCAGCTCAAAATACCCCATAGATATTATTTATATCATTAGCATGTTAAAATTGTCACCTTTCTGAGGGTGAGCGAACACACACTGTTTTTGTGTGTCCCTTTAAATGCGAATTAATAAAAAAATTCAGCTCAGATTACCTCACACAGACGTGCACTGAAATTTTCAAAAACATTTATGACAACAAAGATTGACAACTAGTGTGACAAAGGGACTTGTATAATGCTACAGGACGTTTCTGATTGGTTAGTTGACGAATTTATGTAGCTGATGTGGAGTTAACGATCTTCAAGTCATTGATTAGCATATTCTGTCACTGATAATCTATAAATCACGTTCCCGGGGCGGGGTTCATGTAAATTTTAGGGTTAGTGATGTTACTAACCCATGATTAAGCTAATAGCTTGTTTTCACATGACGTCACGCCACTGCGTTGCCATGGCGCGAAATGCAAATGGAGGGCAGGAAGTGATTTTCTATATTTAGGAAGCACTATAACACACTCAAATGCCTGTGTTTTGCGTCGTTTATGGTTGCTGAAATCGATCAAACGCATTGAGGAGTTTTTGTCGTGTGCCAAAAATTGTTGTTCATAAGAGGGAAAATACAAGAAATTGACAGAAATACACCGGGAAAAATGCCTTGCAAACATAACGTACTGCGGTCGGGAGGAGCCTGAATGGGAAAATGCCTGTGTGTGTGTGCAGTGATCACTTCGTCAAATGTGAGTTAATACATTATTTATGTGGCTTATAATTACATTATTCAGGTGTTTAAATACACTTATGTGGCTGTTTGTGTAACGTACCAGTTTCCGAACTTTGTAAAGTCAAAGTATGTCTGTAAGACGAGTTAGTTGCTGATATCTACAGCCTCGATGGCAGGCAAATCTCTCAATTCAGTTGAAAATCGGTCCTCTTCATAACGTAAGGATCACGTCCTGCATATGTTTTGATTTTCTGTTTATATATTTCTCTTGTAATAGCGTCTAAAGTAGTACAGTACGGACTTTCCTCCATCTCGTCCATTGCGCTCTTCACTCCTTGCCCTCCACCTGCATTTCGCGCGTCAACACAATCACGTGACTGCAAACCACCTATTGTAGTTCCTATCAGCTGTTTGTTGTTGTCCTTAAAGGGGTGGTATAATGCTCCTTTCAAAAGATGTAAAATAAGTCTGTCCCCAGTGTTCATGTGAAGTTTTAGCTAAATATAGCACACAGATATTTTATATAACATGTTAAAATTGTAACTTTTTGAGGGTGAGCAAAATGCAGCGTTTTTGTGTCTATCACTTTAAATGCAAATGAGCTGCTGCTCCCAGCATAGGGGCGGAGCTTCAATATCTCGTGTCATTTTACCGCACACAGACATGTGCTGAACATTTCAAAAACTTTTAGACTTTTATGTTCAAACTGGAGTCAGACACTAGCCATGTTTCCATCGGCACGTTTTTATCCGAATTAAGTGATATCGAATGAAAAATGCCTTATGGAAACAGTAAAATCGAATGAAATTTCATGAAAATCGACTCAAATGAAATGCGTTCTGTCTCATTGGATTTTCTCTTGATTCGATATACGGCTAATGCGATAAAAGCTGATGGAAACGTTATTTGCCGAATGAAATAATGAATTGCGATTACGTTTTATGACCTTTTATGGTTGCAACATCGTAGAAGACGGAGTTCATTTCCAGCCAGTCTGTTTGCCCACACATGGCGGATGTCAACAAAGACAGATGTAAGTGGACAAAGCAAAAAATGCTTCAACCAAAGGGTTATGAACCACGATCTCCCAGAACTGATGGAGCGCTGTCGTTCCCACACTACAGTCGCCTCCGCTGTCGTCGGGCATTTACGTGCATCGGCATCATCATAGCAATGTTTATAGCGTTGTTGTTTTCTTAGGTTAGTTTTGCTTGTTTTTACGTGGCTTGGTTGAATTCTAATGTATAATGTGGTCTGTTATTTCTGGTTAACAGACTGCGGCGCTGCTAACACACCGTTGCCATGGACGCAGTTCAGAGACGGAACAGACTATTTTCTTTAGCAGAAGCAATACTCGTTTTTAAATCAATAAACTCGTTTTTAAGTCAATATTTTGTGTCAAATTATTGATTTATTTATTTATTTGGTTGATTTATATGTAATAAGCAGGATAATAGTGAGGCGGTTGTTATAGCGAATACAACCCCTTCAACCGCCTCGCATATACAATATCCCATTCATATGTCACTATCATCTGGCACATAATCATTATTAGGCTTCAACTTGTGAAATACTTGATCATTTGTTGGTAGATGGCATGATCCGTTTTGTCTAACAAAACTTTGTATCGCAAAAGTTTGCTTGAATGTTGTTCGATTTAGTGTGAAAATGAATGGAAACACCTTAAAATGTCTCAAATCAATTCGATATACCAATTTGATCGCAAAACAGCATGTGACGTCATTATGTACAGGTTTTTATTCGCTTTAAAGCCGTTTGATCGGAAACACACTTTCACCAGCTTTATCTGCATGAGTTTTTTTACCGAACTTCAGATAATTCGATTGACAAGTGGATGGAAACATGGCTACTGATGACTTAAGAAGTGACAACATGTATAATCAATGCAACAGGACATTTCTGATTGGTTAGTTGATGAATTTATGTAGCTTATGTGTAGTTATCTTCTAGTCATTGATTAGCATATCCTGTCATGATAATCTATAAACCGTGTTTCTAGGGGCGGGTTTATGTAAATTCTAGGGTTAGTGATGTCACTAACCCGGGAGGAATGTCATGTAGTTCCTATCAGCTGCTGTTTATGCTCAAAAGTGAAATCATAGTCAATCACCCCTTTAAACGCACCATTAAAGTCATGCCTGAGATGTTTTGTATTGTCATCAGCTCCGGTCACACTGGGACCCCAACACTGCCTATCCTCTGCTGTTCCTGTCTGATGATCTGACCCATGTCAAATGCAGCGCTAATGCACAACACTATCCCGAAATCCAGAGAGATTCGACTATTACCACTGTGTGCTGGGCTATGAGGGCTTCAGCTCTGGGAAACACTGCTGGCACGTGGAGGTGGAGAACAACACCTGCTGGTCTGTCGGAGTGACCACAGCGTCTAAGCCGGAGAAAGGAGACGCGCTCTTCGACACTGGAGTGTGGCGTGTGCGTTACATGGCCGGTCAGTATACGTCACAGTCACCTCTGATGGCTCGCACACATTTACCTGTTGAGGAGAGACTGAAGGTGATTAGAGTGAAGCTGGACTGGGACGGAGGATCCGTTTCCTTCTCTGATCCGCTCACGGACACACATCTGTGCACTTTCACCTGCACATTTACAGAAGCAGTGTTTCCGTTACTCTACAGCAGCTGTACATCTTACCCACTCTCGAATCTTACCTGTGAAGTTCAGTGTAACCACGGAGGAGCCTAAACTGCAGCCGTATCAGCCTGTGGCCCAGGACCGGCCGCCCACTGAGGCCAAGCACCCAGTGCTCTGTGTGGGTCCTGACGCCCCAGTATAGTGATGGAGACACCCGTCCTTCGGGTGAGACGTTAAACCGAGGTCCTGACTCTCTGTGGTACCGCAGACTTTTGTAAGAGTAGGGGTGTGACCCTGGCATCATGGCTTCATAATCATCCCTATATTGACTGATTGGCTTCATCACTGTCTCCTGTCCTCCAGTAAGCTGGTGTGTGGCGCAATATGGCTGCCGTCGCTTCATCCAGGTGATGCTGCACATTGGTGGTGGT
Source organism: Hybognathus amarus (assembly GCA_030378365.1). Taxonomy (NCBI): domain Eukaryota; kingdom Metazoa; phylum Chordata; class Actinopteri; order Cypriniformes; family Leuciscidae; genus Hybognathus; species Hybognathus amarus. The sequence continues at coordinate 36,497 of JAQIUQ010001577.1, forward strand.
TGAGGAGATTCCCCCTTCTATGTGAAGCGCTTTGAGTGCAGAGAAAAGCACTGTAAAAAATGTAATGAGTTATTATTATTAAATAAAGCTTCTGAAATAAAAATGCAAGGTTGTGTGTGTGCATGTGTGTATATACACTCACCTAGAGGATTATTAAAGGAGTAGTTCACTTTTCAAAAAACTTTTGCTGATAATTTACTCACCCCATGTCATCCAAGATGTCCATGTCTTTCTTTCTTTCAGTCGAAAAGAAATGAAGGTTTTTGATGAAACGTGAAAACGTGGGAATTTCAGTGGGAACCAGGTCGGTTCAAGTTCCAAAAAAAACTTCAGTACAAACTGCAAATTTGTTCAAAGGGCTTTAAACGACACCAGACGATGAATAAGGGTCTTATCAGCGAAACGATTCGCTCATTTTATAAATAAATAACAAAGTTTAAGTTTTATAAGCTCAAACGCTTCGCTGCTTGCTCTGTTCTGTTCGTAACTCGGCTCATTTGAAATGAACAAATCTTTTTCCGAGTCATTTGGTTCATTCGGCAAAAGAATGAATGAATCTGATTCGGAAAAAGATTTTGTTCATTTTGTAGCCTGGATGCCAGCCCAAACTCCACCCACAACATTTTTTGGACTGTTGGACTCGATCCATTGAGTAATTATGATCTGGCAAGAAACATTCGGGCCAATCAAATTGCCAGGGGCGTGCTTTATACGATGATGGACAGATGATCTGCAAGTAATCATCACGTTATCGTTTCCCTCATAGATGACTGCTGCTGGAGAATTGAGATGTACAGATTCCGCTGTCGGGTCTGTTGTGAAATAAATCGACAGCGCATTCATTTTAATAGACAAACAGAAAACTGCAATCAAGGCATTTGTCGATCGGAAAGATATTTTGCGTCCTTCCCACATGATTCGGGAAAAGTGTAACTTATCAGCTGGCTCCGATGGTCACTAAGAAGATGGGACGTAATGAAAAGCCTGTGGTCATTGTGGTTTCTGCTTTGGTCACACTCAAGGAGAAGTAAGTAAAAGAAGCAACACTCGTTATTTAACTTCTAAAATAAGTAAGTTCTGTAGTTGAAAACTGCACTATGCAAAGGAGTTGACTTACTGCGTTGCTCTGATTGGTTGTAGGTCTATCGACTATCCAATTGAGTGCAGAGTTGTTGTTTTCCTGGTTCGGTTTAAGACACGCCTCATAATCAAAGCTTAATGGAGCGGTCTCAGACTCATATTCTCAATAGAATATGAGTATGACAGAAGTCAGGCTATTCATTTTGATGAACGAGTTCGAACAGGATTGCGTTACAGAACAGAGCAAGGCGAGCGTTTCAACTTATAAAACTTAAACTTTGTTATTTATTTATTAAATGAGTGATCGTTTCTTTGTGTGAACATGAGTGAACTAATCTTTAAAGAACACCATCCTGTGTTTGACCCCTTTCGCCTTCAGAACTGCCTTAATTCCACATAGCATTGATTCAACAAGGTGCTGAAAGCATTCTTTAGAAATGTTGGCCTATATTGGTAGGATAGCATCTTGCAGTTGATGGAGATTTGTGGGATGCACATCAAGGGTATGAAGCTTCCGTTCCACCCACATCCCAAAGATGCTCTATTGGGTTGGAGATCTGGTGACTGTGGGGCCATTTTAGTACAGTGAAATTGTCATGTTCAAGAAACCAATTTGAAATGATTTGAGCTTTGTGACATGGTGCATTATCCTGCTGGAAGTAGACATCAGAGGATGGGGACATGGTGGCCATAAAGGGATGGACATGATCAGAAACAATGCTCAGGTAGGCCGTGGCATTTAAATGATGCCCAATTGGCACTAAGGGGCCTAAAGTGTGCCAAGAAACATCCCCCACACCATTACACCACCAACCCACCAGCCTGCACAGTGGTAACAAGGCACTGATGGGATCCATTGTTCTGCATTCTGGTTCTTTATCGCCAACTTGCCAGTCTGACCATCTCGAATGTCTCAACAGAGTTTCGAAAGACTCATCAGACCAGGCAACATTCTTCCAGTTTCTACTTTGTCTCAATTTTGGTGTGACCTCTTGCAACTTGTCGCCTCTTTCCTATATTTGTAGTGGAGAATGAGTGGTACCCGGTGGGGTAGCATTTAACAATATAAACAACAAGGAATGATAGTAAATAGAGATCTAAATAATAATAACAGCATTTCCATGTTTGGGTGAACGTTAAAACTCTAGCATAGAAGAGCTGAAACAATATTCTTGATAAATCATAAAATCTTTTATTTTTCAAAATAATCTGCATAACACATCACATCCTACTTAATAGGATTAGATAGATAAATAGTGAGATCTGAGAAGATAAGGGCAGTGAACACAATCAACCGATACACTTGTGAAAATGATAAAGCAATAGAGTAAGGTGAAGCTACGCTGCAGATCTTCTTTTGGCCTCAAGATAATGTCATTAAGATTGAGATCTGGTGTTTTGTGAAACGAAGTTTTGGGAAACCCACTTAAATTATCAGAATGTCTGCAAGAACAGCTTTTGGGATCTGATTGGTTTGACCCTGATTGATCAATCCTTTATAAAGAAAAACATCTGAAAATGAATTGAGAGTAATTGGTGTTCCGATCAGGTTACGGTGTTAGGTGTGGGTTTGATGAAATCATCTCAAAGGTTTTCGGAATAATAGTTTTTCAAACATGACTGTAGAAGAGTGTGTTTTTTAATAAATAAAGATTCATCTGATGTGATCACTCGGAAAAGCTGCATTGTTTGGTTTATGCTTGATGTGTTTACATATGCACAAGCTTTTGAATAATTAATGTTCACAATGGCATCAGTACACAAAAAATAGCTTTTCTAGCATCTACTTTGCTTGGTATCGTGTAACTTCAGGACTCCGTACATATCAACCGGCACAAGTGAATAAAACAATGAGCACACCTTTAAATAAATGTTTATATACTATTAGGTGGCATTCAATAAATTCGGAAAAAGGTTGGCAATGTTTTGTAACATGTACTAGTTGCCCTATTTACAATAATCTGTAGCATTTTGCATAAGCCAATGGCTCTTCGTTTACAGCATTTGTCTCATACAAGCAAGGCTAAATGTAACTCAATCTCAGCTGGGGTTCTGGTAATCGAGCTGAGCATCTTTGGCAAACGGTGATGTCTCTTGAACGCCCACAAGAGGGAGTGAGATCTCTAAAACTGACCGTGATAGTTTGCTGTGGACAGAGGGGCGGCGGGGTCGATGTGTTTGAGGTGACATGCGTGACAGAGCAGGCGTCCGTCCAGAGGATAGCAGCGGTGACCCTCCTCGTCGTTCAACTCCATCTGACAGTCCTGGGGAAAGAGTTTCACACGCTCAGCGGGACGGCTCAAATTCATGAAACAATAATGTACAGTGTGTGAAAAATCATGTGTTTTTGAACATTGAAGTATAGTAGCCCTCAAACCATATTCACTTTATAGCCCTTAAAACTGTAATTGTGGACAAATGTGGGCACAGAGGACTCAGGTGTGATCATAATTTTTATTTATTATAAATGTTATATCACTGTCTTCGATAAAGTTTTATCTATCCATTTATGGTGTTTTTTATTTATTTTAAGGGGTATTTTTGAATTTATTTACTCGAAAAAGTACCATATTTTTAATGTAAATTATGCTTAATTTTATGTTTTATTACTTTTATTTTTTAACTACATTAAAATATCATTCCAATAAGTTCTAAGAGCTAAAACCTAAAGATGAAGTGACTTATGCTGTTACTTAATGTCTTATTTTGGCTTATTTTAGATTGCTTTAGATTACACTTTTTCCAATTCATTTCTATGGTGTGCCCATTTTTGACCCAAATACAAGATTAAGGAGTTTTGTTTTCACCCACTTAACATTGTAAAATTGAGTCAAAAAAAATTGTGTGTGTTCAGGAGGCAAACTTGGGAAAAGTAGCCAAGTTCTTGTACCGCTCAGATAAAGGGAAGTATTTAAAAAAAAAAAAATCAAAACTATTTTGCCCACATGAATACAGTTTTAGGGTTAACCAAGCCTGGATCCCAGTCGAGCTTAGCCCCGCGCTACAACATTTGAGGTCAGGAAGTTCAGTTCGGACCATAGACTGTAAAAAAATAGTCTGGACTTGATCCGTTGTGAAGCAAGGCAACGGGCTTTATACGATGATGGACAGATAATCAACTGTGGCGTAATCATAAAAAGCGTTAACAACAAAGATGGCCGCCGCTGGAGAAGTGAGACGTGTAGATTCAGCTGGTGCGTCTGTTACTCGATGTAGACAGCGCATTCATTATAAAAGAGGAACAGAGAACTGCCATCAATACATTTGACGATCCAATTGAGTCCAGAGGCATTTTCTGTCCTGGTTGGGTTGAAACCAAGCGGCAACAATCTAATCTGAAACATGAAGAGCGAAAAACTGCAATACACCGAGAATCCGCTAGAGGGAGGTCCCAAATGTCCATAGAACGCATGTTAAAATGTCGTTTTCACAGCATAAATTCATGTTTTTACAGGTTGGTCCCATGGACTTTTATTTTATTTTTCGATAGGCTCGAAACTTGTTAGTTTAAATCATATTTAGATATAAAATATATGCCAAATAAGGGCGTGGTTATCTTTGATTGACAGCTTGATTGACAGTTGATAACGGGTTACGCCGAAGAGGAATTCCTGAAATTTGATGTAACACAACACATCAGACCACCTCTGAACATTTGTGTTGAAATATCGTACATTTAATGGGTTGCTCTGCTATAACTGCACTAACCGACACTGTAGGAGGACTTCGCTCCATTTTCTTCCGGTAAGTGACAATCCACTACTATTTCACGTAGTTAGCACTAATTAGCATCAGTGTTTATGGGCAGTGGCACTGCAACAGTTAGCATTAAATCGCCTCAATTAAGTTAGCGTCTGAGGTACTTTGCCTATGGTTATAACTGACGTTTGAAACACTGTAATGCCTGGTTCAGATTACACAATTTTTTTTGTCTGTTACGATAGTCACTGTGTACGATTACATGATTTTGACTCCTAAAATCTTGTGTCGTGGACAAGACACGTCAGTCTACACGTTGCTTCCTGACCAGTCATCACATGCCGTCTTTCAGCGCGCGCGTAATGTCATCGAGAAGGCGGAACTAGTAGTGAGCGACTTCCGGAAACGAACGTAAACAAACAATGGATTAAGCGGTGAGTGTTGTATCGGCTGACCTGTGTTCAGAAAAAAAGAAAGAAAACCCGACAATGGACACGTTCCTGGATTGCTCCGCATTGTCTTTTCAGCGTGAGAAATACACAGAGTGGCATGTGAGCGTGTGAACTGGTTGAATTGCGTGAGACTTAACCCTGCTGGAAGAGGACAGTATGGGCTGTCAATCCTCCAAAGAGAACTGAGGTAAAATAATGTTTTCTTATATATTTTTACTTTTAACGTTAGCATCATCGTCTCTCTTTCATTTCGCCATTTTTGAAAGTTGTGTACGGAAAAGCTTGTGACGTCATACATGTGACGGACCCGGTCGTGGACGACCGTTAAAAAAATTAAACATGCTAGTCTTTGTGTTGTGATGTCGTGAAGCATCGCAGACGCGATGTAGGTTGTCGCCCACTATGACACACTATACGAGATGATACGATCGAATCTTGTGTCCCGATGCCCGTTGTCGTTTACGAATCTCCACGACACCCTACGTCAAACGGATCGTGCCAAAATTGGGCTAAAATCGTGTAATCTGAACCGGGCTTAAATGCGTCTGCCAAATGAATAAATGTAACATAAGAATAGACTCGATCTGCGAGCTCGCTGGCCGCACGTCAGAGGATGTGCAGTTGGCGCAGCTCAGCCTATGAGCGAGCTATGCAGCTGCTAATGCGTTTTCCATAGGCTCCAGTAGAAATAAGAAGGAAAAGGCGTTTCAACATAAGAATGATACTGACTGTAAGAAGTAGCCGAGTCTGGCAGTCGATCTTGTAACGGGACAGATAGCTGAGGCTTCGCTGAAGAGGCGGGTCCACCGGCCGGCTCAGTCTCACACAAACCCTGCCCCTTTTACCCATATATGGATTGGCCAGGAGGTGGGCGGGGTTAGGATTTCACAAGATTTTCCAAGATGGCGCCGCCCATACCCTCCATAAACGGCCTCAAACCGTTCTTCAGAAAGTCTACGGGTGACGTCACAGATGCTTTGTCCATATGTTTTACAGTCTATGGTTGAAACGCCCCATACCCACAGCCCAATGGAGCAGCATTAGGGTCACGGTCTGACTAGCATCTGAGCTTGACGACGCCAGGCTAATGTTAACTATTCTATCACACAATAAAACAGCCTCATATGATTATTGAGAATGACACTAAATCTTGCGAGACTTGTGTAGTTTTCTGACTGTATTACTGTTGTCATCTTCCAAGCTCAACTCACCTCACAGTGATAGCACTCCACGTGATAGTCCCTGTCCATGGAGACCACTCGAATGGTTTCATCCGATCCCTATGGGAGTAAACAACGAGTGAGATTATGACATATCTGGACAAACACAGCTTTTCACAACACACACGACACGATGACCATGCTGAACTCTTTTATCATCTGTCAACAATTGACAAACAACTGCCATAAAACCTTTTTTGTCTAAAATACTAATGTGTTTTAAAAGGATAGTTCACTTTGAAATGAATTTTTGGTGTGTTTAATCTTACCTCAAGAACATCCAAGATGTAGGTGTCTTTGTTACCACAGTATTTTCAATTTTGATATTTTTAGGTCAAACCGTTCTTATCTATCAGTCATATAATGGAGGTCTATGGTCACCACCTCAAAGAGCATGCACAGAGAAGCACACATTGATGGCCTAAGACACGAAACGAGCGGTTTGTGTGAGAAAGCGAACAGTATTCTATATTGTTTTTACCTCTTGTAACCACAGCCACGTCTAAGTGATCTCTTGCGCGTGTACATCACTCATTGTTTACACAGAGATTACAGAAGTGTTACCCTTCACTGTGAAGATCTAAACATATTTAGATATACAAGAATCGCAATTAAAGACGATTTCGATATATCAACAAGACAACGTTAATTTTTTCTCACAACCGTGCGAGATATCACTTCACGGCGCTTGCACAATTCGAAGCGCCCGTGACCTCAGATCACTTGGACGTGGCTGTGATTTCAAGAGGTAAAAGCGATATGAAATACTGTACGTTTTCTCACACAAACCGCTCGTTTTAGTGTCTAAGGCCATCAATGTGTACTTACATTTTCGAGTCATTAAATCATGTTTAATCTGGACTTCTCTGTGATTGCTCTTTGAGGTGGTGACCATAGACCTCCATTATATGACTGACAGACAAGAACGGTTTGACCTAAAAATATCAAAATAGAAAATACTGTGGGAACAAAGACACCTACATCTTGGATGCCCTTGAGGTAAGATAAAACATACCAAAAATTATACTACCAATTGGTCAAAAGTTTAAGATCCGTAAGATTTTTTATGTTTTAAAAGAAGTCTCTTCTGCTCACCAAGGCTGCAATTTTTTTATTAAAAAATATTCAAAAAACAGTAATATTGTGAAATATTATGACAATTTAAAATTACTTTTTTATGTTAATTTATGTGTAATTTATTCCTCTGAAAAAAAGCTGAATTTTCAGCATCATTACTCCAGTCTTCAGTGTCACATGATCCTTCACAAATCACTCTAATATGATGATTTTATGCTTCCAAAAACATGTATGATTATTATCATGTTGAAAACAGTTTTTTACATTTTTATTTCAGGATTCTTTGATGAATAGAAAGTTCAAAGAACATCATTTATTTAATTAGAATCTTTTCTAACATTATAAATGTCTTTACTGTAACTTTTGATCAATGTAACTCATCCTTGATGAATAGAAGTATTGATTTCTTATTTATTTCCCCCAAAAATAAAATACAAATTCTTACTGACCCCAAACTTTTTAAAGGGTAGTGTTTAATGTAACAAAAGCTTTCCATTTCAGATAAAAGCTGTTCTTTTGAACTTTCTATTCATCAAAGAATCCTGAAATAAAAATGTAAAAAACTGTTTTCAACATGGATAATAATCATACATGTTTTGGAGCATAAAATCGTCATATTAGAGTGATTTGTGAAGGATCATGTGACACTGAAGACTGGAGTAATGATGCTGAAAATTCAGCTTTTTCTCAGAGGTATAAATTACATTTTAATATATATTAACATAAAAAAGTCCATTTTAAATTGTCATAATATTTCACAATATAACTGTGTTTTTCTGAGTATTTTTTATCAAAAAATTGCAGCCTTTGTGAGCAGAAGAGACTTCTTTTAAAAACATAAAAATTCGGTACCAACCTTAAACTTTCTGACCGGTAGTGTATATTTCCAATAAGCCTGGGTTGGTCTGATGCTTGTTGCTATTACAGTAAAAGTTCATCCCAAAAATCCTGTCGTTATTTAGTCATGGTCACTATGGACTGTTGTTGAATGGAAAAGAGAAACGTAAAGACTTTTGTGTCCAATAGATAAATATAACAACATAAGGGTTTGATATTTTTGGGATTATAGTTTTCTGATTTTTCTAGTCAAATCAATCCTTTCAGCTCAGAGAGACGATCTCATGTAGAGTTTCTCACCGGCGCTCTCGCTCTCCGCGTGGTGTTGGAGCGCAGCATGCCTCAGGGGTCATCTCTAATTATAGACGGGGGTTAAACAAATCACACATGCCCTAACTGAGCAGTAATCACTTCTTTATCAATGCTAACAGAATTAACTTCAGTAACCGTCCTAAAGAAGGCTTTAAGGGATCTGGAATGATCTAGATGTTCAGGATAGTTGAAAGGTCTACTCAGTAGTAGAAAATTCCCATGCACTGTTTGGCCACTTGTCCCATATCAAGCTAAGACACATCATAAGTCTAAACTGGCATCGGCAGAGCTTTGCTTCGACGTGTGGCTCTAAGTCTAAGGCTACGGTCAAACTGCAGGAAAATGAGGCCCAAATCCCATTCTTTTAGCTCATATGTGTGACTGTTGTTCTCATAACTGTGTGAACAGCACAAACCACATGAAATCTGGTCTTTTCAATTCTGATTTGTGCCACTTTGACCCCGTTCACACCGCAAGTCTTAAAGCTTATTTCAGATTTTTAGTTTGGCTGTTCACATTATCTTTTAAAATGAGGCCTATATCAGATTCCAGTGTGAACTGTTTAATGACATCAGACGCAGCACTTGGCAAACTCACTACAGAGGTGTGTGTGGATGCGGAGACGAAGTGGTGGGAATGTGATGTGAAGAGCTTCACAGAGACACTGTGTTTTTGAAAAACGGAGCGGTTCTGGTACGATCCTTCTAGTTTTGCTTGAATTAAAGGAGTAGTTCACTTTAAAAAAACTTTTGCTGATAATTTACTCGCCCCCATGTCATCCAAGATGTCCATGTCTCTCTTTCTTCAGTTCGAAAAGAAATTAAGGTTTTTGATGAAAACATTTCCAGGATTTTCTCCATATAATGGACTTCAATGGGGTCCAAACGGTTCAAGGTCCAAATGACAGTTTCAGTGCAGCTTCAAAGGGCTTTAAACGATTCCAGACGATGAATGAGGGTCTTATCTCAGCAAAACAAGTGGTTTTCTGAATCTTTTTCGAGTCATTTCGTTCGTTGAATGAACCAAATGACTCGAAAAAAGGATTTGTTCGTTTTGATGAACGAGTTCAGAACAGGAGAGTCACGAACACGCATCACAGAACAGAGCAGAGGCGAGCATTTGTGCTTATAAAACTTAAACTTTGTTATTTATTTATTAAATGAGCGCTCATTTCGCTAGATAAGACCCTTATTCATCGTCTGGTGTCGTTTAAAGCCCTTTGAACAGTTTGCACTGAAACTCTCATTTGGACCTTGAAGCATTTGGACCCCATTGAAGTCCATTATAGGAGAAAATCCTGGAATGATTTCATCAAAAACCTTAATTTCTTTTCGCTTGAAGGAAAGAAAGACATGGACATCTGGATGACATGGGGTGAGTAAATTATCAACAAAAGTTTTTTTCTTAAGTGAACTACTGCTTTAAATCAAGCAAAACTAGAAGAATCATACATCTCCCATACCTCACTCTCCCTCCATTGACTTGACTCCATCACTGTTCTCCATTTTGTAGGCCTAGTCAAGTTTTTAATTTTATTGTCTGTCTATGGCTAATTTGTGAAAAAAGTCGATGTAGGCGCATCAAATCTGCCTTGGTTGCTCAGCTGCATTGAAAAAAATTCGGACCTGGGTCTGATTCAGGACCACATATGATGTAAATCTGATTTGAAAAATATTTAAAAATTGAGATCTGGGCAAGATTTGAGTGTTCACTTTCTGAAGAAGTCTGACCTGGTCATTTGACCACTTTTGCCTGCAGTTTGAACGGGTTCTTCATATGTGGTCCTAAACCTGACACAGGTCAGATGTTTTGCAGTGCGAACTCAGTCTGAACAGTCAAATCAGATTTCATGTGACTTTTACGTCACTCTAGAAGATCAACATCACACGATAAAAAAAAAAAAATAATGCGGAATCACTCACTGTAGGCCTCAAACCGTATTCACTTTTAGCCCTTAATCCTGTAATTATGGACAAATGTGGGCACAGAGGACTCAGGTGTGATCCTAATTTTTTTAAATTATAAATGTTATATCACTGTCTTCAATAATGTTTTGTCTATCCATTTATGGAGTTTTTTTTATTTTGGGGGTGTTTTTGAATTTATTTACTTCAAAAAGTACCATATTTTCTATGTAAATTATTCCCATGTAAATTAATTACTAATACTATGTAGTTATTTTTTACGTTTTATTTTAACTACATTAAAATATCATTCCAATAAGTTATGAGAGCTAAAATCTAAAGATGAAGTGACTTTACTGTCACCTGGTGTCTTATTTTGGCTTATTTTAGAATGCTCTAAATTACAGTTTTTCCCATTCATTTCTATGGGTGCCCATTTTTGACCCAAATATAAGATTAAGGAGGTTTTTTCACCCATTTAACACTGTAGAATTGAGTCAAAAAATTGTTTGTGTTCAGGAGGCAAAGTTAGGAAAAGTAGCCGAGTCTTGTACCGCTCAGATCAAGGGAAGTATTTTTAAAAAATAAATCAAAACTATTTTGCCCACTTTTGTCCAGAATACGGTTTTAGGGTTATGTCCTCTGAGTTTACTTCTGTATAACAGCATACTGCGTGATGTCTTTTTATCTTTCTTTTGCACGTGTGGGTCAGTTCAGGACCATGATCTGTTCACACTGGAATCTGATATTGGCCACATTTAAAACAACAATGTGAACAGCTATACAAAGAAATCAGATCTGAGCAGTAAATGGGAGGCTTGCAGTGTGAATGGTGATTATATGTGATTATACGGCTACGTTCAGTCCAGATTCGGTTATTTGTGTATCTGATTGGAATCTGATCTAAAATGGTTGACGTCCATATTGTGTGTCCTTGCAGCTCTTTCGTTGTCCGCAATATCTACATTGGTTTCTATGGCAATGACGTTGCAGTGGCTTTATTCTGTCGTCTCAGCCGGCTGCAAAACATGTTTTATTGTCATTTTCTTCTCGTCCGACACTTTGCATTGTTTCTGTAGCGACTTTCATCACGTTTCCTATAACAACGTCTGACGTTTACATTTGACGCGGCATAAGAAAGTCACATAAACTACGCAAAATCCAATCAGATCAGTCACAATCAAAACAGATTTCAAGAAATGCGATTAAATAGGATTTCTAAACACATATGGATGCATCTTGAAACAGTTGTGTAAAAATTTCCTGTGATTTTTGGCATTCACACTAGCTTAAATCTGATATGCCCAAAAAATCTGATCTGGACTGAGCGTCTGAGCGTAGCCTATGACACAGTCTGAGAATATGACTCATTTAAACGCCTAAGATGGTGTTTCAGACACATGAGATCGGCGTGTCTTACCTCAGAGGGCAGGATCGGCTGATTACATGCTGCACACTTCGGTGCTAGAACTCTGAAAACAAAAGAGAAAGAAAACTAATCACACAGATCATATATTAAACGGCTTCATAATGAAAGTCTTCCATGAAAGAAAAGGTGTCCACACGTCTCCCACAGTACAGTAATATATTTACTGGCCCCATGTAGTATTTGGGTAGTTCAGCCTCACTTAAAAATGTCTGAATGTCTTTCTGCAATCAAGTAATGCCTGAGCTTTTCTCAGATCCAACCAACCATTTATGCAATGTCTTTTAACCAACAGGAGAGCTGGTTATGGGTTTCTCAATAGCCAAAAGTGAATGTTGTTATCTTGAGACACAAGCTTGAGTGCCGCTCTTCTTAAAATCCACACTGCTAGTCCGACCAACAACATAATTGCAAGTTTAATATTATGTTTATACAACAATTCACAGCTGAATTAGTCTTGCCAGATCTTCAGACTGAAGGCAGAAGAGGTCTGGACTCCATCACAGCTTTCATTGGCCAAGAGCACATCTGACTGACACGCCAACCAATCACGGTTCGCTTTGTTCCACGTCATGTTTGGGGGGCTGAAAATGTAAAGTCTAGACTTCAGACTGCTGAAGAACGCATCACACACACGTCTCCAGGAAATCCAGTAGGTTTAAACCAATTATATGATGACTTTCGAAACTCCTGAAGTGTTTACAATGCCATATGCATCAGACGTTCAGCCAGCGGCTCGTGACGTCTGAGGCTATGTTTACACGGAAACACGATTCTCGAAGAGAAAACGCAAAAGTGGCGTTGCGGTTATCACTTTTTATTCTGCGTTTAGACAAGAGTTTTGGGTGGGAAATCCACGTGACGCAAAAGTGTGTGAAATGCAAAGTAGAATGCATCCAGACAGCTAGGTGGCAATGTGGAGCACTGCCACACAACAACATCGCGCGCACCCTGCGTGACAACCTTCACCGTCAAGCAGACTTTTGCATTTTTACCCTTTACTCAGGAACGCAACGGTGGAGCATTTTTAAGATTTCCGCTCTGGAGGGTGGTTTCACTTTTTTGCGTTTTAAGCCTCCAAAACGGCATCGCCGTGTAAGCGAAACGCACATCCGATAAAATATTTTTACGTTTTCACCCGCGAGTGTTCACGTGTAAACAGGGCCTGGGACTACAGCAGAATTAGCAGAAGAACACAGATTGAAACAACGTTATAATCGTTAATGAAAACGAACAACAAAAAGAAAACTAGATGGGAAAAGCATAGTCGTTAACTGAAATAAAAATAAAAACGAGGCTTTACAAAAAAAACAATAACTAAGTAAAACTGTAATCTGAGTTTGTAAAACTAACTAAAATAAAATTATTGAGTAAATGTCCTTAGTTTTCATCTTTGTCAATAGAGTGCCGAAGTAACAGATGTCACTCTGTAGGCCAAACGCGGAAGTGAGTTAGCATTTAGCACTACCGGCTCCCTCGCTCTAAAAGTCTATGGGATTTTTGAATGGGTTTTTGCTAAATCGTCTGTGGTGAACAAAGCCTCTAAGAATTTCTACCTTTTGACCTATGACATAGAATATTAAATATTCAAATATTAAATAATGTTATATGATAATTTTACTCTTACACTGAATGTTTGCTGCTTCAGTCCAGATGAGTGTTGTATAGGGTACATTTAGTATACGGTGTGGAAATTGTACAGCTGTGGGATTTGTCTTGGGTGTGAATTTTATATTTTGTAAGGTAAAGGATTTTGCACATTGTAGGCTACATTTTATGTACTGGTTTTGTTGTTAGATATTTATAGATAGATATTTCTAAAATTGTATGATGTTTTTGTTGAGTTATTACACAATTCTATAACTAATAAAAACTAAAATAGGAAACCCACTTTAAAAAACTCATTAAAATTAAACTGAATTTGAAAACAAAAATTCAAAACGAAATAAAATATAAACTAATGAAAAATGCAAAACCTTGGTTTGAAATGAATTAGCATTTTTAAAGGAACTGGTTAAGTGAATAATACAACGACTCTCTCATAAACCACTTAATGTTTTGTTATTCAAAACATAAACTTATTTTGTGAAATGTTTTGCTTGCAAAGTGCTATATTTATCACAGGCAGTCTGACATTTATAAGTGCCCAAATATGTTTGTATGGAGTCGAGAGGAAGGAGGACTGAGTGGAAAGGCTCAGTTTGATTTGATCTCCATATGGTCACCACCTGACGGACTGACTGAGGTTCTGGAACAACAGTAATAATCGCTCATGGCAAAGGATGCATGGGAAGAATTTACAGTGCAGCAAAGCAGACACACACACCTCTCAACACCAATAAAACTCACAATATAATGTCATTACATAAAGCTACTGCTAGGAAAATGCATGTGAAAGAAATTACAAAGAATCCTCCACAACACATCCACCATCAACTGAAGGACATTTATAGCTCACTTTATTCAGTCTTTTTACAAGCCATTTTACGAGATTTGTTATTTTTTAGAAAATGGCCGATGTTTTCTCTAGATAAGACTCTTATTCCTCGTCTGGGATTCGTGTCAGACTTTCGAAGCTGCACTGAAACTGACATTTGGACCTTTGACCCGTCGAATTGTTTTCATTAAAAACCCTCATTTCTTTTCGACTGAAGAAAGACATGAACATCTGTTAGGGCCCTATGAAATCCATTTTATTTTTTCCCAAATTCCATTTTTTCTGTTTTAATTTTTGGGAATTAGTTCTTTTACTGTTATTTTTGTCGTAAAAAGAGTGTGCGTTTTAAAGTTAATGATTAAAATGTATTAAAAAATACAAATAAATTAGGAAATGACCTTAAATGTATTTACGACAGATTCCGTCAGGGCAACTGCAGAAGTGCCTTTCACCCTGTTACGACTTGAACCACTGATACACTAGTGTTGCTTCATCGAACGAAAATTATGACTAAATATGGTCGTCAACGAACCTTTATCACGTGACGAAGCGAGACGAGACGCCAACGTAAATGCTGGTCGTGTGAGCGATGACTATAACGAAATGTATAATGCAATATCGTTGACGAATAAAAACGAGACTAAATGTGGTTTACAAAAATAAAAACTATGCTAAAATGTCTCTTCATTTTCGTTGACCAAAACGAGACGAGACGAAATGTTATTTAACGTTATTTCTTCTCGTACTTGCATTATTATGCAGCATTTCTGTTTCCTGTGTCACTTCAGGGGCTGCATCAGGATCGCACTGTGCAAACCTATGCGACTTCAGATCCTCAAGCAACACTCGCGGCATTATTTAGAAGAAAGCAGCTGTGTGACTTACAGCTGTTTCACACACACTCCGTGTGTGGAGTGTATGTGGTGCGTGTAGCAGTGTGTATGCAGGAGCAGCGCGCGTTATTACTTTCACGTGTGCTGCGTTTGCAGTGCGCAACTGATCGGCTGTACCACAATCACAACATTTATTCTCTATTTTTTATTTCAAATCAGTATTTTAGCCTACATCCATTGTGTCGCGTTGTTGAGGTAGCCTACTGTGTAGATCTCTGCTCTGCTGTTATGCACGCACGTGACGCGCGTTATGAACGCTAATAAACTCTAATGGGTGCGGGAAAATAGCACTGCAAACAGAGTATGTGTGAAACAGGCGTTAGCATAAACGACAACAAACAAAGTTAAGTCTGACACAGAGAAAGGGAATAGTCTTTGGGAGAAAAAATAAGAAATTACATTTGGAAAAACTTTCATTTCATCTTGTGTGTAGGCTTCTTCTAACATGTTTGGTTGGTAAATATGTTGTAAATTCAATTCAGAGCTTCTTTCGTGTCTGGAATGGATGTATTCTTGAGTCTATAAGGTAACAATAATATAAGAAGATAATAAGAAGATAAGATTGTTTGAAATGGGTTTGACTAAAAGAAAAATTTGGTTTCGTCTATAGCCTACTAGGCTACTTATTGACTGGGTTAAATAGAATTGCCTACTAAAAAGAGACTAAAATACAATTTTCATTGACTAAAACTAGACTATGTCTTTCGTTGACTAAAACTAGACTAAAATGTAATCGGTTTTCGTCGACTAAAACTAGACTAAAATGTCATTGGTTTTCGTCGACTAAAACTAGACTAAAATGTCAACAGTTTTCGTTGACTAAAACTAGACTAGACTAAAAAGAGTATGAACGTGACTAAAACTAACAAAAACTAAAATGTCTGCTTGACACAAAGACTTGACTAAAACTAAAATTAAAACAGGCCGCCAGAAACAACACTATGATACACTAAGATTTTGGAAACATTATTTGGTAACAATTTACAATAAGGTTCATTAATTAAACATTAGTTAATGTATTTAACTAACATGAACTAACCATGAGCAATACATTTGTTATTGCTTTTGTTACCTCTTTGTTAACGTCAGTTAGATACAAATACAGCTGTTCATGGTTTGTTCATGTTAGTTCACAGTGCATTAACTAATGTTAACAAGATTTTAATGAAATATTGGTAAATGTTGAAATTAACATTAACAAAGATTAACAAATGCTGAAGAAGTGAAGAGTTCAGATGCAAAAGCCTCTAAATGCCATTTGAAATTTTCTTCTAAAATGACCATTTTTATCAAGCTTGTATATTAAAGTTCAGTAATTTCACTTAAATGACAATTAATAGGTAATCTTCATTGCAAAAATGGTCATTTTTAGAAGAAAATTTAAAATGGCATTTAAAGGCTTTTGCATCTGAACTACTTCAAGTATTGTTCATTCTTAGTTAATGTTAACTAATGTAGTTAACTAATGAACCTTATTGTAAAGTGTTACCCATTATTTTAAATTAACAATGTTAGATAGTGTTGCTTTAATGCTAATTAAAATGTTACACTGACTAAAATTAAAACAATGGGGAAAAAACCCTTAAGATAAGCTGTAAAAAATTTAAGTAAAAACACATTTTAAGCACACAGAATAATGTAAGTGGACTTTTTGTAATTGTGCCTTTGAACGATTACATAATTGTGGCATCCATAATTGTAATCACGATTACAAATTCAATTAATTGTGCAGCCCTAAGTGTTCCTCTTAGACCTGTGTGTGAAGATTGTTTTGTAGAGCGTGCGTCTCCTCAGACTGTAACCGAAGCTCAGCCGCACCACACACACACGTCAGCCGCGTCTCACGTCAGCAGCGACACTGAACACGGATCCACAACAGAACCGGAAGACAATACAATGCTGAATAATGTTTTTGTTATTTTTGGTCCAAAATGTATTTTCGATGCTTCAAAACATTGTAATGTCACATGACTACTTTGATGATGTCTTAATTTCCTTTCTGGACAAGGACAGTATACCGTACACACATGTTCAATGGAGGGACAGAAATCTCTCGGACTAAATCTAAAATATCTTAAACTGTGTCCTAAAGATGAACGAGGTCTGACGGGCCTAGACGACATGAGGGAGAGTCATTAATGACATCATTTTCATTCTTGGGTGAACTAACCCTTTACATCTATAATCAAATCTCACCTGTGGTAGTCCTTCACACAGTAGATCTTGTTCTCCGTGTCCACAGTGAAAGGCACTCCATCCAGACTCTCGTTACAGATGGCACAGCGGAAGCAGCCGGGTGGTACGACTTCCCCAGCGCCTGCAGGATCTGTGGAGGAACAACACGTTCACAACAGCGTGATACGCCTTTCCTCATGTTAGTATGACTCTGAATTAATCAGACCTACTATATATCAAATACCTTTAACTAATATGCACATTTAAATGAATAATTTGACACTTAATGCATCAAATACACGTTTTTACATGGTACTTATATTAAAAAAATACCTGCATATAATTAACCACCACTTGTGGCCCAAATCCATTACATTTTTAAAACAGTATTATCCTATACTAAACCTAAACTAATCTTGACAAACTATATATCATTTGAAAGCTTTCATATCTCTAGTTTTCATATTTGGTGCTTGATTTTCAAAATATATTGCAGAAGAGCCGTAATTTATCAATTTGCAACAAGAATATTTTCAATAGTGTTTAGACCTTTATTTTGAAATTGTGATAAACATGAAAAATCATGAAAGAAGGGTAGAAACCTGTTTGTTTTCATGCCAAGAGTTCAAAAGATAGCCTCCATTCAATTATTTTAGAAAAAAAAGGTCTGAATTTTTTTTAAATATAGATTCACCATTTGAGATGCGGCAGGAAGCTATGACGCACATACTTGTTTTTTAATGTTTCTTAGAGGTTGAATTCACATCACAATCTGCCAAACTTCTCATATTACTACTGAATAGGATGTCTACTTCATAAATTGTGTGAAAAATGTTGGAAATAATTGTTCATATCACTCAAAACACATATGTAAATGGAGGCGCCCTTATATGGGCAGTAATGGAGTCTGGTTGTGCCCTAGTGGAAGTGTTCGGTACTGCGCCCAAACAAAATCTCACTGAAAGCTCATTTTTTGAGATATCAACCTAAAATTTGAAACACAACTTATTCAAATTTTTAGCTCTGATTTTTTGCAGTTTTAGAGTAGCCCAGGTTTTGAAAATATGTATTTTATATAAAATATGAATAGTTATTTTTTTTATATTGTACATTTTCATAAACTCAAACTTCTATAACTTTTTTTCTGTTTCACAAAAATCAGACAAATGTCTTCTTTAAAATCGAGATCCAATCTTAGTCTATATTCCAAAGCATTCTTGAATTACAACCATTTAAGTTCGAAATGTGCACTTTCATCTATATTTAAAAAAAAACACTTAAGGGGTTAAATCTTACCACAAAACCTGTCCCTGACCGCAATAACATCCCACCTCAGCAGCAACACAACATGAACACAATAAGTACATTGAATCAAACAATAGACCACATGGTAGTGAGGACAACTAATATAATTAGTTCATTACATATTCAAATCAATGCAAGGAACACTATAATAAGGAGCTGAAGCAACTCAAACTTCAACGCTTCCTTCAGGCTCCAGTGGTGTTGTGGGTAACGCAGGGTGTGGCGGCACATCAGACTCACCATGTCCATGATTAGATGTCCGCACACGTTGCATTTGTCGGCAGACTGCTGGAACCCAGAGTACTATTAGAGAAAAGAGTGAGGACAGAAGTGAGCACTTCATCTTCTCTAACCCACACAACATTAACAGCTCAGACAATCACTCCTCTAATAAGAGCCTTCAATCACACAAACTGCATTTTTACTGTCTGGAAGGAAGTTTCACCTCTATTTGAACTGGCTCAAAGAGAAACTTCACCTTTTTTAAGCAGCCATAAGCGAAATTAATGACCAGCAAAATAAATTATAGCAGTACATTTTATTTTCAACCAGTTACACTATACTTGCACACTTAAAGGGATAGCTCACCCCAAAAATGAACATTTGGTCATCATTTACTAACCATCATGCTGTTCCAAACCTGTATGAGTTTCTTTCTTCTGCTGAACACAAAGGTTGGTTGACGGTAGCCATTAACTTCCATAGTAGGAAGAAAATACTCTGGACAGAACTGGTTTACTCTGGACGTGTGTGTAAAATCACACTGGATTCATACATTGCATCCATCGAAATAGTGACTTGTTAATGTCCAACAGCACGAATTAACAAGCCTAAACCTAGTACCATTGATGCAAGCCAATGTTTTCTTCAAACATATTGGACTATATAAAAAATATTTTTCTCCATTTCATATTGTTAATTATTGATAATACGTCTGCTGTCTGTTTGTTTGAGTGCATGTTATTTTATATCTAAAGACAATAAAGAGTTGATCACCAAAAAAGATAAAAGTCAGTGGATGCCGTGATCTGTGGTTACACATTCTTTAAAATATCTTCTTTCATGTTGAACAGAAGAGAAACTCATAAAGGTTTGGAATAACATAAGGGTGAGTAAATGATGACTACATTTTCACCTCGCCACACTCACTCAATGGCCTTGGAAGTTAGCAAAAAACTTTAAAACACAAAGACGTGGCACTCATGTGACTCATGTGAAAAAGGGCAAAGGGTAATATGTCAATAGAGCCAATCATCGATTGGTAAAGTCATGACATCACCGCAGCTGCTGTTAGAAGCTCAGGTTGCTATGGAAATAGTCAGTGTTTTGAGACGCGCACTTATTTCTATTTCTTATTATTTTTTTTATTTTTTTTTAAGGCTGGTCCAGCCCGAAAAATAAGCTTTTAAACACTACTTGAGCATAAGAAACAGCATTCACAGGACCGTTCATGTCAGATGTTATTTAGATAGGATTTGGTTTTGGATTCCCAAAACATTGCAAATATGGCCACCAAAAAGGACTTTGGTGTTACATACACAAACCATATATCTACGGAGGCGTATTGCATTCACTTGAAGAAAAAAAATCTACTCTGTTTTTCTGAATTAACGAGTTAATTTTTCATGAGAAAATTTTTTTTTTGCTCTGTTTTTCTGAATTAATGAGTTAATTTTTCATGAGAAAAAAAGTTTTTGCTCTGTTTTTCTGAATTAACGAGTTAATTTTTCATGAGAAAAAAAGTTTTTGCTCTGTTTTTCTGAATTAACGAGTTAATTTTTCATGAGAAAAAAAGTTTTTGCTCTGTTTTTCTGAATTAACGACTTAATTTTTCATGAGAAAAAAAGTTTTTGCTCTGTTTTTCTGAATTAACGACTTAATTTTTCATGAGAAAAAAGTTTTTGCTCTGTTTTTCTGAATTAACGACTTAATTTTTCATGAGGAAAAAAGTTTTTGCTCTGTTTTTCTGAATTAACGACTTAATTTTTCATGAGAAAAAAGTTTTTGCTCTGTTTTTCTGAATTAACGACTTAATTTTTCATTAGAAAAAAAGTTTTTGCTCTGTTTTTCTGAATTAACGACTTAATTTTTCATGAGAAAAAAGTTTTTGCTCTGTTTTTCTGAATTAACGAGTTAATTTTTCATGAAAAAAAAGTTTTTGCTCTGTTTTTCTGAAATAACGACTTAATTTTTCATTAGAAAACAACGTTTTTGCTCTGTTTTTCTGAATTAACGACTTAATTTGTCATAAGAAAAAAATTTCATTCAGAAAAACAGAGCAAAAAAAAATTTCCATGAAACATTAACTCATTAATTCAGAAAAACAGAGCAAAAAAAAATTTTCTCATGAAAAATTAACTCGTTAATTCAGAAAAACAGAGCAAAAAAAATTTCCATGAAAAATTAACTCATTAATTCAGAAAAACAGAGCAAAAAAAAAAAATTCTCATGAAAAGTTAACTCGTTAATTCAGAAAAACAGAGCAAAAAAAAATTTCTCATGAAAAATTAACTCATTAATTCAGAAAAACAGAGCAAAAAAAAATTTCCATGAAAATTTAACTCATTAATTCAGAAAAACAGAGCAAAAAAAATTTCTCATGAAAAATTAACTCATTAATTCAGAAAAACAGAGCAAAAAAAAAATTCTCATAAAAAATTAACTCATTAATTCAGAAAAACAGAGCAAAAAAAATTTCTCATGAAAAATTAACTCGTTAATTCAGAAAAACAGAGCAAAAAAATGTTTTCTCATGAAAAATTAACTCTGTTAATTCAGAAAAACAGAGTAGATTTTTTTTCTTCAAGTGAATGCAATACGCCACCATATATATCAACTGAATCTAAAAAAAAGTTTTCATTGAAATCTAAAACAATTTTTTTTAGGATTCTGAAAAAATTCAGATAAAAATAAAAGTTATGACGTTAACCGAATAAGAAATATTTCTGTATTATTACTAATCAAATTTACTAAACAAATCTGTGACAAAGATTAAATAAAGATTTCCTTGCTTTTATTGAATCTCAAGATTCACATCAAATACTGAGACATTCTCCAAATCATGTTAAGAAAAAGTCTAGTAATGTCAGACTGTTGGATCCCACTGGTCTATTTGTTATATGGCGCTTTTCCACTGCATGGTACAGTACGGTACGGCTCGCTTTACATGTTTAAATGGTACCAACGGTTCCAAGCGTACCGTACAGGTACTAAATGTGACGTGAAACACTGCAGATCACTGATTGGTCAGACAGAATCGTCAGTACCAGCGTCATTGTGTTGTCTACACTGTAAAAAATGACCGTGATTTTAACAGTAAAAGACTGTAAAAATGCTACAGTGAAAAACTGTTAATTGGTTAACAGAAAGTTTCCTACTATATACGGTAAATAACTGTGATATAAATAATGGTACGTTTAATGTAATTTTACTGTAAGATACTGTTACATTTACAGTTTTTGGAAGTGAAAAAGAAGAAGTCATTGTATAATTTACAGTGAAAAAATGTAAATTGACATTCCCACAATTCCCTGCGTGACACTTCACATTCATAACTGTTTCTTCATAATTTTCGTAGTTATTTTTCTAATCAGTTATGTACATTAGGGTTTTATGTTACATTTAATGTTGTTAAATTAATTGCATTTTTTAAATTTCAACATGTTACCATGATGGTGTTTAATGTTTGTGTGAATGACACTGTGCAGCTTCTATATAATAGTATGAACTTCTTGTGGACGATCTGATTATGAAGAGCTGTGATTGATCATTTGACTCTCATTACGGCTGTGATTGATGGCAGTCAGTGTATTACAATTGAACAAAACAGATATTAATACTTCAAAAGGTCAGTAAATTAACATTATATCAGATAATGAAATACGGTTTATTGCTGTAAAATTAAATACGGTCAAAGTCCGTAAAACCTAAAATGTTGCTATCGTATTATTAACAGGAAAACGCTCGTAACCACAGCCGCCAGGGTTTTCCTGTAAATTCAACATTTTTTTTACAGTGTAGTTACTTCTCACAAATAAAGTTAAATCATTATAAAAGTAACTAATTACCAGGGAAAGTAACTATTGTGTTACTTAAAAAAGGCATTTAAAATACATTAAATGTCAAATAACTTGGAAACCCCCAATATTAAAGAGGCTACAAGCGTTTTCCTGAAATTTAAACTCGTGACTGACACCTGTGGCCCAAAAACAGAACTGCTCTTCCTTTCTGCTCGCTCTCGCAGCACGCGCTCGTACGTGCACACTTCACAAGAGGTCAACATTATGTTTACAGAGGTAAGAACAGTCAAATACGTATATTGTTTGAGATAAGTGTTCTGCTTGCGACTCGAAGTGTAGGCTACTTGCAGAGTGATCTGAAACGTTTAACATGACGTCACATCCGCAGACAGCGCGGGAAAAGTCCGACTCGACAGAAAATAGGAAAAATAGGATACAGGCTTATAGGTGCACCCACTGTGAGCAGACAAGGTGTCAGTATGCTCATCAGGAGATGTTTGAGTCATAAATGGTCAAATAAAAAGGCTATTGTTATGTTTATTTTGGGGGAAAAGCTGCATATAGCCTCTTTAAATATGTTAAAGTAATAACAGGGGAAATAGTAATTCGTTACTGAAATTACTCGTTACTGAAAAAGATAACGCTGTTTATTTATAACGCTGTTATTCCCATCACTGTTAGACAAACTTAAGACACATTCTTGTGAGATAACTACGAGCATGTCTCGAGACGTGTGCGCTTCATGAGGAGGAAGAGGGGAAGACTCATACCAGGAAGTCCTCTTCACAAAACACTTTCCCACAGACGTAGTAGAAGGCTTTTCCCCGGAGCTTCCGACCTGCACAGAACACACAACACACACATTTTACCACCAATCCAGCAACATTACAGGACTTCGGTAATTATAAAACATCTAAAAACTATTTTATTTTATACTAAACAACAAAATTTCTTTGCAATTAAATGCGAGGTGACATCAGGGTAATGCAGATGTATTTTATTATTTTTATTTTCATTTTAGTTAATGTTTTGTTAATATTGTTTATAAAATGTGTCTTTATACTTTTTATTACTTTAGACTTCAGTTTTATATTTAGTTTAGGGCTGTCAAATGATTAATCATTACTAATCGCATCCAAAATAAAAGTTTGTGTTTACAATAATATATGTGGGTGCACTGTGTATAATTATTTTATATATATAAATACACACACGCTTGTATATATTTAAGAAATATTTTCATGTGTATACTATATTTATATATTTAAGAAATATTTTCATGTGTACATTTATGTATAATTTATATTATAATAAATATAAATATTTTATATATAAATTATATTTTTTTCTTAAATATACATGCATGTGTTTGTATTTTAGGGCTGTATTCAACCAAAGAAATCCTCAGTTCGACCAAGGTCTTGTCTGCGCGACGATTAGTCGACTAAAAAAAAAAACGGATGTTTTGATTGAACATTTTTTAAACAATTGTCATAGAGCATTTATAAAACAACAACGAAAAAACATTGAAAATAAATAAAACTATAATAATAATACAATTCTTTGAAAATTAAAGTGATTTGTTTAACTGCAAGTGAGGAGCTCTGTCCTTGGTCTATACTGACAGTCACAATCGCGCACCTGATCACACCACACGCTACAAAATAATATACCTGCTATCTGCCACATAATGAAAAATCCTAACAAAAGCTCTCGTTTATACAGGCTGTATTCTTCTTTACTTACAAAGCTATGGGTTAACTTTTGTCCAGCCGATCTGTTAGGCGTCTTAAAACAACAGACAAAATAGCCTAAAAACTATCTGAAATCTAGGCTCTGTTGTAAGATAGCATATAAGTTTAATTTCATTTGTTACATTATTTAGGCTACTTTCAAATGAGTCAAGTGTACAGATAAAAACCTATTAAGAAAACAATCTATTGAGTCAGTATGATAAAGCCGTTAAAAGTGCTGCTCACGTCTTTTGCGCGCTCAAGTTTGATTTCAAATAGGCACGCGATGTGCGCGCTCATAATGGAGCAACGCGGTCGCCACCGTCGCCTACCTCCACAAACATGAAGCCAGACAAAAGATTTAGATTTCTTGGACATTCTGTCGACTAAAGTAGCGTGAACTGAATGAATACAGCAAAACCACCTACCAGTACATCCCTTTCTGAGCGTCGAGCAGCAGCGCAGCCAGTAGGTGCGGTTCCCGAGTGTGTTATGTGTGTGCGCTAAACTGTGGCGCAGTTACAAGAAATAGCCTAAATTAAAGCATTTAAAGATGGGGATAAAACATAGGCTAATTATATTTAGAATACAGTAATAAATAACTGCTTTATAAAGGAATAAATATCAGGGAGTAAATCATTGAAAATGTATTTCTATTGGCAAAAAAAAAAAAA
Organism: Hybognathus amarus; assembly: GCA_030378365.1. Lineage (NCBI taxonomy): Eukaryota > Metazoa > Chordata > Actinopteri > Cypriniformes > Leuciscidae > Hybognathus > Hybognathus amarus. The sequence goes on from JAQIUQ010001577.1 coordinate 61,740, forward strand.
AAATGCGACTGGTTCGAACCAATAAGAATTTCAGTTGACCAAGACGATATTCGACTGATTAGTCGACTAAACGACTAAAGTTGACAGCCCTAGTGTATTTATACATATATATATATATGTGTGTGTATAAATACACACACATGCATGTATATTTAAGAAAAAAATATAATTTATATATATAATATATATATATATATATATATATATATATATATATATATATATATATATATATATATATATATATATATATATATTTATAATTATAGACAGTGCACCCACATATATTATGTAAACACAAACTTTTATTTTGGATGCGATTAATCATTTGACAGCCCTGAATTTAGTTATTTAGTATATACTGTATATTTATTGTATAATGTTTAATAAAACCTAACAAATAAATAAATAAAAATAAGAAATGTTGCTTTGGCAACCAGCTTCAAGCTTTTTGATATTTTATTTCAGTTATTTTATTATTTTAAGATTTAGTTGACTATATCCTGGCGTAATGAAGTGTTAATAGGATTTTCTTTAAACCGTGTATTACCTTCTCTCAATAAAAGTAGGCCGACACAAGTCAATTACATGACCTAACACACTTTCATATTAAAGGGATAGTTCACTTTTAAATTCATTTTTGATATGTTTTATCTTACCTCAAGGGCATCCAAGATGTCGGTATTTTCAATTTTGATATTTTTAGGTTAAACCGTTCTTGTCTGGTCAGTCATATAATGGAGGTCTATGGTCACCACCTCAAAGAGCATGCACAGAGAAGTCCAGATTAAACATGATTTAATGACTCGTAAATGTAAGTACACATTGATGGCCTAAAGACACGAAACGAAGCGGTTTGTGTGAGAAAACCAACAGTATTTATATCATGTTTCATTTGGACTTCTCTGTGCATGCTCTTTGAGGTGGTGACCATAGACCTCCATTATAACGGTTTGACCGAAAAATATCACAATTGAAACTACTGTTGAAACAAAGAAACCTACATCTTGGATGCCCTTGAGGTAAGATAAAACATACCAAAAATTCATTTCAAAGTGAACTATCCCTTTAAGTGTAATCACACAATATTGCACATTATACACACTCACTATTCTCGCTTCAGCGTAAACCTTGTTAAATAAATACCAAACTGAATCTGATACATGTTTAACAAGGTTAAAAAATAAACCAGGGGCAGACGAGGGAAAGGTTTTAATGAACACACACAGTAAACACATTAAGAGTGTGTCAGCACATGTTGCTCAGAGACTCGCTGCTGTTTTCCAGCCCGTGCTGATCTGGACCTCAACAGACAGACAGACAGACAAACCCTTCCCGTTCAGACAGACCCCGTCCCACAGGAAAGGGGAACATTCCTCACATTTTCTGCAGAGGGGGGTTCAGGCGTTAACCCTTACGAGCCCAGGAGGAACACAAGCCAGACGCCCGCTGTGAATGAGTCTGCTGGCATTGTGAATGTTTACTCTAATGCTGAAATGTGTTTTTCACACACACACACACACACACACACACACGACACACGAGCCACGTCAAACGAGTGCTGAGACGTACACTAGCAGTCACAAGTTTGGGTCTGTAAGACTTTTTAAACGTTTTTTGAAAGAAGTCTCTTTGGCAAACCAAGGCATGGCTGTATTCATTTGATCAAAAATAAGGGAAAAATACAATTAAAATTAATTTAATAATTTATTCCTGTGATCCTGAATTTTCAGCATCATTATTCCAGTCTTCAGTGTCACATGATCCTTCACAAATCACTCTAATATGATGATTTTATGCTTATTTAATGCTTAATAAAGAACATTTCTGATTATTATTGATGTGGTAACACTTCACAATAATGTTCATTAGTTAACATTAGTATTAACGAACATGTAATGTTAGTTAATAAAAATACAGCTGTTTATTGTTTGTTCATGTTAGTTCACAGTGCATTAACTAATGTTAACAAATACAAACCGATTTTTAATAACGCATTAATAAATGTTGAAATTAATACTAGGGTTAATAAATACTGAAGTAGTTTTAGTTCATGTTAACTAATGAACCTTATAGTAAAGTGTTTCCATTAATGTTGAAAAAGCATTTTTTTTAACAATATAAATGTCAAACTGCTATTTTTGATGAAGTTAATGCATATATGCTAAATAAATAAAATCAGCAGTATGTGAGAAAGACATTTGTCCGAGTGAAAAGCTCACAGACAGAGATCAGACTGTGCCAGATGAAACAGACGTCAATCACAGGGAATGCTGGGAAGATGCGAACCACAGGACTGGGTTTAACTTTCTCCAGGGAGATGAGAGTAAATATACTGGAAGTTTACACACACACACACACACACACACACACACACACACACACACACACACACACACACACACACACACACACACACACTGATTTTAGAGGCTTACGGTGACTACAGCAAGCTCAGATATCCAAAAACAATCTATAAGCTAATAAAACATCTCGTTTGTATATTATATAGTTCCCATGGCAGTTATTTTGTATGTTTTACAATGGCAACTAATGAATGAGGACGTTTGAGAATAGATAGGAATGAGGACAGATTTATGAGCGCACACAGAAACTGCTCTCTGAACGGACGGAAAGATCAGAAATATAATGTTTAAATGTTTTTGAAAATGATTCCATATGAATTGTCTTTCTTAACCATAATGTGTTGTATGTCATTTTGTTTGTGGTCATCTTTAAGCTTGCCTTTTTTACATTCGGCTGGGGACTGAGCGATGAAAATGAGCACTTTTGAGCTAACTCGGGTACATTTACATTGTTTTAATGTTGATTAATGTTCTAAAAGAAATGTAAAAATGACAATGATATCACACGGGGTCTTCCTCACGGGAGGACACTCGGGTAATAAATGGTCATGTTTTACTGAAAGTGGATCATTTTATACCTAAAGACTTTTAGTTTATGCATGTAGATGATGTTCACCAAATGTTAGCAAGACTGGGATTCATTGTTTGATTTGTTATGTAATTCAGTTATCCATTTCTGTTCGATTTGGAACATATTATAGGGCCCTATAAAATCCGTTTTATTTTTTCCCAAATTCCATTTTATTTTTTCCAAATTCCATTTTTTCCGTTTTAATTTTTGCAAATTCCGTTTATTCCGTTTTAATTTTTGGGAATTAATTTTTTTTACCCTTTACTGTTATTTTAGTTGTAAAAAGAGTGTGCTTTTTATTCCGTGATCGCAGAAATTATAGGGCCCTAATATTAGAGCTGTCACTTTTGTGAAAATATCCTGTTCGATTTTTGAGACATGAGTGTTCATTGAATCGGTTTTCCATGTCTAAAGACGTTTCCATTTTCATCACCAAATATTGGCAAATCCACGGCACCTAACAGGCTTTAGCATGAGCATAAAGAGGGCGTTAATGACAAACAGGAGTGCAACATTCAGCGATTGAAATTAACACTTATTTAATGAACTTTGGCGGGAAACGCTGTCAAATCCCGAGCCAATTTGGCGTGTTTCTGTTTACTCACTTTGCTGGGGAAGTTCCTGTAAGACAAATCTACATGGATTTAACATAAATACGCAACTCGTGAGTCCTCATGATATATTAAAGGAGAACGCCAGTCAATTTTAACATTGAGCTCATTTTTTTGTACATTTGGAGTGCTAGTAGTACAGACAAAAACAACAAAAATCGGATGTTGCTTACACTGTGTTATCCTGTTTTTAATATTCATCACCCTGTTGACATCAATGGGGCATGTCTAAACCTGCTTTTAGCCTCTTAACATGCTTCATTTGTCATTACGAGGGCACAGGCATGTGAGTGGTGTTATTAAGAGTGACCACGGTCAATCTGACTGCAGTAGATGTGAAAGATATTAATAAAAATGATGTTAATTCAGCCAGCTCACATACCTCTATTTACTTCCTGTTTTGGCCGAAGCCCACAGTAGTCGATTGTCGAGTTCACGCGTGATCATTGGTGAATATCATCTGATTGATCTGATCTCATCTGATATCATCATGATTTTCAAACGAGCGCTTTGAGCAAATTAAGGATATAAAGCGAGTGTGAAACATTCCCTACAAATTCAATACAAAGGTAAACGTGTTAAGAGACATAGAAATATCTATATCTATAAACACGTTAGAGGATACAGGATTACCAATCCAATGTCTGTTCTGTACAGCACTTTAATGTCAGGGAATCCCTGGTGGGTCGAGACTGAGAGCGTTTGCACTGGGTCAGGAATAAAGCTGCCCTCCTAACAGCTCCAGAACAATGAGCCGTCTGTGCCTTCCACACACACACACACACCAGGACTTCACACAGAACACACAAAACAAGACAAATCGAAGTTCAAGAAAGCAAGTCTTGATTGTCCACAGTTTGGTAGTGTCAGAGTCAGTAATGTCGGGGTCTGAGAGCTTCTGTTGAGTAAAGACTAGGGATGGGTCTCGAGAACTGGTTCCATTATTATACAATATAAGATATAAGATAAGATGCACGCATTTAAATTTCTGTTTCCGATTTCTCTATGTGCTTTTTAAACTATTCAAGTGCAACTTTTTGCACTTGAACTGACAAAAACACAAAAAATATGTCGGTTTTGTCTTAAGTGAACATAAACAGTTGGGAAAGAAACTGAATGTGTGTCAGTATATTGGATCTGTGCAGCTCTTATAGTCCAGTCATTTTAAGCCAAAATTGGGGTCAACCTTGAACAAATTGCAACAGAAGCATAACTCAACTGATTTCTGTATCCTTAATATGTCCTGAAGTAAGGTAAAAAAGCCCCAAGAATCCCATTAGGGGAAAGTTTAGAAAAAGACCCAAATATATACCCATTCATTTGCCTATTCATTCTGTTTCTCACATGAATAGGCTAAAATATTAACCTTTAGATATCATCATGAAAATCACTGAGTTGATTACTTACATCAAAACAAACAAAAAATGTATTAACAAGTTTTTTGCAATTGTTTGTTAACATGGACAAATAGTGCATAATCTAATTACATATGTGCTAATTTGCATAATGATATCTTAAACAGATCTAAACATTGGGTATAGCAGATGAAAATGTTTTTTGAATTTTATTGACATATAACAGTAAACTATTTAATATTAAGGTCTGAATGGAACCCATTGAGGTTCAAATGTTTACACTATTCACATGAGAAACAGAATGAATAGGCAAATGACATGGGATATATTTGGGTCTTTCGTCTAAACTTTCCCTAATGCGATTCTTCGGGTTTTTTTTCCTTACTCAGGACATATCTGAGGATACAAAATCAGTTGAGTTTGCTTTTGTTGCAATTTGTTCAACCTTTTTCATAAAATGACTGGACTATTAGCCTAATAAACCTGCTGCCGTCTCTCATAGTAACACTTCTGGGTTTGATGTCAGCATCGCATCACGTAGGCTTGGTAAGCCGGTTTCAAATCGTTCCAATCCATCGTGAATCATAATACACGTCCACACGGTAATCGATTCCATGGCTAACGATTCTGAATGTTCGTTCTCATTCCATTTCCGCGTCGCGCGTGACGCACAAACTCGACAATGGGCATCGATACTTTATACTTCTTAACGATGCCCATCGTCACGCATCACACACATGACCAGTGTCGGCCAATAGTGAGGCTGTGTGTGACGTACAACCCAGAAGCCGCTGCGCGGTTACACTTCGTGAACTCACTTGAGGCCCACACAGAAGTGAAATTGAATAGTTGAATAAAGTCGTTATTTTAGTTTGTTTTCTTCACAAAATATTCTCGTCGCTTGATAAACTTAAGATTGACCGCTGTCGTCACTCGGACTATTTTAACGATGTCTTTAACTTTTCTGATTCCTTAGACGCCTATGGAGGAGGGATCCAGCTCTCAGATTTAATCACAAATATCTTAATTAGTGTTCTGAAGATGAACGAAAGTCTTAACAACATGAGGGAGAGTAATTACTGACAGAGTTTTCATTTTAGGGTGAACTATCCCTTTAATGCACTGTAAAAAAAATTTCGATACGTTTTTCATGAAAACACTATCAGTTATTCTAATGTAATAATTAATTCAATGTGTTACTTGCCTTTTCCATGTAATTATTTGTGAAATTCACTAGCAATTTCTGAGTGAACATTGTATCAAAGTGAATCCTACACCCATTTTCCCCAGTGTACTCTAAGAGCATGTCACACTAGTTGACTCATCAGCCTATGTCACGTCCTGTACAACTTCTCTGAGGTCCACGAAGTGTGTCCAAAAAAAGAGCGAAATCAAAGAATTTCTTCTTGGCCTGTTGAGATTTGAAGTATTATGGGGGCTTTGCGCTGTTTTCCTTCTCACTTTCCCTTATATGGGCCGTTTGTGTAGTCTATGACGCTAGTCTCTCTGATCTAAACACAGCATGAGTTCTGCTAGAGGACATTACTGAGAGATCAGTGTGAGTGGACAAGTGTTAGAGGTTTAAGCATAAAAAACTGCTATTCTAATTTGGAATAAATTATACAAAGTTACACCATAAAACTAGGACACACAGCAGATGTCTAATCAGTGTAGAGTATATCATTTAAACAGTGTCATACTGGTCTCATCATGGCAAATCATTCGATATGTTCACTTTGGTGTTTCCAAAATATAAAAATTGCGATTTTATCATTTGAAACATGCTGTGTTTTTTGTCCACTCAACAATGCAGTTTAGACCCTACGGTGGCGTATTGCATTTAATTGAAGAAAAAAAACTACTCTGTTTTTCTGAATTAACGACTTAATTTTTCATGAGAAAAAAAAATTGCTTTGTTTTCTGAATTAACGAGTTAATTTTTCATGAGGAAAAAGTTTTTGCTCTGTTTTTCTGAATTAACGAGTTAATTTTTCATGAGAAAAAAATTTTGCTCTGTTTTTCTGAATTAACGAGTTAATTTTTCATAAGAAAAAAAGTTTTTGCTCTGTTTTTCTGAATTAACGAGTTAATTTTTCATGAGAAAAAAATTGCTTTGTTTTTCTGAATTAACGAGTTACATTTTTCATGAGAAAAAAATTGCTTTGTTTTTCTGAATTAACGAGTTAATTTTTCATGAGAAAAAAAATTGCTTTGTTTTTCTGAATTAACGAGTTAATTTTTCATGAGAAAAAAGTTTTGCTTTGTTTTTCTGAATTAACGAGTTAATTTTTCATGAGAAAAAAAATTGCTTTGTTTTTCTGAATTAACGAGTTAATTTTTCATGAGGAAAAAAGTTTTTGCTCTGTTTTTCTGAATTAACGAGTTAATTTTTCATGAGGAAAAAAATTGCTTTGTTTTTCTGAATTAACGAGTTAATTTTTCATGAGGAAAAAGTTTTTGCTCTGTTTTTCTGAATTAACGAGTTAATTTTTCATGAGAAAAAAATTGCTTTGTTTTTCTGAATTAACGAGTTAATTTTCAATCAATTTTAATTTTTTGACTACATTTTTTTAATTCAGAAAAACAGAGCAAAAACTTTTTTCTTATGAAAAATTAAGTCGTTAATTCAGAAAAAACAGAGCAAAACTTTTTTTCTCACGTAAAATTAACCGTTAATTCAGAAAAACATAGCAAAACTTTTTCTCATGAAAAATTAAGTCGTTTAATTAGAAAAAACAGAGTAAAAAAAATTTCTCATGAAAAATTAACGTTAATTCAGAAAAACAGAGCATAAACTTTTTCTCATGAAAAATTAAGTTGTTAATTCAGAAAAACAGAAAAAAAACTTTTTTCCATGAAAAATGATTCTCTAATTCTGAGATAATTAACTCGTTAATTCAGAAAAACAGAGTAGATTTTTTTCTTCAAGTGGATGCAATACGCCACCGTCAGACCCAGTACGACTTAGTTGCAAGACTTATTTTCCAGGAAAATCTTTTAATTTGACAAATAGCTATATAATAGTGTGGGATAAAGGCCTGTTCACACCAACACAAATGTCCCACATGAAAACTCAAAGATTTTCGCAGACAGTTAGCAAACTATAGTCGCAAGTTTCTGTCGTTATCAGCAGTTCTAACGAGTCGGTGTTTCCCGAAACCATCGTTTCAACGAACATCGCAAACATCATCGCAGAGTTGTGTGTGTGAGCGACAGATTTCGACCTGTGTTTAGAAGCAGTTTCTAGATTACATGACATGTGGACTCCAAAAATCCTGATCTTTAATTGTTTAGTTGGTCTCACATGGCGTTGAATAACACGGGGAGGCGGGGTTTGTGAGCTATACTGGGACCGGCCACTGGGGGGAGATCGAGACGCTCTGGCTTCACTTTACAGGGCTTGTGCGGCACGCTTAATTCAAACGCACATACCTATAACTAAACAAATATTATGCACCGGTTTCAGCAGATTCACGTTTTTGAAGTTTACACGGATATAACGTTTTTCCAAAAATTAAGACTTGCACCTTGGAACATATTTCAAGGTTTTCATTCTCGAAGCCACTAAACACTGTCTGTTGTGCGAAATGGCAGCGGCCGGAACGTGTTAAGCGTTTTCTGTTAGATCGGTGTACGTGTCAGCGGCCCTGAAGTTAGATAACTAATGCTCTTTGCAACGAAGCGAGTCAATAAAAACAAACTTTCACTGAACAATTACTTTATTCTAGATCTGCTGTAAAGCCAAATCTCTGTTACATTAATGTCCAATTATCTCCGTAAAGCTGCTTTGTAAACAGTCCATATTGTTAAAAGCGCTGTATAAATGAAGGTGACTTGACTAGACTATACCGCGAATAACAACAATGCAATTTAGACCCGGGATAAAAGCCTGCGCACACCGAACACAAATGTCCCACAACTCTAAGATTTTCGCAGACAGTTTTTCCGTTCAGGGGTGTGTTTCCCGAAAGCATCGTTAACCAACTATGGTTGCAAGTTCTGTCGTTATCAGCAGTTCAATCGAGTCGGTGTTTCCTGAAACCTCCCGAAAGACCTGTTTTTATTTAGAATACATACAAATGTAATTTATGTATTTTAGTTTGTCAAGAGATTTAAAGCCACACCATGCAACCTCTGATTTTTTTTGTAAAACAGTGACCTCTAGAGCCGCTGTTGTGTACTTGCACTGTCGTAAATAACTGTTATTCCCGTTACTGCATATACTGAACTACTGTTAAGTGTTAGACTGTTTTATAATAATAAAGTTGCCTATCGTGTTGCTGGCTTATAACGTTTTTACATGATTTCAGCAAAATCAGAAGTAAATAGCCTATAGTGTAGGACTGAATCGTATAATTTCTTTTGTGTTTTCGATTGTAATGTAAATATTACAAAATGTCAGATGACATCAATAAAGTTAAATGTACGTCGCATTATTTCATAACATTGGCCGTTATGGTTTCATTTGACATGATTATTACAATTTATCATAATAGCAAATTGTGTTCAATTATTTACAACCTCTAGGCTTATGTCCTAATAATTGTGTGAAGATATTGACTATGTACTCATCGATAATCGCAGGAATCAACATCATGCAACAGCGACAAGATTTAATTGATTCATAATCAACACAATTTGCATCGCAGCATCGCAGTTACAATCCAGCGCTGCTTTTAAGCTCGCGTCAATCGAGAGAAAGCTCGACCAAGTGGACTCTTGTCCGGTTTCTAGCACGGTCCGTAGGGTTGGGTATCGTTTGAATTGAACGATTCCTGATTCCGATTCCTAGTTTCTATTCCGGTTCTGAACGATTCTCGATTACGATTCTTTTAAGAGGCAGGGTCAAAAAGTTTAGCTAACCTTGCTAACCAAACGGTCTTCCTGAAGGAAATATCCTTCTGTCACAAATACTCCTTTTGTCACAAATGTTGCATTTTGCCGAGATTTCGATATTTTGAGAAAGTGTAGCCACACTTTGGACCGTCGACGTAAGCTACTCATGTTCGACTCTGCACGGTTATGCCAACACTTCCGGTAGACGCTTCTTCGTTGGTGTTGTTCAGCGGTTTCTTCTTCCGGTCAACGGACTGTGAATATTCGAAACTAGGAATCGAAATTCGATTTTAACTTTTGAATTATTCCGGGAAAAACGAAAAGTTAGTCCCTGGTTCCAATCGATACTCTATTCTCAGACCCAAGCCTAACGGTTCTATTTCTTTCCCTTTTTTCTGGACATCTCTGACTAAGTTTCTTGGATGCGCGCAAGTAGCTTCATACAGTATGTTGTTGCCGTTGCCAACAGGGGGGAAACAAACAGTACTTAAACTTAAAGCCCTGTTTGTATCTGTATCTTTATGTTGAATTTATTTGTCCTGTTGTCCTGTTGTTTTATAAGTTCAATAGCCTCTATGCACAAACCCTGATGGCGTGTGTCCGAAAGAATCTCAGTCAGCGTCTCTACTTCCGGAACGTTCTGCAGGCCAAGTGTATAGAGGCAAAACTTTAATAAAATCAGAAACGCTGATTCGCTAGTCGAATTTCGTAAGATATGAGAGAATATTAACCCTCAAAGTTGTTGATGTAGCTCGAAATATATAATTTAAATTATAGTAAGTGATCTTTTTCAGTAAGATACCAAAATAAACAAGATTTGTGCATTTTGTTTGTTAATTGTCATGTATGACAGTTGTGCATCTAACATTATACAAAATCAGTCATTTTGATCACAAAAATCACACAAAATATCGGGGCTAATACATACCGTATGCCACCATTTAACCCAAAAAATACAGAGACATGATTTATCACCATATCGGCAGCCCTATTCAGTAACGAGCGAGTTTGTTGACATGTTTATAGCAAGCGATCTTGTTTTCACATAGAAGCGAACTTCTATTTCAGTGCTCCTGAGGTATGCACACAGAGAGCTATTATGAACTAGCAATGCATGAGCCAAGCATTCGGGTCTTCATTTACGTCCTGCGCTCTGACCTGAGAGATGAAACATCTGTTTCTCTCGTTCCTGACTCCAGCTGACATAACAGAGCCGGCATTCCTCTCACGCGCATACTCTCGCCTGCGCAACTATGCACTCCCATGCTCCCTATCTTTAGTCTCGCAATCCGTGTAAACAGGTGGAGGTGTACGCGGACGTGTTTAGTACGCTCATAACGGGAATCTGGACACACAGCGAGAACAAAAGAGAGCGCCACTGAGGGCCGAAGGCAGTCATGCGGAGGAGAAGCTCAGGAATGCTAATTTTTCCTTCAAATAGCTCCCATTCCCCAGGGCCGAGCGGAGCTAAATAAAGTGTGAGGAAACGAGACGGGATGAATGCATGGAATGAAGGTTTATCACCGAGCGCAAGTTCTGTTTAGTTTAGTTCACTCAGACTCAACTCTGTTTCCTGTCAGCATATATGATCTGAAACACACACACACACACACGTTTGGGATTGGTACCGATTGTACTGTTGTTAAAATAAGCTCTTAAGCTCACCAAGGCTGCATTTATTTGATAAAAAATATATATATTATGAAATATTATTAAAATTTTTATTTGAACATTTTAACCCTGAAAACCGTATTCTGGGCAAATGTGGGCAAAATAGTTTTGATGTGTTTTTAAAAAATACTTCCCTTGAAAAAAAAACTCCTTAATCTTGTATTTGGGTCATAAATGGGCACCCATAGAAATGAATGGGAAAAACTGTAATTTAGAGCATTCTAAAATAAGCCAAAATAAGACACCAGGTGACAGCAAAGTCACTTCATCTTTAGGTTTTAGCTCTAAGAACCTATTGGAATGATATTTTAATGAAGTTAAAAAAATAAAAATAATAAAACATAAAAATATGCATAATTTACATTAAAAATATGGTACTTTTTGAGGTAAATCAATTCAAAAATACCCCCAAAATATAAAAAAACAACAACACCATAAATGGATAGACTTTATCGAAGACAGTGATATAACATTTATAATAAATAAAAATCCACTGTGCCCACATTACATAAGGGCTATAAAGTGAATACGGTTTGAGGGCTACAAGGTAATTTATTCCTGTGAAGGTAAAGCTGAATTTTAAAGAACAGCATTAATCTTTTGTAACATTATAAATGTCTTTACTGTCACTTTTAATCAATTGAAATGCATCCTGCTGAATAAAAGTATTAATTTTGTTCATTTCTTTCAGACCCCAAACTTTTGAATTGTAGAGTTTAATGAGCTTTCTATTTCAGATACAGTAATATAATGTTCTTTTAAACTTTCCATTCATCAAAGAATCTGAAACTGTTTTCAACATTGCTAATAATCAGAAATGTTTCGAGCATCAAATCAACAAAACTCCGCTTTGATCACAGGAATAAATTACATTTTAAGATATATTCAAATAGTAAACAGTTATTTTAATATTCATAATACAGTTTTTTTTTCTATCAAATAAATGCAGCCTTGGTGAGCACAAACTTTACCATTGATCGGCAGTGTATATATGCCTGAACCACAAGCTGAAACCCAAATCCTCACACAGCACATCCACTCCAACACATACATACTGGTGACGTCAGGTTGGTTGGGAAACTTTTTCCCAGTCATCTCAATGGCAAAAGCGGTCCTAGTCCACCTCAATTCTATATTTAAACACTAGCAAAAAACATGGACAAATAAAATAGGGCAAAACCATGAGTGTGAATATATCCAAGTTTTTATATGATTCACTTTAACAGACTGTTTGAATCCAATTTAAAGTCGCCCTCTAGTCAACAATTTCATCGCTTAAAACTGCACCTCTTTCTCACCAAAATGACCAATTTAAATGTTTTTTCCTTGAATAGCTTGAATGTAACTTCTACACCCTCGCCTCATTTAAGTATTTGTGGTTCTATGAATATGCAAATTAGCCCTGTCTCACATTAAAAACACCACATAGACATATGAAAGAAGCTGGATTTTCACCATAGGGGACTTCAGAGAGTAAATCATCACTGATTTCTCATGAGTGATAATGTACAAGATGAAGGCAATGCAAGTGTACAGTCAGATCACATATACAGTCAAACCAAAAATGATTCAGACACCAGGTGTCATTTTTGATTAGTTCATTATGTAAGTGAGGAGAGCAAAATAAAGTAAACTGTGGCGTATTATACCCAATAATTCTTCATACGGCGACTACCAGTAACATTTATAAACAACAAGTTATTCCTCCACTTTGAGCTGATAATGGTTTCTTCAGTGTGTTTTCTGTAATTGCTAATGCTCTTTTACACACACACTGAACAACATGAAGCATTGCCTGGTCACTGGTTGAGCTAAACTGGTATCATCTAATTGTGTCGTTAAATTTAACATCTGACAGATATTCAACATAATTCATGTGTGAGAGTTGAACAGAAGGACAAAACCAGTCAAATATCCACTGAGTTCTGCTCATAATATCACTATTTCCTAAACTATAGAGAATAAACTGAGATAATCCTGTATCTCAGACAGTAGAGAGTTGGCACATGGGTCATGGGTTCGATTCCCAGGGAAAGCAAGAATAAGAATGTATATGTGTGAGTGTGAGTCCAAATACATATATGTAAATGTGAGAAACATTAAACATGTCTGAATAAATGTTGGTTTGACTGTACATACACAGAGGATGTAACCTGACGAGTGTGTGTGTGTGTGTGTGAGATACTCACTGCACGCGCTACAGGTGAAGCAGCCGTCATGATACAGGCTTCCCATCGCCTGACACGCTGCACTCGGCTCCATACACAGCCTGACTGCACTTCACACAACTGCCTGCGGAAGACCAACACACACACTTTCAATTTCATTCTATATTCCATGTCATCAATGTATGACATTACAGTTTAGATGCAATAATTACATTTATTTTGTTTTTTCACTAGTAAATTATTTGACAGGCCAGTAACTGACTTTGCAACTAGGTTAATTTTTACATTTGTATAATTCCAAATGTATGTGTTTTTTTCTTCATTACTATACAACACTAATGCCAAACAGCCATATTGTTGGATCAGGGATTTTCCTATTGCTAAGTCCTGTTTCCAGCCACAGACCCCCTTTAAAGCATTTTCAGAAACTAATTGTACACTGAAGATTAGTAGTAATAGTGCAATACTGCATCATTATGCACTGTCAAGTCAAGTCTTCTTTATTTATAAAGCGCTTTTTACAATACAGAGTGTTTCAAAGCAGCTTCACAAAGTCCAGCGTAAAGGATAGTTCACTTTAAAAAAACTTTTGCTATAATTTACTCACCCCATGTCATCCAAGATGTTCATGTCTTCTCTTTCTTCAGTCGAAAAAGAAATTAAGGTTTTTGATGAAAACATTCCAGGATTTTCTCCATATAATGGACTTCAATGGGAACCAAACGGTTCAAGGTCTAAAAGACAGTTTCAGTGCAGCTTCAAAGGACTTTAAATCGACACCAGACGATGAATAAGTGTCTTATCAAGCGAAACGATCACTCATTTCAAAAGTTTACGCTTTATATGTCTTAAATGGTTGCCTTGCTCTGTTCTGTGATGCGTGTTCATGATGAACGAATCTTGAATGAACAAATCTTTTCCAGAGTCAATTCGTCATTTTGTTCGTTGAATGAACCAAATGACATGAAAAAAGATAGGTTCATTTTAATATATAACGATAAACGAGTTCAAACAGGAGAGTCACGAATGCGCATCACAGAACAGAGCAAGGCGAGCATTTGAGCTTTTATTATTTTTACTTTATTATTTATTTTTTACATGAGAGATCGTTTCGCTTATAAGACCCTTATTCATCGTCTGGTGTCGTTTAAAGTCCTTCTGAACAGTTTGCACTGAAACTGTCTTTTGGACCTTGAACCGTTTGGTTCCCATTGAAGTCCATTATATGGAGAAAATCCTGGAATGTTTTCATCAAAAACCTTCATTTCTTTTCGACTGAAGAAAGAAAGACATGGACATCTTGGATGACATGGGGTGAGTAAATTATCAGCAAAAGTTTTTTCAAAAGTGAACTACTCCTTTAAGTAAGTTTAGTGATGTTTCATTTTTGTCGTAAAAAAGTTTAGTATATGAAGAGTTCAGATGCAAAAGCCTCTAAATGCCATTTTAAATTTTCTTCTAAAATTACCATTTTTATCAAGCTTGTATATTTAAGTTCAGTAATTTTACTTAAATGACAATTAATAGGTAATCTTCATTGCCATTTAAGTGAAATTACTGAACTTAAATATACAAGCTTGATAAAAATTGTCATTTTAGAAGAAAATTTCAAATGGCACTTTTGCTTTTGCATCTGAACTCTTCATATATATAGCCGATCTGGAGAAAACTGTGATGTCATCGTCCAGCTCAGTTCAGTCCTCATGTACAGTAATGCTGTCAATGCAGATCAATAATATTGTTAAATATTAAACTAAATGTCCCAAGCAAGCAATTATTGCACTAAAAAGAAATGCCAAAAAAGAACCGTGTAACAGTATATTTCACATTATGTTCACATTATACACACATCAGATGGTAAAGTGAGAGCTAATTAGTAAACAAGCAGACCCTTATGACCTTCAGAGAACATTACATTAAGATGAGCTTAAGATAGCAGTTCAGCTCAAAGTGAAATCACAAGACTGGCCGTCAGGAAGGTGAGCCGAGAACACAAGCGGGTCTTTGTCCGTGTGTGTGTGTGTTCAGGCTGGTCTACGTGGCATGAGCTGGGAGAGCGTTTGAGCAAGCATGAGCTGAGATAACAGCGTTAAACAGACAGAGGTCTCCTCTAAGAGCTCGGAAACACACAAAAGAGCCTGTGTTTCATCTGGTGTTCAGCAAACACATGCTAACAAGATCTGCCCACTCAGCGAAACCCGGTCCGGACGCAACAAGCTCAGCACACACACACACAACCACATCGGCTTTACAAACAGGCTTTTCACTGAAAGAAGCAAATGAAGTAATCCATTTAAACCGAGTCTGGATTCAGTACAGGGTCACATTTAGCCGACATACGTTCGTCAATGACGTAAATATGCTGATTTGTAATCCTATTGTTCATCCAAAGTGTGGCGATTCGTTAATTCTTTCCTGATATGTCACGTTGTTTATGCAATATGAAACTAAATGACAACTGTGTGGATCAAGGCAATGTGAGCAAAATTTTCACAATAAATAATACACGTGCATTTCGGATTACAATTGGCACTACGTCCTGAAGTAAATCATATTCAATGCCATTCACGATAATATACTGGCCAACAGATGCTCGTGAGCACCAGTGGCACTGGTTTACAGCACTACATCTACAATTAAACACTCAATCTGTTTTTGTTATTCACCAGCCCACATGTGCTTATTAATACATTAATATAAGTATAGACAGGCTCCTAAATTTACACGTGCCAAATACCACATGCAAATAAAAATAAGCATTGGCAAGCCGGTTTCTAACACACACATCACGAGGATAAATAATAGACTGAAGGAACTGACACACACTGATAAACACATATTAAACTGAACTGGCTCATGCAGTCGTCACATGACTGTCAGCTCAGCTGTAAACAAAATATCTGTTATATAAATACTTCACTTGTTTCATTAATGGATGAATCAGCACTTTTAAACGAATCTTGAGTGAATGATTCAATGACTCACTAATAAACTCTTCACTTGTTTCATTAATGGATGAATCAGCATTTTTAAACGAATCTTGAATGAATGATTCAATGACTCACTCAAATACTTTGCTTGTTTCATTACGGGATGAATCAGCCTTTTTAAACAAATCTTGAATGAATGATTCAATGACTCACTCATAAGTACTTCACTTGTTTAATTACAGGATGAATCAGCATTTTTTAAACAAATCTTGAATATATGATTCACTGACTCACTCATAAATACTTCACTTGTTTAATTACGGGATGAATCAGCACTTTTAAACAAATCTTGAATGAATGATTCAATGACTCACTCATAAATACTTCACTTGTTTAATTACAGGATGAATCAGCATTTTTTAAACAAATCTTGAAATAATGATTCAATAACTCACTCATAAATAATTCACTCGTTTCATTACTGGATGAATCAGCATTTTAAACAAATCTTGAATTAACGATTCACTGACTCACTTATAAATACTTCACTTGTTTCATTACAGGATGAATCAGCACTTTAAAATGAACCTTGAATAAATGATTCACTGACTCATACATACTTCACTTGTTTCATTACTGGATGAATCAGCACTTTTAAACAAATCTTAAATGAATGATTCAATGACTCACTCAAATACTTTGCTTGTTTCATCACTGGACGAATCAGCATTTTTAAGCAAATCTTGAATTAATGATTCAATGACTCACTCAAACTCTTCACTTGTTTCATTACTGGATGAATCAGCATTTTAAGCGAATCTTGAATGAATGATTAAATGACTCATTCATAAATGCTTCACTTGTATCATTACTGAATGAATCAGCATTTTTAAGATATCTTGAATGAATGATTAAATGACTCACTCATAAATATTTCACTTGTTTCATTATGGGAAGAATGAGTATTTTAAACAAATCTTGAATGAATAATTCACTCATTTATAAATACTTCACTTGTTTTATTACCTGATGAATCAGCATTTTTAAACAAATCTTGAATGAACGATTCACTGACTCACTCATAAATACTTCACTTGTTTCATTACGGGATGAATCAGCACTTTTAAATGAATCTTGAATGAATGATTCACTGACTCACTCATAAATACTTCACTTGTTTCATTACTGGATGAATCAGCACTAAACGAATCTTGAATGTATGATTCAATGACTCACTCATAAATACTTCACTTGTTTCATTACTGGATGAATCAGCATTTTTAAACAAACCTTGAATGAATGATTCAATGACTCACTCATAAATACTTCACTTGTTTCATTACTGGATGAATCAGCACTTTTAAACAAATCTTGAATGAATGATTCAATGACTCACTCATAAATACTTCAATTGTTTCATTACTGGATGAATCAGCATTTTAAACAAATCTTGAATGAATTATTCACTGACTCACTCATAAATACTTCACTTGTTTCATTACTGGATGAATCAGCATTTTTTAAACGAATCTTGAATGAATGATTCAATGACTCACTCATAAATACTTCAGTTGTTTCATTACTGGATGAATCAGCATTTTAAGCGAATCTTGAATGAATGATTAAATGACTCATTCATAAATGCTTCACTTGTATCATTACTGAATGAATCAGCATTTTTAAAGATATCTTGAATGAATGATTAAATGACTCACTCATAAATATTTCACTTGTTTCATTATAGGAAGAATGAGTATTTTAAACAAATCTTGAATGAATAATTCACTCATTTATAAATAATTCACTTGTTTTATTACCTGATGAATCAGCATTTTTAAACAAATCTTGAATGAACGATTCACTGACTCACTCATAAATACTTCACTTGTTTCATTACGGGATGAATCAGCACTTTTAAATGAATCTTGAATGAATGATTCACTGACTCACTCATAAATACTTCACTTGTTTCATTACTGGATGAATCAGCACTAAATCGAATCTTGAATGTATGATTCAATGACTCACTCATAAATACTTCACTTGTTTCATCTACTGGATGAATAAGCATTTTTAAACAAACCTTGAATGAATGATTCAATGACTCACTCATAAATACTTCACTTGTTTCATTACTGGATGAATCAGCACTTTTAAACAAATCTTGAATGAATGATTCAATGATTCACTTATAAATACTTCACTTGTTTCATTACTGGATGAATCAGCATTTTTTAAACGAATCTTGAATGAATGATTCAATGACTCACTCATAAATACTTCAGTTGTTTCATTACTGGACGAATCAGCATTTTTAAACAAACCTTGAATGAATGATTCAATGATTCACTCATAAATACTTCACTTGTTTCATTACTGGATGAATCAGCATTTTTAAACGAATCTTGAATGACTGATTCACTGACTCACTCATAAATACTTTCACTTGTTTCATTACTGGATGAATCAGCATTTTAAACAAATCTTGAATGAATTATTCACTGACTCACTCATAAATACTTCACTTGTTTCATTACTGGATGAATCAGCATTTTTTTAAACGAATCTTGAATGAATGATTCAATGACTCACTCATAAATACTTCAGTTGTTTCATTACTGGACGAATCAGCATTTTTAAACAAAACCTTGAATGAATGATTCAATGACTCACTCATAAATACTTCAGTTGTTTCATTACTTGGACGAATCAGCATTTTTAAACAAACCTTGAATGAATGATTCAATGACTCACTCATAAATACTTCATCGATACGATCGTTGTTTGAAGCACCAAATTACTTCCGAAAAGGGATTTTCTTCCGTAGACATCATCAGTGTTTATATCTAAACTTTACATTTTTATCCCAGCACTTCTGTAATAATATTAATATTCGTAACACAGAAATAATGATACTGTGCTGGTTGCAAAAAATGTTGAAGCAGTTTCATACCTACTGAGTAACGGCTCTTATGGATCAGCGCCAACTGCAGATCTGAATTAATGCTTTTATAAAGGTTTAAGACCTAGTCGAATCATTGTCATTTAGGAATGAGATCATGTGGTGTTTGAATTGAGATTGAGATCTTTTAACGTTTGAATGTGCAGCTCTACGGTAAATGTTGAAGTAATCTTACATCCCATGAGAAACAATTACCGCATGAATAGGGCTTAAAAATGATAGCAGGCACATTTTCCAGCATTGAGACGTTTGCCAAAAAGCAATTCTGGACTCAGAAACAGTCATTCAGGAGAGCAGGACATGAACTCAAGAGCTATGGGACAGGAAGCCAAGAATCCTAGACAACAATTAAGATAAAGCCATCTAGTCGACAGGAAGATTAAGGAATCCTTCATCAAAAAAGGCACAGTGCACAAAGCATGAATGTGTGTCTGCTGCTGCTGGTGTGTGTGTGTGTGTCTTCCCAAACTAAACGGAGCGGTCGGGAGAGGCCAAGCGTAACCCATCCAGACGGGGGGACGCCAACCATTTGTGTGTCAACAGAGGCGAAAGCACCAGTAGACTTCACTAAAGTCTGTCATTCATTAACATCTCTTTGTCCAGGTTTAGCTACTCTAGAATCCAGACATTCCTGACAGATCCCTGCGGTGTCACAGCTGTCAGACTATAAACACCAGCTCAGCATCCAGGACACATTCCACAGGACACAGGTGGAAGCAGAAACACACTCCAGTGCCTTTTGGATGTAAACAGAATAGCTCGTCATCAGTACACTGTCCAATGGCAAGTGCCTATAATATTACACTACTTAGACTGTGAATCTTGAACCTCATGCACGAGCTGATCAGTTTCCTCAAAAGAAAAGCGTTCTGTTTTCCCGCTTGCAAACTGCGGCCATGCCACCAGCGCAACTGGCTTTTAAAGGGAATGGGAGAAAGAGACTCTGACTTTATTTCACAGTACGCTGCAAAACACACCTATTACTCATAAAGAGAATAGGGACAACTCTTTTTAACCATGCGCCGGAAGCGTCACCATTTTTCCTGTCGAAACTAGCAAAGTGATTTTAGAATGCGCCATAAGCGCACTACGCCACGTGCTAAAGCATTTCACTTTTGAAAGCTTTGCTGATAATTCTCACTCATGTCATCAAGATGTCCATGTCTTCAGTTCGAAAAGAAATTAAGGTTCTTCCACGAAAACATTCCAGGATCTTTCTCCATATAATGGACTTCAATGGGAACCAAACAGTTCAAGGTCCAAATGAGTTTCAGTGCAGCTTCAAGGGCTTTAAACGACACTGATAATCGATGAATAAGGGTCTTATCGAGCGAAAACGATCGCTCATTTCAAAATAAATAACAAAGCTTTTAGTTTTATAAGCACAAATGATTGCCTTGCTATGTTTTGTGATGCGCGTCTGTGACTCTGCTGTTCAAACTCGTTCATTGAATGAACCAATGATTTCTAAAAAGATTTGTTCAATTAGATTTTTTCAATGACCATTATTCATCGTCTGGTGTCGTTTGAAGCCCATTTGAACAGTTTTGCACTGAACTCTCATTTGGATATGAACCGTTGGTCCCCATTGAAGTCCATTATATGGAGAAAATCCTGGAATGTTTTCATCAAAAGCATTAATTTCTTTTCGACTGAAGAAAGAGAGACATGGACATCTTGGATGACATGGGGGTGAATGAACTATCAGGCAAAGTTTTTTTGTAAAGCTGACTATCTTTTAGACCATGCACTTAGATCCCTAAAATAGGACTCAAAATGATGATTATACGATTAATCGATCGGACTCTGGGTAAAACAACAACATTTTGTCTATTGTCAGATGTGGTAGATCATGTTAGTAATGATGCTATATAACATTTATTTTCATAGCCAGGTGCATTAAACAATAACAATGTTCCAGTGGATAAACACCAGGAACACCATGCGCTTTCCTAAATTCCCCTACACTAGCCTGACTTTCCCTTCACAGAATAGTAAGAAAAGCCTCTCTTTGTCTCTTTCTCCACAGCGTATTGATTACAGACACTCTCTTATTTTTAAATGCCACAGATAGATCCATCTCATTCATAAAATAATTGATTCAAATTCGACTTATTTAGCGAACTCCAACAATTAATGATTTCTTTGCATTCCCATTTGGCAAAGATAAAAATCCAATCACAGCATTTCTATGACTTTCCAAAAGAGGGAAAAAAGTAGGTACTTGAAGCCGAGAAGAAGAAAAATATCATAAAAATAGAAAGATGAATTTACATTCACTCCATCCCTTTGGTATATTAGAAACAAAGGAAAAGTTTAAGTCTGCAATTAATGTAGGCTTCATAACTAAAGACACATTTTATAAAGATATTTGTGTCTGTGGCACATCATCACAATCTGGACGTTTATCACAGCTTGTAAATGTTTTAATGTATATGTCTATAAATGAATGTATATGTGTGTATTGTAATACGTACATGTTTGCATGTCTTTTAGGCTATTAAAATAAAATAAGAAATTGTTCTAAAGTGACTTGCCTTGTTAAATTTAAGTTAATGAAATCAGTTCAAGGGTTCATTTGGTGTTACTTAGCTCAACACCATTTTCCTTCTTCAGAAATATAAATATCTAAAGTTTCAAAAACCATTGTCTGAATAACACTTGTGCTATGGCCTGAATGATATTTGTTACATTTTCAAGGTTCGAGCGCTTAAAAGAAAAACGGTGTGGTACCCGCTATAAAAGCAATGCACTTTAACCACCTAATTCTCAGTTCTACGTAAAATCCTCGATTCTGTTCAGTTCAAGCCTGCAAGCTTGCCAAATGCATTATTTGTGACACAATCTATTTCCTGGAGTGAATCAGAGAGCCTTTCGAGCCTGAGTAAAGTACACAAAGGTCGTGGATGTGAGTGGACAGCATGTGTTTAATGGTCAACTCGAACCAGCTATTCTCCCAGTGATCACCACTGACATTAACAGCGAATGTCCACACATTCTTAGAAGGGATAGTTCACTTTGAAATAAATCTTTGGTATGTTCTACTTACCTCTAAGGGCATACAAGATGTAATGGTGTCTTACGTTTTGCATATATTTCCAATTTTGATATTTTTAGGTCAAACTGCCGTGTCTGTCAGTCATATAACTGGATGTCTATGGTCACCACCCTCAAAGAGCTGTGACAGATCTGAACATATTGCAAATCAGATATACAGGAAATTGCAATGGAAGATCGATTTCGATATATTCAACAGCGAATGCTTATCTTTTTTTGGAATCCGCAGCCGTATCAGACGATTTTACACTTCCGGTGCTTTCCAGTCGCTTGCGGGAAGAGACCAAGCGCCCGTTGGACTTTCAAGATTCACTTGCACGTGCACCGCTCATTACAGAAAGGTAAATCGTAGATAAGTACTGGTATCGCTTCTCACACAAACCGCTCGCTTCGTGCTCCTGTAGGCCATCAATGTGTACTCACATTTACGAGTCATTAAAATCATGTTCAATCTGCGACTTCTCTGTGCATGCTCTTTGAGGCCGTGACCATGACCTCCCATTATATGATCTGACAGACACGAACGGTTTGACCTAAAAATATCGAAATTGAAAATACTTGTGGAAACAAGTACGGTGGACATCTCTGGACTGTTCCTCTTAGGTAAGATAAAGCACACCAACAATTAATTTCAAAGTGAACTATCCCTTTAAAGGACATGTTCCACGTGTCCACGTAGGCTTAAGCACAAGAATGATCACGTCTGTAACGAGATTGTGTATTGGCACCCCCTTTCTGCAATCACAGGGAATACCTGAAGTAATACTTTCCCTACATTAGTGAGGGCTTCTTGTGCTTTGTCCAGCAGGAGATTCCCATTAGCAAAAGACATTTACAAGTGGAGCTTGTGGTATTACGTTTCTCGATCAGAGAACTTATTCCCTTAGACACTGATTTCATCAACTGCATCTGACAGTAAAACTTCTCAGTGATCTGTCTCAGCTACATGAGGAACTTATTCATTTCGATGTCTTCTCCATCTACTGACGTAAGACATGAAAGAGCAAGGAATATTCAAAGACAAGTTAAAACATCAGCAAGCACTGTCTAGAACAGTTGAAACTGGAACATACGCACATCAGATGTCATCATTTGCCACCAGGTAGCCAAGCACAAGCAATACTGAACTAGTTTAGGAACAAATGCTCATTAATACAGGTCCAAATGAGTGTGTCCTGTGTCATGTGGTGAGTTGCACTCAAAGACTACCCATGACTTCTTTACGTATTTTAGAAGTCTGCCTAGGCACCAAACTGTTCGTTTTTATGGCCCTCACTCAGGAGCAGTATGCAAAATTTGGCATGAGAACATGGAAATTAGACCATGACCTAAAGCCGTAAAGACATTGGGCCTCATTCATGAAACCCGAGCAGAAGGAAATTTTTGTGTAAATCATTCGGAAAACCGTTTCTACGTGAGATTTGCCGGATTTCATTCAGTGTTCGCATTTTTTAAAAAATGCTCAGTCGGTACGAAAATTCACGTCCATTGCATAAGCGGAAAATAGGTAGAAAAATCCCCTCTGAAGGCAAACTGTATCGACACTGAATTCCTGATAGACTATGCATCAATATTTTGGACACTCCGAGTTTGTTTGCCCAAATGAATATTAACCCCTCCCCACCATTGACAGAATTTTCCCAGCTTGCCGCTGCTTCACTGTTAAGGCCCGCGTACACACGGGGACGAATATTCAGTGTGCGTAATTCATCAGCATTTTTCAATCGTGTTCCGTGTTCACACCCATTAGAAGTAACACTCACCTCCCATAGTTGTAGGCCGAGCGGCGCCGTGCCAAGCTGAGTCCGACCGCACGTAGATGCTGATGTGAGTAACGTTCTGTAACTCTAGCTGTGGTCCAAAGACAAATCCTAATCGAAATCTGAAACAAATCTGTTGTTGAAAACGTTCTGTCCCGTCTGCTTTTATGAACTCTCTATCAATGGGCTTCTCCCTTGACTTCACGCCTCCACTGCTTCATCCTCAACTGCCCCCATAGACAGTAAAAGATTCGCTCGTGGTTATGATGCAATTGCGAGCCTATCTTTAACAAAAACTCGAACTATTTTCTTTACAAAAATAATGGCAACAAAATGGAGTCTTTGTGAATAAAAGTATCACTGTTATGGAGTGGTATCCATGGGCAGTCGCGCGCACCCAATGTCAGGCAATGTATTGCATGTCCAACTCGCTCGGCCGTCAGCGAAAACGCTTGGGTCTCCACTTTCTCTGTTTTGAAAATATATGGAGTCACTGTGTCCATTCATTTCTTTTACCTGTCTTATGGCGACAGACACCCATCTGTAAACAGATGCATGTAAAATGATGCAACAACATTAAACAGCATACCGCTGCACATAAAACGACTTAATGTTGCTGAATGAAATGTCGACCCATTTGGGAAGTCTATTGGGACTTGATCTAATCCATTGTGCACGTTGCCACCATCGTTCGGAATCAGATCTGGATGTACCCATATATTCAGCAGCTGCCTTACGTCCCCCTGAATCCTGCATGGGAGCTGACTGAACCTGCACTTCATCCCCTGCCACTGAGAGACAGGCTCTAAAAGTAGAGTCATTCCCATAAATCCCCATGTTAAACATGTTACAGCAGAATAAAAACATGTCCTTACAACCTGGTACAAAAAGTGGTTTCTGGTCTTCCATGCCTAACCACTTGGCCCTTCATGACGACTTGTGGAGGCGGGGGAATCATTCCAGAACCCTATCCGTTGAATCACATATCAAGCCTTAAATTTGTGCATAATTCAGGGCGGTGGCCACTTGTAGTGACAGGTGGATTGCCACCGATGCCACCAGCGTTTGTTCTTGGTCAGCGCCACGTCCACCTCAGCCAATCCGCCCTCTGCCTATTTCTGGCCATCGGGAGTGACGAGATGGTCAGACGGCGGCTCCGCTCGGCTCTGGGCTTCAAAATGCTCCTTCAGAAACATATGGGTGACATAACATATGGTATTCATTGAGTCCATATTGACGAAGTTGCATGAACGTAGGCCCATAGAGTGAAATGTACTCTTAGTGAATTCTGCATCACAGTAAAAGGAGACCTGAAACACAAATTAAAAACATATTTCGGAAAAGATATGTAGATAGATATAACAACATAATCTTTACCGGCTTTTACCAAATATCCCATATTTCCTGAGTTCCTGAAGTTCAGACCAACAATAATTTTACTGCATTGAGTAAATGTAGAAGCTAATGCCAACATCTGAGCATTAAAGACACATAATAATACCTTACGTGTTTTGGTTCTGTGTTACAGCCTGCAAGAGATATTTGGGAGGTCTTTTGCAGAGGCGAATGTGAATGAACATAGATTTGTTCTCCAGGCCCATGGGGGCGGGTACAGGTGGCAATGTTAGTCTAAGGGTGGTCTTCATAATTCCCCATAGAACTCAAAACCTAAACTCAATCAAAAACCAACGAGGACAAGAGTCTGCCGTTCGGTGATTAAACTGATCAACAAAATAAATGAACACCAGATGAGCAAGATATGAGCAAGTTCCCTTAGGGAGATAGCTTCTGGAAAGGAAAAAGCTGGAAAGGCAGGGGATCTACATGGCTCTTTCCACCATACATCTACACATACGAAATTGCACATCTGACTGGAGGCGACACATTGGGGAACGTTTAGACTATGCACACACAACACACACACACACACACACACACATATGGAGGGAAGGTCAAGTGGAAACAGGCAGAGGGTCTTTCAATCAAACAAGCCTGCTAAATACAATTGCAGATGTGAGGAAGATAAATAGTAAAGAACACACTGGCAGTGATCCACGTCGGCGCTGACCAAAAGTACTCAGCCTTCGGCTCGGACGTCGATCTCCTCTCCAGGTGCTCTCAGTTAGAGCTTCTAACTCTTATCTTCAGCCACAGACGGACCCTGATCCGGCTGTACGTGGGAGGGGCTGGCACGGGAGTTCCAGAGTGTTCGGGAGGTGCTGGAGAGACTCCAATTTGTTGGTAGAAGGCTCGACTCCTGATGTGGGAAGCTGGGATTGTCGGGAGACTAGGCACAGCGTTTCCGGGTTGGAGTGGACTCACATTGCTTCCCTCCATGGGACACTGAGAAGTGGGGTCACTTGGGTAAAGCGAAGGGGTGCCGATGTTATGACCTGCCCCGTCAGGCATGTTGGTCCACCGGATGACCACTGGGGAGTTATGGAATGCACTCAGCGCTGGCTCATGATTACGAATCCCTGTACGTTCCCGCTGGGCGAATTTCCTGATGTGGCAAAGTGTCCGAGGGAAAGCCTTGGGACACAGGAGAATGGCTTAGGGTTGGCTTCACGAAAGAGCTAGAAAAGTGTCTGGGAAGAAATGAGATAATGGCATCTGAGATGGGTGATCTGCTTTTTCGACACCCATGTGCCAGGAGGACTGGTCGATGGTGATGGCCGTGGTACTGGCACCTGGTATTCGGGTTCACTGGCATTTCCCAGTCTCCTTGCTGCTCGGAACCCCTGACAGCTGGTATCGATCAGAAGTAGCCCGGCCTGACCGACGTTTCTGTCCTTTGGCACAGATGTACTGAGTCACATTGGCAGTGCCAAACCATTGGTCCAGAGATGATGGTGTTTGGCTGCTGCTTTCAGCAGCTTGTCGATAACTATTGATGGGTGGCCGGTCTCTGGTGTAAAATGTGTCATCCGATACTTCCCGCCACTTCCATTGATCCTTGCCGCTGGCAAGCTTTCGCTTCTTGATATCTCCTTGCTTGCTTTTGCATGTGTATTCTGTCGCATTTGAGGCAAAAACTTCCGGTGTTCTTCACAAATCCGGGTCGCTTCCTGCGTCCTCTTCACGGCTGAAGAAGTCGTCCTCTTCGATGCTTCATACACATATCAAGTCCTTGATAAATTTACTCGCCTCAAGTCCCAAACCTCGTCGTATCTTATCCAGCATGTTCGAAACCGGAAAACACACTCAGAAAGTAAGCTCTAAAAACGCACTTATTCCAAAGTTCACGCAGTTATTCCGAAACCATTGAAGATGGAAAACTGATGGGGAACAGCCTGTTCATTTCAGCCGCCACCTGTAAAAGATCGAATCACTCAAACTGCGAAAAGCACGCGAGGAGTTTGTTTACACAGATTAAAATCCGACTGAAAATAGCCGACGCGAAAAACAAGATACTCCGTCAAAGCTAGAAACAATCGTGACGGGGAAAAGTTTTAAGTGTCGACCTGCCAGCCTCTGAATAAAACGAAAACTAACGTTAGAAAACTGTGAAGACAGCGACAAAAGCAGAAAATCTGAAAAGAAACGAACAGTAAAAAACAACGGAGAAGAGCAACAAAACCGCGCTAAGTTTCGGAGGCAGCTTCGGTTTTAAGTCTACCGCAGCCCGACCGAAAATCTTGAAATTCTGGACGAGAGCTGGATGAAACTGCTTCTTTCTGGGAACTCTTCTCCTCAACTGAGAGAGCGATCGAGCGACTCCCGCCTCCGTGCTGCTCTGAAGCTCGCGCCCAGCGTGTGTGTGGCGCGCGCGAGTGTATATGTTACTGAAGAAGCGCGAGACCAGCTGGTGGCAGCTCACGAGCGCGCGGCGAGGAAACACACTGAAGCGGAGTTGACTTTATGCGGATCGCGCACTGGCAGAATATTCATTATCAGTCTTTGGGGTTTCTGGAAACGCTTTTCGCTGTTTAGAAAGCTTGTACTCAGAAGAGACGTGTAACTCATCGTGCGGTGAACGTAGCAATTTCACATGATTAGAGTAGGCTAGATCGAAAGAGAATTTGCTCACCACAGAACACATGGAAATAATCCAGCAACTTCATTATAGAGAATTTGAACATCTAACGTTGATTTCTGTGTACGTTCCCGAACGAGGACAAGCAACAACTGACAAGTCTCTGTCCACTTGACACAAATGCTGGTAACCGCTTTCAATGGTCAAATATGGACAAACCGACTGTCGTAGCTGTTTGGGTTAGCCCATTCCTGACCCGAAACATGGGTCTGAAACAGCCCAGCATTTCTATACGCTAGCAGCTGCATAAAGGGAATTGAGCCATGTTCATTCATAAGTTGATGAATCAGGGCTGCCCTTCATGTGCTTGTCTTTCGTAAACAAGTAAATTGGTCATTCACTTTCCTGAGTAAAAGTTGCTTGTCCGGAAAAAAAAACGTCTTTGTGTGTGTTACAATTAAATATAATTGTATCTGAAAGCAGTCTATTCATTATCAGTGTTGTCTTGCAAAGATTGCGCATCCGGAGATTGTATATTCCTCAAGAGCAATTCGTTTACCTTTATAAAGTGTATATTAAATTCTGAAAGTATAAAATTCAGTGAGATAAAGAATTAACAGAATAGGGCTGTACCAATGAAATTAAAAAATCATTTAGCCTAGACTGAAAACTGATAACCTGCGGTAAAACAATGTTATGAGTTTGTTTATTCTTAGGCAATATTTTATACAGATAGAGAAACGTTGGATAGTAATGATATGCTTTCATGGAGCTAAGCTGAGTGCGTGGGGTCAGGTGAATCCGTGTTGATGAGGTCATTGAGCCATTCTATATTTTAATCGATTCGTCTAATGGCAGTGATGGTTATTCATTGAATCTTTGACTGTACCAATTGCCATTTAAACGGTGTTGTTGGTTAACTGTATCATAGGCTTTAGGTGTATACCCTAGTCATGATAATTCGAATCAGGGTACTTCCAGTTGATCAACGAAATTCCGTTCATCTGCCGCTTTCAAATAATCCACCTGTCACGGATCGAGCTGTCAATGTTCTGGCCCTCTGAATGTCCTACTCTCACTCTGAAAGTTTCACTGCATCTCACTTATGGAAATTGAGCAATAGCCATTTCCCATTTTGCTAAAGTTAATCAAACCAATTCATTCAATATAACAGCTCCAATTTAAAAAAAAAAAAAGATTTATTCAAAATTGGACATACTTCTGAAACTTTTGTAACATTGCTGCTGTTGTTTTTTTTCTCTCGTTCACAACATCAGATTCACATTCACATGCCTCTGAATGTAAAAAGTGCTCAGATGCACAGAATTGATATGTGACAGGAAGTTCACTTGGGAGGACACATTGTCATGACCTCATCGTGAGACAAAGTAGCCAAAGTTCCAGAACAAACTGCAGTGATGGTGTGAAGAGGGAAAGTGAAGTGATAGAATGTAACGCACTCATGCTGATCCACAGTGCCAAACATTCCTGAAAGGCAAAACATTATCTGCAGCCGCCTATTAGCACACACACATGTCCCATAACATAGACTCTGCACACTTTTTAAAGTTCTTGAATGCTCTGCATTGTTGGGGAAAGCCGATTTATCTCATAAATCGAATTTGTTAGAGATATCAGTCAAGCCACACTTTAGAAACAGCAAGATGCTGAAACAAGAATTCCAATAATGCACAGCTTTATGCCATCTAATGAGGCAACAAATTGCCCTTTCAAGTGGGATGTAGCGGTTCTTTGCGTGACTTGCTGGAAAAGTAGTTCGACGTAAAAGTTGACACTGTTTCAAATGCAACTGAGCCACCTGGAAAATCAAAGTTAAAGGGATACTCCACCTTTGGAAAGATGGATGTGTATTGAGCAAATGGGCCATTTTACTGTAAAGACATTTCCGAATTTTGGAGTTCTTCTAGACTGTGAAAGTACAGAAATGTGCACTTTCTCAAGTGACTGAAGAGCAAGGACTTCCCAGAACGCACTGTGCTTCGTCTGCCCTGAGGAGGCCAGTCGGTGCCTGACCGGTGACAGAAGCCGCAGTAGTTAAGCAGCAAGTTTTAGGCTGATGCTAGCTGAGCTCCCTCGTGACGAGTCCTGCTGAAAATGTCTGGGATTTGGCTTTTGCGCTCTGACAGTCGCTATCCATCGGGGGGTTTAATGCTGGCGAGCTGGGACGGAGCCGAGGCCCGCGTGGAGACGGCGGAGTCAATGAATTCACTGTGGCCGAGTGGGGACGAGCTGCAGGTAGCCCGCTGGGGAATCGGCCTTCGAGCCATGTCTCATGGCTGTGGCGAGTCGGCATCGGAAGCTGAGGGGCCGCGGGAGACGGCGCTGAGTCATGTCCACCGGTGGTGAGCAGGACAAAGCGAGGGTCGCGGGAGAACGGCGAGCCTCATGTCTACTGGTGGCGAGCGGGCACGAGCGAGGGCGTGGGGACGGCCCGAGTCATGTTTACTGTGGCGAGCGGGACGGAGCTAGAGGGCCGCGGGAGGTCGGCGTGAGCCATGTCCGACTGTGGCGAGCGGGACGAGCCGAGGCCGCGGGGAGAACGGCGCTGTAGTCATGTCCATACTGTGGCGAGCGCTGGACGAGTGGTAGCAACATTATGAAGCTGCAGATCTCCGAAGCCTGGGCATCCGACAGTCCCCCACCGAGAGTCCCGCATCAGACCACCGCCCTTTCCGAACACAGCGCCCTCTGGCCGCTTCAGAAAGATTCGCAGAACACCCGCACAGAGCAGACAGCGCTACGCTTATCCCAAATGCACTTGAAAGCAATATGCAATATTTACAGTCTCCAGAACAATGAGTATCCAATAAACAATTGCCCGTGAACTTATGGCATGCCAAAGATCATATTGTTACCCGATGGAAAGGGAGACAATCACAGATTTGAACTACCTCCTGAAAATAGTATGGTGATATTAGATTGTGACAATGTTTTGTTTTTATATTCAATTCTACTTTCTTTCATTCCAACCTAGGATAATGGTCTGAATTAACATTACCATGCTGAACATTTACAAAATCTGTTTTTGATATATTTTAAATGTGAAGCAAAACAAATCAGAATAGAGACAAACGTCACAATAGAACAATTCTTGCAACTTCTATTCAATGTATCACCTAAACATCATCTCTTGCTGTAGGCCTAAGTAAAAAATTGTTCGTGACTTTACTTTTCGCCTCCAGTTGCATTTATAAACTCATTTATAAGTCGCTTTGCATAACCATAAACTGATATGTTGCTGGGTTCGGTAGGGGCAACTCCATCAATGGTATGGTGCAAGGCTGACCCTGGAATAGCCTACAGCTATAGCTATCAAAATATTTTCAGGGGAAAAAAAGTAGGGCAAAAAACACGGCTCAAAATCTTGTTACAAACCATCTTTAGAAATATCAAACGGACTCATTCCATGAAATGTTGTATCGCTTGAAAAGCCCTTAAATTAGCAGTTTCATTAAAAAGTAAATTCAAACGAGTAGGCTACTTATCGACCGTGAAAATAAAATTGAAGAGAGCGGACTCACGTTTTGTGGCTTAAGTTCTTCACATGTCTCTTCACATGTTGATCCAGTACAGTTCGACAGGAGGCGCTGTTTTCTAAAATCAGACGAGGGCCTAGAGAATGTGGGACTCTGGGTGGCAGGGGGACTGGGATAGATGCAGGCTCCGAGTCTGGCAGCTCCACACCATCTCCAGTGAGGGCCGCGGGGAAGAACGGCGCGTGAGCCATGTTCACCGTGGCGAGCGGGGACGAGCGAGGCGCTGGAGACGGCGCGCAGTCAGTGTGCGCTGGTGGCGAGCGGGACGAGCTGAGGGCGCGCGGAGAACGCGGCGCCTGAGCTCATGTTCGCACACTGTGGCCCCAGCGCTGGGGATCTGAGCTGCAGGGCCGCCTGGGGAATCGGCGATTAAGTCATGTCTCACTGTGGGCGAGCGGGACGAGCCAGGAACTGCGGAGACGGCGAGCCATGTCTGACCTGTGGCGACAGGCACGAGCTGAGGGCCGCGGCAGCAACGGGCGCTGAGTCATGTCCACCTGGTGGCGCGAGCGGGGACGAGCGAGGGCGTGGTACGATGGCGCGAGTCATGTCTCACACTGCCAGGTTGGGCGATACGAGCGCAGGGCCGCGGGAGAACGGCGCGAGTCATGTCTCACTGTGGGTCGAGCGGGGACGAGCGAGGGCCGCGGTAGAGCGGCGCGAGCCATGTCTCACTGCGGCGAGCGGGACGAGCTGAGGGCCGCGGGAGAGCGGCGCGAGTCATGTTCCCACCGGTGGCGAGCGGGATCGAGCCAGGGCCGCGGAGAGGCGCTGAGCTCATGTCTACTGGTGGCGAGCGGGTACGCAGCGAGGCGCCGCGAGAACGGCGTCCGAGCTCATGTCTCACTGTGGCGAGCGGGACGAGCGAGGCCACGGGAGAACGGCGCTCAAGCCATGTCTCACTGCTGGCGAGCGGCATTGTCGAGCTGAGGGCCGCAGGAGAACGGCCTCGAGTCATGTCGACTGTGGCGAAGCGGGGCACCTGAGCCTGAGGGCCGCGCGAGAGCGGCTGCTGAGTCATGTCTGACTGTGGCGAGCAGGATCGAGCTGAGGCCGCGGACGAACGCGGGGAGTCATGTTCACTGTGGCGAGCGGGGACGTGTAGCTGACGGTGGGCACAAAATTATGACCGGAAACTGACGCGTCGCAGGGTGGCAATCGATTCGCATCGTCAGCCAAGGAACAAGAGGACAAAGGCATTGCTGACTTCTAGCCATTATGGTTCAAAAGCTATTAGCACAAACATGAGTGGAAGTCTTCGAAGAGTTGGTGGCTGCTAGAGGGATCTGAGTCTAGGAGCTCCCAAATATGAAGACTTCTTAGACTGTCCTCTATCAGGCGTAAACCAAATTTCATAACTCTTCTCCGAAAAGCAGCTCCGATGGAGCTGCCATAGACTCCAGTTCGGAAGAAGGAAGAACAAGCACATGAACAGAGTACACCCTTCGCGCTTGGCCCTAAAAAACATATAAAGAGACCACTGATATGAGCACAAGGTAGTAACAAAATACAAAAAGTACAACAATACACAGGAAATGATACACCAAAAATATCAAGTTCAACATGTCACATTCAACTGGGACAAAAAAAACCTTCCTCCTTTCAAGCCAACACATTTGAGAAATGTGGGACTTCTGGGAATTTTCTTTTTAGGTTCCATCAGTGAGCGTCACTGAGATAAGGCCATAAAGGCGACAGCAGTGGGGATCAGCTTCAGACTGCATTATGTGTGTCCCCTGCCTAACATGACGAGCAACAGAGGCATCTGTCAGTGAGTGTCCCAGGCATCCAATACCCTGAGGGAAAAACACTTCATGTGATGTGAAACTTCTCCTTTATGCCAGTTTCCCACTGAAGCACCTGAGACATATATCCCAGTTGCATCTGGAGTAAGGTCAACATACAAATGAACCCTGTGGAAACCCGTGTGGTGTCAGTGTACGTCCGTGTCATGGGGTTGGGCTGCCGAGACTGAGAAAATGGGGCCAAATTACTCCAGTGTTGAAATGTGACTGACTCAAGTCTCTCGCCCGCATTTCCAAAGGAATGACGGCATTGCTAAAGCAGTCTGACATGAGGACCTCATCATAGTCATCATCTTTTTCAGATTGATTCAGATGTCTGTGGAAACAGTGTCCCAACTATTCCACGAAGAATGGGAAAACGCTGATCTGTTAGGCTCCTAACTGAAATTAAAGATAGAGTTCACCCCAAATTATGATACTATTCTATCAAACATACATGAACAAACATTCTGGTACCTTGTCTATTGTGTAAGCATAATTTTCCAGTACCACGTCATCTGCAGTACACGTAGATCAGGGGCAGAGTCTTATCCACAGATATAAGGGGCGGAGATGGGTAGGATTAGGGTGGGGTTAGGCTCAGGGGTGGAGATGGAAGATTAGGGTGGGGTTAGGCTCAGGGGAGGAGATGGGTAGGATTAGGGGTGGGGTTAGGCTCAGGGGGTGGGGAGGATTAGGGGTGGGGTTAGGGTCAGGGGGCGGAGATGGGTAGGATTGGGTGGGGTTAGGCTCAGGGGTGGAGATGGGTAGGATTAGGGGTGGGGGTTAGGGTCAGGGGTGGAGATGGGTAGGATTAGGGTGGGGTTAGGCTCAGGAGTGGAGATGGGTAGGATTAGGGGTGGGGTTAGGGCTCAGGGGTGGAGATGGGTAGGATTAGGGTGGGGTTAGGGCTCAGGGGTGGAGATGGGTAGGATTAGGGGTGGGGTTAGGCTCAGGGGTGCGGAGATGGGTAGGATTAGGGGGTGGGGCTAGGCTCAGGGATGGAGATGGGTAGGATTAGGGGTGGGGTTAGGGATCAGGGGTGGAGATGGGTAGGATTAGGGTGGGGGTTAGGGCTCAGGGGTGGAGATGGGTAGGATTAGGGGTGGGGTTAGGGATCAGGGGTGGAGATGGGTAGGATTAGGGGTGGGGGTTAAGGCTCAGGGGTGGAGATGGGTAGGATTAGGGTGGGGTTAGGCTCAGGGGTGGAGATGGGTAGGATTAGGGGTGGGGTTAGGGCTCAGGGGAGTGAGATGGGTAGGATTAGGGGTAGGGTTAGGGTTCAGGGGTGGAGATGGGTAGGATTAGGGGTGGGGTTGGGGCTCAGGGGGCAGAGATGGGTAGGATTAGGGGTGGGGTTAGGGATCAGAGGGTGGAGATGGTAGGATTAGGGCTGGGGTTAGGGTCAGGGTGGAGATGGGTAGGATTAGGGCTGGGGTTAGGGTCAGGGGGCGGAGATGGGAGGATCAGGGTGCTGGGGTCAGGGATCAGGGGGTGGAGAGATGGGTAGGATTAGGGTGGTGGGGCTAAGGCTTTTAGTGCGCATTCCGCTCATTTTGTCTAGTGGACATAATAGCAATGCATAATATATATTTTCCACTGAGATTCATTTGTATTGTGTTTTTTTTATTTACTCTTCTTTTCCTGTATACCTGGGAAGCATATGTGCATGTATGTGCACATGTGTATGAATGTATGCATGCATGCATGTTTTTGTGTGCATATCGTGTATATAGGTATGTATTGACATGTGTGTAAAACAATAACGTGCCACTAGTGTTATATTTGTTTATTTTTGTGGTTCGTCGAAATATGGTTTTCTCTGTAGATCTGTAATGTTATACATATATGTACATATATATACACACACACACACACACACACACACACACACACACACACACACACACACATACATATACATTTTGTGTGTGTTTATAAGCATAATCTCTCATTCAGGCTTCCCCTGAAAAATTGAAAATGGAAAACCATTTAGAGTAACAGTTTTGGTCAGAGACATTTTTTCTTAAAAAATCCAACCATTCCCATGTTCAAACTGCCAGAAAAGTTTCTGACCTGAATTTAAATTCATACACACCACAGAACAAAATCTGCTCTGCTACATAACCAAAGGATAAACTGGCTGCTTCCCCCAGAAGACAGATGTGTTTTGTATGCTTTTGGGGAGTGTGGTTAGAGAAAAGAAAAGCAAATCGTGAAAGTTGTGCTGTGAAAATGTTAGAGTGCATAATTGACCTTTGTTAACCGCAGTTCCATACACTGTGGGTGTTGTAAAACACAGTACTGTGTCTTTTCACTGTTCAGGAGATCGCGGTCCCCTTCAAAATGCTCAGAACGTTGTTCACGGTGCAACGCATGTCAGCGCCCATTTTTGTGCATGGCTTGTTTTCTGCTTTCTATTAATAAAGTACATATTATTTCGTGTGCTAAAGTGAGAAAGTTGTTCTCTGCGATTTCCACACTGGGTGACCCCGACATTAGTCTGCTGGACGTCAATCCAGAGACATCGACACGACCATGACCGCGTAACGCTGCTTCACGCCCTGAACTGCCTCGATGACTCTGGGAATTGCTCAGCATCTGCACTGGTTCGCTGAGATGCAAGCCGCAGTTTGCTCACGTGTAGTAATCACCGCCTGATAATCGAAGTACTACTATGTTGTGTCGGCTCTCGGAAATTCAGACAGCATCCAGAGTGGTGAGCCCTCTGACAAATCCTCCCCCGAATGATGAGAAATATGCAGTAATTTAAAAGCCCACGGATTTGAAAAACGGTCTTGAACCGATATCCGGACACTGAGAGAGCCAACAGGCTTTCTCCCACTTCAAGGATTGGGTGACAGCAAAGTCGTCCGAGCTCATGGACCGGGATGCTGGATCTTTCAGGCTGAGCACAGACCTCGATTTTTGTTCATAGCTGATCTGCGTCAGCTACCTATCCCAAGTGAGAGCGTGCATTTAGCTGAACACCACTATCACCTGACCTTGTTCTGAGAGACTGGCTGAAGAGGCTGACAAATTTTTCTGGCGAGTCAAGGACATTGTGCGGCCGCGTCATTCCGCGCACGCTCGGTGATCCGGTGGCAGGGACGATTCCACAATCATCGGTGTCGACCACTTCTCGTCGGCAGCAGTTTTCTGGTCCTCAACAGCTTTCAGGCTTTTGTTTCTATCATGCAAAGTTTGGAAGCAAGGCTACCAAATGCCGTTCACCCTGCAGTTTCGGTGGGTTCGGGAACCAGGGCCGGCTCAGTAGTGGCCATGAGTGTTGGCCGCGTGAACAGCTGCTTTCATCCGTGACAGCATCGGACGCGTCTTCTGTGTGACACGGGAGCACAGAGGAGCATCCTGGCTGCATCCGCTCGTACATGGTGGCCGACAGCCACGGCGCCCCTACGGGAAGCCCTGCCAGATGGTAGCCCCATTCGCACATATATGGAACGTAAGGGTACGTCGAATTGTGTTTTCTGAAAGGACAGGCAGTTCGGCTGGGGATTTCGTCAGACAAAAAGCTGCCATCCCCCTCCTCGGTGCCTGATTTTTTGTGTGCACATGGATCGTTGGTGGATGTCTAAGAACCATCGACTGATTGATGCCTGTTACATTCTGTTCATATATGTGCACGCTGTAGCAATGCCGACTCCATACGACTGTCTAGCATGCTCTCAGCTTCGATGACCTCCACCGTCCACTTGCCAGTTTCCCCAGCCCTCACTCAGCCCACTTTCTTCTTGCATCTGCCGTCAAGCATGGTGTGCGAGCACCATCTCGCCACTCTCTGGCGCGCACCGCCCATCGCGCGTGCTCGCGCCCCGACCCGCAACCAAGCTCTGCCATTTGCAAAGGCCTGAGTTTGGCGAACATGGGAACGCCTGGGGCAAAGTCCGCGACCGCACAGCCTTGGGTCGCCACCCTCCACATCGTCCCCAAACTGGGCCGGTGGCTGCGACCGTGTGGCGACCACCGGCGGCTTGCCAGAATCCGACACCTGACCGATAACCTGTTCCTCGAACATACAGGATTTTTCTGCACACCTGGCTGGCAAGGTGATTTTTTCGCAGTGGGACCTCATCCGGGTATACCATCAGGTGCCATGATACATCACCACGGACATTCCCAAACGGGCCTGTGACTCACGCCATTTGGGGCTTTTTGAGTCTCCTGCGCATGCCATTCGGCCTTAAAAAATGCTGCTCACTCCTTCAGCCGTTTTTCTGTGACACGGGGAGCACAGAGGAGACATCCTGCTGCATCCGGCTCTGGACATGGTGGGCCGCAGCCACGGCCCCCCCTGATGGAAGCTGCCAATGGTAGCCCCATCCGCACATACTGGAACGAGTGGACGTCGAATGCGCTATGCCTTTCCGAAGGTAACAGCAGGTTCGGCTGGGATTTTGTTACAGCAAATGTTGCCATCCCCTCCTCGGTGCCTGATTTTTTTGTGTGCACATGGATCCGTTGGTGGATGTTAAGAACCATCGACCTGATTGATGCTGTTACATTCTGTTCATATATGTGTGCACGCTCAGCAATGCCGACTCCATACGACTGTCTAGCATGTGCTCTCAGAGCTTCGATCATTTCCACCGCCCTACTTGCCAGTTTCCCAGCCCCTCACTTCAGCCCACTTTCCCCGGCATCTGTGCGCTCAAGCATGGTGTGGAGCACCACTCGCCACTCCTGCCACTGCTACCCTCGGTTTGCGCCCGACGCGACTCAAGCCCCGCCATTGTAAAAGGCCCAAGCGCGAACACTTAACTGCTGGCAAAGTCCGGCGAATTCCGAAATAGCCTTGGGCGCCACCCTCCACATCGTCTGAAATGGGCGGTGATGAACGACCGTGTGCGACTATCGGCGGCTTATGAAATACGAACACCTACCGATACCCTGTCCCGACACACAGGATTCTTCTTGCACCTGGGCTCTGCAAGGTATTTTTTTCCAAAGTGGGACCCCATCGGGGATACCATTGAGGCCAGTACACCCACTGGACATTCCCAAAACGGCTGTGATCACGCCATTTGGGCTTTTTGAGCTCTGCCATGTGCCATTCGGTGAAAAAATGCTGCTCTCAATCTTTTCAACCGCGTGATGGACTCTGTCTCTCGCGGGGAACCTGCCTTTCCCTTTTTGTGTACTTGCACCACATCCCTGGCTGCAAGCACGTCCCAGCTCAGCAGCCTGGCACACCTCGACCTCCGAGCGGAGCTTAAGCCAACATGGACCCACCTGTCGAACCCTGCCAAGTGCCAGTTCGGCTCCCCACCATCCAACTCCCCCAGACACAAGCCAGGAGGAGGGGCAGTCCCTTCTCCCATCAAAGGTGAGTGCAGCCACACAGTTCCCACGTCCGCCCACTGTCAAATCCTGCAGGAGTTTGGCATGGCTAACTTCACCACCGCCTTCATTCTCCTTAGCTGCTCCAGCTCATGCGGCCCTTGCATGAGGCCTTGAAGGTAGAAACCCAAGCAGATGTGACCTGGAATCTGACCAGGAGCTTTTGTCTGCCACCAAGGCGTACTCAAAAATTAATACCACCTAGTGGTATATCCTTCTCCTACAGCCCCCATCGGCCATCACCTCCTACCGCCTCAGAATGAGCATCGCCCGGTGCTGTCTATGAACAGTGGGTAGGCGGTGCTTGCAGCCACTGGCCTCCTCCCAGCCGCCAGCTGCCGCCCGCTACCCCAAAATAGACACTTTTATCGGGAGTTGCTGGGCTCACCTAGCCATTAGACATGCCTCCCTTGAATGCTGGAGGTCCCACATTCACCCTCTGTGGGGACCACAAGCCACTGAAACTTACTTTCGCCATGGCCAAGGTGGGCTGAGCCGTGGTCCGCCCGCTGAGCAACGTCAACTGTCCGACATTTCAGAGTCTTCACCACTGACTTGCAGCACGTTGCCGGGAAGAACAGTGCGGTGGCGGACTGCCTATCATGTGCTGGTGGCAGGGCAGTCCATCTCCTTGGTTTGGCATGATCGAACGCATGGCGGCGTGGACCCAGTCCACAGACCCGGATGTGCAACTCTGAAGACCTCAAACAGTGCGCAGATCGAGACGTAGCTTCTCTGGTGATGTCGGCACTACCGCTCCTCTGTGACATCTCTGAGGTAGTCCGCTCGGCCAATCGCTCCCAGGATGGAGACGAACAAGTTTCCTTGATGCCATCCATGGGCTCCTTACCCTACAGGTTCAAAAGCGTCACACAGAGACTGGTCTAGCAGTTTGTTGGCACGGCTCAAGAAGGATGTTAGGGACTGAGCTAACACTGTGTGTCCAGTGCCTTAATCGTGCCAAAGACACCCACACCAAAAGCCCGTTAGAGAACTTCCAGGTCCCAGAGCCTTTTGACCATGTAAATGTGACCTGTCTGCCTCTTGCCCTCCTCTTTACGGTTCATCAAATTTGTTAACGCATGAACCAGGACCACGTTGGCCTGAGGTTGGCCACTTACGCCAGTGGCGTCCATCGATGTACACGGGGCATTCACGAGCACCTGGGTTGCCCCCCTTCTGCACCCTTCAACATATCCTCCTGACTCGAGGCGCCGCAGTTCACGTCTTGAGCTATGGCGCTGTCGCACAGAGTCTGGGAGAAATGACACCGCATCGACCGCATATCATTCGCAGTGACGGAACTGCTTACGCTTTTCATAGGGGCTGTTGTGCTGCGCCCTGTCGGCCAGCCTCAAGACAGGACTGGGTCGACAAGCTCCATGGGGTGATGTTGCGGCATTAGGATGTTGAAAGGAGGACCTCCTTCAGCCCCATCGCCCAGCTTGTTCATGGACACCGCTGGGTGCCAGGGATTCCCGTCTGAGCACCACAGTTCCTGGTCTGCCACTCTTCAGCGGCTGACTCATTGGACAATGCGAAGGCTTTCCGCACCTGTCCAACTCTCCCTGTCACAGCCTTCTCCAGTCGGATATTCTCCTACTGGTCTTTCAGACGGCTGACCATGTTTTCATTTCGCCACGATGCCCAGACAGGGGACCACCTATACGCCCACCACGAGGCCCCATCCCGTTTGGCAGACGGGCACAAACATTTTGTGTGGACAGGGGCGGGGAAAGTCCGGAGCGACTTTCCATCTTATTTTGAAACCAAGCCCACTGGACATAGCTAGGCCTATTGAACCTCCGCCTCTGGAGCCCCCCACGAGACGCCTACGGCCTCCTGCTCTG
This sequence comes from Hybognathus amarus, assembly GCA_030378365.1. Taxonomy (NCBI): domain Eukaryota; kingdom Metazoa; phylum Chordata; class Actinopteri; order Cypriniformes; family Leuciscidae; genus Hybognathus; species Hybognathus amarus. The sequence continues at coordinate 102,552 of JAQIUQ010001577.1, forward strand.
CCCATCCTCGCCTCCTGACCTCCCATCTCATGCCCCACCACCATAACGGGACGCAAGTTGCAGTAGGCTTCTCCTTCCCACCTCCAAGTAGCACAGCGCAGCCGCTGTGGTCCGTGCTCATACGCCCACCCCGTTGATGATTCTGTCCTTCTCACACGGTGAATTCTGGGGACCGTGTGTGTGTGGTGAATGTTAGATGCATAATCACCTTTGTTAATTGTAGTTTATACACTGTGGGTTGTAAACACAGCACACAGCAGTTCTTCACTGTTCAGGGATCGCGGTCCCTTTAAATGCTCAGAACGTGTGTTCACTGTAAGCATGTCAGGCCATTTTGTGATGTTGTTTTCTGCTTCTATTAAAAGTACACACGCATTTGTGTGCTAAGTGAGAAGTTGTCTCTGCGACTTCACAAGTAATTTTCTTTATTTGTCAATATATTTCTTATTAGAGTGGTTCGCATCAGGTTTTGAACTTTTGTTTTGCACTAAAAATTGAACCTTTGCCACCTATTTCCCGTAAAAAAAAAAAAAAGCTAAACGTATGTAAAACCAGACTTTAATTCGCCTCAGATAAGCATATGAAGATTGTCTGAGTTTTGATGATGCCATCCACGATGAGGAAATAGGTATGTGTGAGTGACCTACTCACCCTTGCAGCTAATAGTAAATAGGCGCATATTTATAATGTAGGTGCAGCTTCAGATCAGAGCATTTCAATTTACAGAAAATCCTGATGAGAAGCTAAAGTGCAGAGTGATGTCATCAAAAGTGAAACAAAATTTGATTCACCTGTACTTTAATGTAGAATTCTTTTGCAAGGATGCAGAAAATTATGCACAATAAAAAGGCTACACTTCTCTTGAAAACAAAAACCTAAGAAGTCTGTTGGACTAACCCAATCTACTACCTATTGACTCATAAGAATGGCTTCCACAGCTAGCTTCTTTGCTTCGATGCGCTCAGGATCAGGTTCACACCGTTGTTCGAAAAACCAGCATGATTGATGTCTCATTTCTGACACAGGTGGTGTAACGCCAGGCCGTGCCGGGCGTTCAAAAAAGAGCCGCAACAAAATACTTACCTGATGGCCTGACCTGAGCTGGTGCAAAATGAATCCAATTAACCCTGAGATCATTAAAAACTTCTTTATCAGAAGCTATTTCATCAGAGCATCATTTTGAAGTTTTTGACATGTCCGCAATCGATAATTTCAGTAGGCACATGTCATTTATACAGAAATTACGAGCCGAGTCCTGGTGAGGACGCTTTACAATAACTTGCCCAAGAGAAGATCGGTATCGAGAAAATGACTCTTCAACAGCAATACGTAACTGAACGAAGACATT